>CM020216.1:0-441088 GCA_009819775.1 Phoenicopterus ruber ruber
CAAAAAATAAAGGTAGGCAAATAAAGACACCGAATGGGATAAAAGTAGACAGAAAATTTTAAAAGCAACTGCGATTAGGGAAATGAAGAAATAATAAAGATTGAATACGTTAAAGTAAACATAGAAAGAAAATGTGAAAAGCCACAGGGTACACAATCGCCAGGAAAGAATTAAAATACAGCAATACGCAGCTTGGTAAAAGCAGACATAGAAGGAAAATTTTAAAAATGATTGGGTGCAGAACAGACAGAAAAAACATTTAAAATAATGACAGTGAACTAAAACAGAGAAATAGAAAGAAAATTGAGAAGTAACAGGACACAGGACAGAGAGGAAAAAAATAAAGACAGTGAACTGGATAAAAGTAGACACAGAAAGAAAATTTGTGAAGCTACAGGATACATGACAGACAGGAAATAATTTAAAAACAGCAATAGGCAGCTTCATAAGAGTAGATACAGCATCATGGTTTAACCCCAGCTGGCAACTAAGCACCATACAGCTGCTTGCTTGCTCCCCCGCAGTTGGATGGGGGGAGAATTGGAAGGGTAAATGTGAGAAAGAAACTTGTGGGTTGATGTAAAAACAGTTTAATAATGAAAAAGAATTTAAAAAAAAAAAAAGGGGAGCGAGGGGAAAAAAAACCCACACCACAACAAAGAGAGAGGAAAATAAAATCCAAGAAAAACAAGCAATGCAAATGAAAAGAATTGCTTGCCACCAACCAACCAATGCCAGCCAGTCCCAAGCAGCGCCCGCACCCAACCTCCATCCTAGTTTTATTGCTGAGCATGACATTAAATGGTCTGGAATAGCCCTTTGGTCAGTTGGGGTCAGCTGTCCTGGCTGTGTCCCCTCCCAACTCCTTGTGCACCCCATCGCAGACCGAGTGGTGCACTTCACTCATTGTTAATCAGAGATCAGGGAGACCCTCCCATTGAGTCATGAGGTTCGGAAAGGACCCCCTTGCTTTCTAAACTCCTTCTCAGAGAGGAGTCTAGGTGCGGCTGGATCCAATCCTAGTCCCAGACTTGGTCACCGGTTTATGTCTAAAGGAGTAGATCATGTCCTGGGAGACTCGCTTGGAGATAACTGATGTTCGGGATACCCTTGGGCTAAATTAAGGTGACTTAACACCAAACAATTGATAGAAAAGTTTTATTGATGGCAGAAAACTATGTAAACCTTGAGTCATATAAAGGGATAAGCTATTTAAACCTTGAATCGTAGAAAGGGCTGTAACAGCTTGTAACATATGGGAAAAAAGAGGAAAGAGAGTAAGATAGAGAGACAACGGAAAGATAAAGGTAAAGGAAAGATCACCACCCTGGGTTCCAGCGATGTCTCTGGTCCGGTTCCATCGGATGGTGGGCGCACGCACCCAGCCCCTCTGAGTTGTGCTATTTATAGACTAGTCCTACGGCATCTGCTAATTACTTCGCATGCATAGTCTGTTGTTCTTGAACCTTCTCGAAAGGGGTTGGGGGGTTTGAGGGGTTTAGGGATTTTGTTGCCCCTCCCCCGCCCCCCGTCAGGGATGCAGGGGCAATGCTGTCTCAAGCTTGTTTGTTTTTGAAGCAATTATTCAAGATAAAGCCTGGAAAAGCACTATCCTGCCTCTGCAAGATGCTCCCTTCCAGCTACACCTTATCTCATTAGTGTGATAACATCTTTCACACCAGGTCCTCCTTTGCCAAGTGTTTGAGACAGTAACTCTTTCAACTTAGTTTCTTCCACCACCCTATGGCTCAAACAGGTCAGTCAAATCTTGTTCCTGTAGAGTTCATCTTCTCTAGGTATGATCCGTACATAGTGAACAGAGGTAGGAGAGAGAGAGAGAGAAGAAAGGAAAGGAAAAAGGGAAGCTGAAGAGAGGAAAGTGGTTAATCATATACCGCACTATGTTAAGCCCAATCATCAAAAATAAAAATCCACATGACAGTATTAGTCCCATATTCAGCAGCCACTTTCCCCATCCGGTGCGTCCCAATGAACTCAGGAGAGATTTGAGCCAAGGAGTTGGTCTCCATTTGCTGCCTTCAGCTGCATAGCCTAGAATAGTTCTGCAGATTGGTCAGCAATTTCCTTCATTTTAGTGTGAGCTTCTTCAATCAAGGTAGCAGCCTTAGGGATTGTAACACAGCATTCTTCTTCAGTATGATATAACACACCACAAAACTCATGCTCCTTTAAGAACAACGTACCTAAGGCTAACCTATTTGTAATGTCCTTTTAGATCTAAGACAAATTCGTGTCTTTCAAGGGTTACATACGGGGTAAATATATACCATCATCCTTTGCTGTCCCATTACAACATGGATCCGAGTTTTTAAATCCCATAGAGAGATACCCCCAGCACGTGCACCTATCTCCAATGAGCAGTCCTAAGTTCCGTGAGGTACCATGTCTCTGGGGGATCCCCAGGGCCATGGGTACAGTTGATAACCCTCGTGTTTAATTTCGTTTAAATTTGTTTATGGACCAGGCCCACTGGTAATGTGTCCTGGTTCCTGAGAGAGGTCCAGTTATAGGCTATTGGGAGCTGGATGCACCACCCTGAGTTCCAGTTGAATCTTAGTCAAAACAAATTCATCACCGATTGTAGTGAGGTTTCCCTGAGGGTTCCAGGGATAATTTAGGCATTGGTCCATAACTTGGGTGGAAGAGGTCAGGGATGAATTCTCCTGCTCTACTCCCTCACAGAGATGGGTGAGATTTAGAGGGAAGCAGTCCATCCTAATTCCCTCCTGAGTTGACCTAGGAGGGCCACACATAGCCCTTGGTCAGTATAATTCCATACATGTATAAACCTTTGTATCAATTCCCAAACTAAATTTGGGGATCCCTCCTTGTATGTTACCAACGAGGTTGAGGGTAATGAGGATGGTTGCCCAAAACATCTTTCTCTATTATACACACAAAGATCACAAATATAATCAGACAAAAGATGCATTCAGTGATCAACACAGAGTTAACATGGATCCCACGTTGCTTCTTCGGATAACCTGTAGTACTTATATACACAAAACACAAGGATTAGAAGGATGGGATTATCCATCGAGAATGAATGCGATGGTCTTTCCCGTGGGCGTCAGTAGCTACCCACGCAATAAAGGTTCAGTGGGGTTTTAGAGTGAGCCTTTTGCTCCTGGTGATGATCTCTTTGATGATGGAGGTCATGTTTGGCCACGGGGTGGTCCAAGAATGGGCAAAAGTATACCCCCTTCTATCCCCAAGCTAATGGGATAGTAGAAAGAGTGATGGGTTGTTAAAAACCTGCCCTCAAGTTACACGGTGCTGGGTGGTCTATGCGACTTCCAGATGCTGTGGCAAAGGTTAATAACAGGTGGGGGAAGAACGGGTGTCCTAAACTTGCTGCCTTCTGTCCTGAACCCCCTTCCTTGTTGCCGGGAAGAAAGGAAGGCAAAGATCCAGTAAAACCCTTCACTACATGGGACAGCCAGTCTTAGGCGATCTGCCAACTATAGGTGAAGTGCTTTCCCTTTTCCTCCTCTGTTTTCGCTCTTTAGCTAAGATGGTAATCTTATCAGCTACTGCCTGTGGATCATGCCAATTATTTCTGGGCCCAAACCATGCCAGCAGAGGGAGAAGGTTGGGCATTATAGCCCCCTAACCTCTCCAGGGAGAGGGGTACTACCTACAATTGGACCTCCCAGGGAGGCCATAGTAAGCCTACAATATAGGGAACAGATCCCTTTATCAATCCTCAGAAGATTGTTTCTCCTTGTGTACGATTCCTCCCAGAGAGGGGTACACAATGTACAGTCAGACTTGCCAGGGAAGCCATAAAAAGCCTACAAGTAAGGGAACAGATGCCTTTGTAGTCCTCAAAGGACATTCCAATATTCTCCCCGGGATATGGCATTGCTCAGAGCAGGGGTCGCGCCAAGGACCCTAGTTGAGAAGGGGTCGTGCTAAGGACCCTGTTCCACGTCATTTTAGCACAAACACGGGTATTCTGCGACTATGCCATTTTTGTTGTGGACCGAGTGGTGCGCTTCAGTGGTCATTAATCAGTGGTCAGGGAGACCCTCCTGTTGAGTCATGAGGTTCGGAAAGGACCCCCTTGCTTTCTAAACTCCTTCTCAGAGAGGAGTCTAGGTGCGGCTGGATCCAATCCTAGTCCCAGACTTGGTCATGGTTTAGTGTCTAAAGGAGTATGTCATGTCCTGGGAGGGGCCGTCCTGGATGACTCGCTTTGAGATAACCGATGTTCGGGATACCCTTGGGCTAAATTAAGGTGTCTTAACAGCAAACAAGGAAGCCTGAGGAAGAGAAGACTGAGAGGGGATCTCATTGATGCTTATAAATATCTCAAGGGTGGGTGTCAAGAGGATGGGGCCAAAACTCTTTTCAGTGGTGCCCAGCGACAGGACAAGGGGCAACGGGCGCAAGAGTGGAACACGGGAAGTTCTGCCTGAACATGAGGAAAAACCTTCTTTACTGAGGGTGACAGAGCACTGGAACAGGCTGCCCAGGGAGAGTGTGGAGTCTCCTCTGGAGATATTCAAAACCCACCCGGACGCAGTCCTGTGCACCTGCTCTAGGTAAAACCTGCTCTAGGTAAACCTGCTCTAGCAGGGGGCTGGACTAGATGATCTCCAGAGGTCCCTTCCAACCCCTACCATTCTGTGATTGATAGAAAAGTTTTATTTATGGCAGAAACTATGTAAACCTTGAATCATATAAAGGGATAAGCTATTTAAACCTTGAATCGTAGAAAGGGCTGTAACAGCTTGTAACATATGGGAAAAAAGAGAAAGAGAGTAAGATAGAGAGAAAGAGAGAGAGACAACGGAAAGATAAAGGTAAAGGAAAGATCACCACCCTGGGTTCCAGCGATGTCTCTGGTCCGGTTCCATCGGATGGTGGGCGCATGCACCCAGCCCCTGTGAGTTGCGCTATTTATAGACTAGTCCCACAGCATCTGCTAATTACTTCGCACACGTAGTCTGTTGTTCTTGAACCTTCTCAAAAGGGGTTGGGGGTTTGAGGGGTTTAGGGATTTTGATGCCCCCCTCCCCCCCCTTCCTGTCAGGGATGCAGGGGCGATGCTGTCTCAAGCTTGTTTGTTTTTTAAGCAATTACTCAAGATAAGGCCCAGAAAAGTGCTATCCTGCCTCTGCAAGATGCTCCCTTCCAGCTACACCTTATCTCATTAGTGTGATAACATCCTTCACACCAGGTCCTCCTTTGCCAGTCAACTTCCCAGTTTCTTACACCACCCATAAGGTCCTCCTTTGCTGAGTGTTTGAGACGTTAACTCTTTCAGCTCCTCAGTCCCTTACACACACCCAGCCTGCTCGCTGGCAGGGCAGGGTGAGGAGCAGAGCAGCCCTTGATGCTGTGCAAGCACTGCTCAGCAATAACTAACGCAGCCCTGTGTTATCAACGCTGCGTTCAGCACAAATCCCAAACGTAGCCCCATACCGGCTACTGTGAAGAAAACTAACTCTATCGCATCCCAAACCAGCACACGCAGAAACAGTGTTTTAAAAGTTGCGGTACAGGATACACAGGAAAAAAATTAAAAATGGGGGCAGAAAACTAGATAAACAGAGACATGGAAAGAAAATTTAGTAAGCGATGGCATTAAGAAAGACAAGAAAAAATTAAGGACAGGGTAAAAAGAGACACACATGGAAA
The DNA here is from genome assembly GCA_009819775.1 of Phoenicopterus ruber ruber. Lineage (NCBI taxonomy): Eukaryota > Metazoa > Chordata > Aves > Phoenicopteriformes > Phoenicopteridae > Phoenicopterus > Phoenicopterus ruber. The sequence continues at coordinate 5,668 of CM020216.1, forward strand.
TATAATTTTAAAAGTAACAGGGTACATGACAGGAATAAATTAAAATATATGAATAGGGAGCTTGATAAAAGTAGACAATGAAAATTGAAAAAGCAATGGGGTTCAGGACAGACAGGGAAAAAATAAAAATAAAGAGAGTGAATTGGTTAAAGTAGACATAGAAAGAAAATTTAAAAAGCAACTGAGTAAAGGACAAGTGGGAAAAAAATGTAAAAAACGGGGACAGAAAAATGGATAAAGTTGACAAAATTTAAAAAAGCAAAGGCATTAAGGAAAGACAAGAAAAAAATATTAAAAATAAGGGTAGGGTTATAGAGACACATGGGAAGAAAATTATAAAAGCGAAGGCATTAAGAAAAGAGAAGAAAAAGCTACAAAATAAGAATAGGGAGGAAAAATACAGAGAGACACAGGAAGAAAATTTCAGAAACAATGGAGCCAGGACAGACAAGAAACACATAAAAAAGACAGTGAATTGGTTAAAGTACACATGGAAAGAAAATTTAAAAAGCGGTGACGTACAGGATAGACAGATAAACATAAACAATAGGGACAGCAAAGTGGATAAACTTTGACATAGAAAATCTAAAATGGGACGGCTTTAAGGAAAGACAAAAATAAATTAAAAATAAGAATAGAGGAAAAATAGAGACACACAAAGAATTTAAAAAGTAGTGGGGTACATGACACAGGAAAGAAGTAAAAAACATGGAAAGGAGCTTGATAAACGTAGACATAGAAAGAAAATTGAAGCAGCAACAGGGTACAGGACAGATGAGAGAATTAGAAAATAAAGACGGTGGACTGGATAAAAGTAGCCATAGAAACTAAAATTGATGGAGTATAGGAAACTAAATAAATGGAGACATAGAAAGCAAATTTTTAAAGCAACTGGGTACAGGACAGAAAGGGAGGAATTAAAAAATAGGGACAGGGAGTCGGATAGAGGGAGATGGAGAAAGAAATTTTAAAAAGCGACGGGCTACAAGAAACACAGGAAAGAATTCAAAAATAGGAACAGGGATGAGAATCAAAAGAAACATTGGAAGAAAATTTAAAAGTGACAGGGTATACGGAAGAAAGGGGGGAATTAAAATTTAGGGAAAGGGAGCCAGATCAAGGGAATTGTTGAAATGGAAATTAGATAGCGATGGGGGTACAGAAATATAGAAAAGAATTTAAAAAACAAACAAACCAACCAACCACACAACAAGAAAGGGAGATGGATAGAGGGAGCTGTAGAAGGAATTTTTAAAAGCAACTGCGTACAAGGATAGACAAGAATTAAAACATAGGGACAGGGAGATGGATAGAGGATAATGTAGAAAGAAAATTTAAAAAGTGATCGGATACAAGAAACACAGGAATATTAAAATGAAAAAACAGGGAGATGGATAGAAGGAACCATAATAAGAAAATTTTAAAAGCAACAGGGTACAGGACAGAGGGAGGAATTTAAAATAGAGACAGGGCACTGGAGAGAGGGAAATGTAGAAAGAGAAATTAAAGTGCAACAGGGTACAAGAAACACAGGAAAACATTAAAAAATAGGGAGAGGGAGCCACAGAGAGGGAAACGTAGGAAAAAGATAATAGGTGAAGTCGTACAGGGCAGAGTTGGCAGAAGAGTAACAAGTTTTGGGGAGCTGGGCAGGTAGGTGGGCTGGCGGAGAGGGAAACGGAAGCGGGGACAGGCAGGGAGTCAAGCAGAGATCTGGGGAAGGGTGGCAGAGATAGACCGGGATGCACAGGAGAGAACGTGCGACTCACCGCAGCTCCTGGCACCGGCAGGTGACCTTCACTGCCCCGATGCTTCTCTCTCTGCCTCTTCCTCCTTTGCAGTGCCGCCTGCTCGACCCTCACCCACCTAGCAGCTCCTCATCTGCAAGGCTTCCTCAATACCCGGCGGCTCATGCACGTAGTCAATGGAGGCACCGAGCTCCCAGCACCACATGCTGGGGTCTGCTCTGTCGGGGACAGCTCGCAGGGATCCTTCCTCGTTACGGGGACTGGCCATTCCTTGCTGGAGGCACCTGCCTGCAGGAGCCCCTTAGATCCCCTCCTCAGCCAGTTGCCCTTCAGTTCCCTCAGGCAGGCATGCCCAGGCAGCCCTCTTTATAGCTAGAGCCCCTTCACACAGCAGGGCCAGCCCCAGCCTCAGCCTCAGTGGCCACAGCTGGGGCTGCCCAAGCTCCAGCCCCAGCTGGAGTCCATCGGGAACAGGGGGCCATTGCCAAAGCCCCACAGCACATCTCTCCCTCCCCTGCACCTGTCCACACCCATGAGCTCTGCACACACATCCAGGGCACAGAGGAGGCAGGAAAAGTTGATTCATTAATGCACATAAGAAATCCTGGCAGTGATTTGGCTAGAAGGCTCAGTACCCAAATGCAGCAGGACAGAGGGAGAAAAGGGAAGGGAAAAGCAGGAGGAAGGACAGAGGGACAGAGAGGCGCGGGACAGGGAGCCAGAAAACGGGATGCTGTGAACGAGAGAGGGATGGGAAGCCAGCCAATGGTGTAGAGAGACTGAGAAAAAAACACAGGGACAAAGATGGAAAAATAAATAAGAGAGACAGGGAGCAGGAGAGAGAGGCGGAAGGGACCAGCAGGACAAGAAGATAGAGACAAGACAAGGGATGAGGGAAAAAATTTAAAGTGATAGGGGAAAAGAAACATAGGCAAGAAATAAAAAATAGAAACAGGGAGCTGGATAGAGGTAGATGTAGAAAGAAAATTTTAAAAAGTGGCAGGGTACAAGAAAGGTAGGCAAGAACTAACAAATAGGGACAGGGAGATAGAGGGAGATGTAGAAAGAAAATGTAAAAAGTGACAGGGTACAGTACAGAGAGGGAAGCATTAAGAATTACAGACAGGGAGATGGATAGAGGGAGATGAAGAAAATTTGAAAAGCAACTGGGTTCAAGAAACATATGCAAGAATTTAAAAAAAAAAGGGAAGGAGAGGTAGAAAGTAAATTTCATAAGCAATGGGATACAAGAAACAAAGGCAAGAATTAAAAAATAGGGACAAGGAGTCTGATAGAAGGAAACTATGGTGGGTTGACCTTGGCTGGCTGCCAGGTGCCCACCGAGCTGCTCTATCATGCCCCCTCCTCAACAAGACAGGGGGAGAAAATACAACAAAGCAGCTTGTGGCTCAAGACAAGACCAAAGAGCTCACTCACCAATTACTGTCACAGACAAAACAGACTTGACTCAGGGAAATTAATTTAATTTATTATCAGAGTAGGATAATGAGAAATAGGAACAAATCTAAAAAACACCTTCCCCCCACCCCTCTCTTTTTTCCTGGGCTCATCCTCACTCCTGACTTCTCCACCTCCTTCCCCTGAGCAGCACAGGGGGACAGAGAGCAGGGGCTGCAGTCAGTTCATCACATGTTGTCTCTGCCGCTCCTTCCTCCTCATGCTCTTCTTCTGCTCCAGTGTGGGGTCCCTCCCATGGGGCCACAGGTCATGCCAGAAAACCTGCTCCAATATGGGCTCCTCTCCATGGGGCCACAGCTGCTGACAGGAGCCTGCTCCAGCGTGGGCTCTCCACGGGGCCACAGCTTCCTTCAGACACGTTCACCTGCTTCGACGTGGGGTCCTCCACGGGCTGCAGGTGGATGTCTTCTCCACCACGGACCTCCACAGGCTGCAGGGGGACAAGTTGCAGCACCATGATCTTCACCATGGGTTGCAGGGGAATCTCTGCTCTGATGCCTGGAGCACCTCCTCCCCCCTCCTTCTTCACTGACCTTGGTGTCTGCAGGGCTGTTTCACACCCACATTTTCTCTACCGCAGCTTCAGTGCAGCCTTTTTTAGCCCTTCTTAAATATGTCATCACAGAGGTGCTACTAGTGTAGCTGATGGGCTCAGCTTTGACCAGCAGCAGATCTGTCTTGGAGCTGGAACTGGCTGTGCCCAACATGGGGGCATCCTCCTGGTGTTTGCTCACAGAAACCACCCCTGCAGCCCTCCCTGCCACCCCCCAGCTAACAAAACTTTGCCACATAAACCCAATACAACAGCACTTGGCTACAAGGCAGAGGGGGGGGATTAAAAAATAGGGAAAGGGAGCCACAGAGAGAGAGGCAGAGGTGAAAATAAATAGCTATGGGCTACAGGCCAGAGAAGAGGAAGGGACAGGGAACCAGACAGAGAGAGAGAGAGAGAGGAAGAAAAACAAAGAATAGTGATGGGCCACAGAGCAGAGAGGGAGGAATTAAAAGAGGGGACAGTGAGGTAGACAGAGGGAGACTGAGAAATACCAAAAAAACCTCAATGAGCTAAAGGGGAGAGACAGAAGAATTAAAGAATAGGGACCAGGAGCCAGACAGAGAGAGAACGCTAAAGACAAAAATGGGCTATGGGACAGAGAGGGAAGAAATGAAAACATAGGGACAGGGACCTGGAACAAGAGAATATAAGAAAGAAGAAGTGTATCTAAAATACAGGGCAGAGACAGAGGAATTTACAGATAGGGACATGGAGCCAGATAGAGAGAGGTAGAGGGATGGGAATTGTGAAGAGCTAAAGGGCAGACAGGGAGGAATTAAAAAAAAAATCTGGATAGGAAGACAGACAGATAGATGGAGAAAGACAAAAACTGTGATGGGCTGCAGGACGGAGACAGGATAAAAACAAGAAGGACAGGGAACAGGACAGAAGCACCAAGAGAAAAGGAACACAGAGAGGTAGAATGACAGAGAAAGGGGGGGGGGACTTGGAGAATGAGAGAGGGAGAGGTGCAGGGAAGCAAAACAAATTACAGCAGTGAGAGAAGGGGGGGGGGGGAGAGGGGCAGGGAGGGACCAGGATGCAGAAGAGGGGTGACATGGCCCCAGGGGTCCAGGACTCACTGCAGTCTCTCTCTCCCCCGCGCTCCCTTCCTCCTCTGTAGCTCCAGTCACTTGACTGTCATCCACCTAAAAGAATAGATTGGCATCTTACAGCTCTTACGATATGAGGCTTCTCAGATACACAGCCTCACATGCGCACACACTACATGGCTGTACTGTGCTTTTGGTTACACATGCAGACCCCGCTGTGCACACTGGTGAGCAGATCTGCTGAGGACTATGCTAAAAGGGATCCTTCCTCACCCAGAGAGGCAGGCTGTCTCCTGTCTGTGGCTGGAGGCAACTGCGGGCTGGATCCCTTTTATTTTATTCTTCATCTGCTTTACCTTTTTCTGGCCTCTCCAGCTTCAGCCGCAGCAGCTCCTGTCCACCATCAGTAAGCGCTCAGCTGTCCCTTTTCTTCCATGCCACTAGGAGAATGACGCCAAAGGCAACCCACACAAACCTGAGCCAGATGCAGTCAATAGCATCCCTGGGGAGGAACCGACAACGGAGTCCTCAGTGCTGTCTCTGGGAGAGGGAAAGAACAAGCAACTGTTATCCACAGTGATTACCGTAGCTCTCCTCAGGCAGGAACCTCTCCTTCTGCAGGTGCTTCTAGAGGCGCCAGTCTTTCCCCAAACTGATGCTAATGGCACCTGCATTTATGGAGAATAAAGCACGTTCAAGGGCCAGCTTGCTGCCGTGAGGACAGGGTTTGGGGGCAGCCTATGCCTATGGGACAGGCTTCAGGGGAGGTACTGGAGCTGGGGGCAGCTACATAGGGTGAGCAGGGCTGGAGGAGTTTTGTTGAGTTGAGGAGGCACCCACTGCCTTTTCCAGGGGGGGCAGAAGGCCTCCAGGTACTCAGGGGGGTGGGGGCAGCCATCTCCTGCCCCTTTTCCTGCTTCCTCTCCACCAGCTCTCAGAAAATCCCTGGGAGCTGCCCTGATGGGCCCCGACTCCAAACTGACCGTCAAACTGTAGGTTGGAAACATCCTTGCAGCTTGTCAGCACTCTCAGGCAGGCACGCCCCAGCAGCACCATCCCCTGGGGCTGCAGCCCTTTTACACAGAGGAGCCATCGCCATCAGCTTCACTGGCCCACCCACTATGCAAACTGCTCCCCTGGACTCTGACAGCCACTCACCAAGTACAAAGGACTACAAACACAGCCACGAGTGCAAAGGAGGCAGCAAGTGTTCGTTAATGCGTATAAGTCCTGGGAGCGAGTTTGCTCTGGGGCTCAGTGCCTGTACACTCACCCTTCCCCTGGAACAACTCGGTAGTTGTTACTGGAGCAGCAGATACAGAGAACGAAAATACAGCGAAGGGGAGCAAGACAGAGGAACAGCAAGATAAAAATAAAATGAGGGAGAAGGACTGAGGAGCAGAGAAAGAAAGGGAAAGGGAAAAGGAAAAGGACAGTGAGATGGAGAAATCAATAAAAAAGGGATGAGGAGCCCTGCAGGGACATGGCAGAAGAAAAACAGGGTTAGGGAGCAGGACAGAGGGGAAGAAAGAGAAAGTGATGAGAAGGGAGCAGAACAGATGGATCAAGAGAGAAACTGAATTTGAATGAGAGGAATAAGGAAGGAAGGAGAGAGGAAAAAAGGGAACAAGCCAGAAAGATTGAGGGGGTGGGGGGAGACAGAGATCAGGACAAAGAGATGGAGAAAGGAAAAAGAGTGATGGACTGCAGGATGAGAAAAAAGGCCAGGGAGCAGACAGAGGGGAATAATGGGACAGCAAGCTGGGCAGGAGGATATAGCAAGAAACAATGGGACAAGCAGTGATACGGAGATATACAGACAAAAAGTTAGGGGGAGGATGGAGGACAGAGAGCATAAGAGAAAAGGGACAGGGAGCAGGGCAGAGATGGAGAAAGAAAAACATTAGAGACAGAGAGAGGAGAGTGACAGGACTAGGGCAGAGAGATGGAGAAAGAACAAAAAACAACATTGATGGGTAGCAGGCCAGAGGGACAAGGAAAGACAGGAGGAAGGACAGAGGGATATAGAAAACAGGTGAGGGATGGGGACACAGGAAGTGGGCTACTGCGAAAGAGAGAGGAACAGGGAGCAAGACACTGGGATAGAAAGCCAATGAGAGCCACAGAGAGAATGAAAGAGAGATGGTGCAAGAGAGAAAAAAAAACAAACAGGGACAGAAATCAGGACAGAGAAGCAGCAATAAATAATAGGGACAGGGAGCAGGACTGAGAGTCAGAGAGAGTAAGAGATGAACAGGAAGGAGGACAGTAAGATACAGAATGGAAAAAAAAAACCCACAGTGACAGCAAGCCAAAAGGATAGGGAGAGAAAGAGAAGGAAGGATGGAGAGAGACAGGAAGGCAGGGTCATAGAGGGGCATGTACAGGTGCAGAGAGAAAAAGAATGCCAGGGAATTGGCCAGAGAAATTGTGGGGAAAAAAGAGATGGATGAAGATCAAGACAAAGAAATGGAAAAGGCAAAACACAGTGATGGGTGTAGAGGACCGATACTGAATGTGGTTTGTCTCGACATTGCCATCCTACCACCACCCCCCCCCCCCCCGCCCCGGCGGCCAAAGGCGCGAAAAGAAAAAAACACGGCGCGAAACAGAAGGCGGCTTCTAAGGGGACAGCACGCCTGGCACGAACCGCACGCACACGGTCGCAGTCTGTGCATGAGTGGGAGGGGGAGCCCCTATAAAAAGAAGCACGTGCGCTCTCTGGTGGGCCTTTTCCTTCCCTGCCTCCTGCCATCCTTGTGTCTCTCCTGGGCCCCGACCGTGACGAAGCTTACGACGATTGAAGGCCTCAGACGGATTCAGCGGAACATCATTGGACTCGAAGTGGTGGTAGCTAGTTTCCTCCCTTTCTCCAACTCTCTCCCTCTAACTTTCCCCCTCTATCCCCCTCCTCTTCCCTGCTTTTTTCCCCTGTTTGTTAAAAATAAAGTCAAAAGGTTGTACGATATTTGACCGGTTTTGGTGTCTTAATCTTGTCCCTGGGGTCGTAATGAAACCTCCCCGATATTGGATCGGGACAATGGGCTACAGGACAGGGACAGAGAATGAAACAAAAGAGGGAAAGGGAGTGGGACAAAAGCTCGGAGAGAAAAAGAAAAGGGAGTGGTGAAACAAGAGAGAAAGGGAAAGAGAAAGAAGGAGCAGGACAGAACAAGACAGAGAAGGAGAGGTAAAGGAAAGCAAAGAAAACCACAGCAGCATGGGAAAGACAGGGTGGGCAGCAGAGGTGCAGGGAGGGCCTGGGACGCAGAAGAGGGGCAACGGGGCCCTGAGAGCCCGGGACTTACCGCAGCTCTCAGCACTGTCAGGAGAACTTGCCAGTTCAGATGCTGCTTCTCTCCTCCCTTCCTCTCCTGTAACTCCAGTCGCTCAGCTGTCCTCCACCTAAGAGAATATGCGGCTGTCTTTAGGAGACGAAGCTTCCCAGACAGGTAGCCTTGCTCATGCATTTACGCGGCCGTACCACGTTGTTGGCGACACAGACCCTGTGGCGCACGTTGGTGGCCTGGCCTGCTGCGGACTACGAAGAAGGATCCTTCCTCACCCAGAGAGGCAGGCTCTCTCTTGCCTGCAGTGGGAGGCAGCTGCCAGATGGATGGCTTCTGATTTCTTCTTCTTTACCTTTCTCTGGCCAGTCCAGCTTCAGCCACGGCAACTCCTGTCCACAGCCAGGACACACTCTGCCTGTCCTTTTTCACCCCCATGTCACGAGGAGAGCGAGGCCAGGCAGAGACAATCCATGCAAGTCTGAGGCAGATACAGTCAATGGCATCCCCAGGGGAGGAACGGACAACTGCGTCTTCAGCACAGCCTCTGGGAAAGAGAAGCAGCAGCAACCATTACTACCTGGCCAGAGCCCCTCCTTCCGCAGGGCCTTCTGGAGATGCTGCTCTTTACCCACACTGCTACCAAGGGTACCTGCCTTAAGGGAGAATCAAGTGCAGCACAAGGCAGCAGCGAGCACCTGGTAGGCAGCACTTGCCCAGCAGCAGCACTGGTGCTGCAGTGCCGCGTTTTGCGCGCTGAGCGCCCGCTGACACCGCACATGTGGGGCTGCTGCGGCATTTCCTTACCGAGAGGCAGTGACAAGTACAGGGGCGTTACCTTGCCGGTACCAGAGCTTCGCATTGCTGTTACCAGCAGGTGGCAAGGCAGAGCACGGCAGCGCCTCCACGGTGCCCACCCGCAGTACTGTTTTTCATTCGCCGGACGGCAGCAGGGAACACGGGCGAGCGTCACACCCCGCATGTGTGGCACCCAAGCTGCAGTACCGACTTTTGGTCACCGGGCAGCAGCAGCAAGAGTGACAGCACGCACCACCACGCATGTGTTCTCGTGGCACGGCCGCACTGCTGTTCAGGGAGTGGCTGGAAGCCTGCAGAAAAACACACAAAACCGCCAACAAAACTACACCTTGTGCTGCCCTGCGCCACGGTGGGAGCAAGACTATGCTGTGCCACATGCGCCTGAGCGCAATGCAGCTGTCTGGGAGCCAAGTCTGCAAAAACTACACCTCCCAGCATGCACTGGCAAACACAGCATGGCTGCCCAGAAGCTGAGTGCCCAAAGCTTACACCTCCCAACATGCCCCAGGAAACAACATGGCCGAACAGCAGCCCTGTGCTGTTGGGTGTCGGTGTCCCCGTCCCCGCCCCCCCCCCCCCGGTGCCGCCGCACACAGCAAAACAGAAATAAAGCACTTCAGAGCGCTCCGTCAAAATACCAGGAAAAACACACCCTAACATTGTTTCCTCTCTTTAAAGATTTAGAACAAGTACCTAACTGCTTAACTACACCTAATAAATCAATGCTACAGCTATTTGGGCAGTTACAGTTTAAACAATGCAATTTGTAAATTAGATTTCTTTTTTTTTAAGTTTCATTTAGGATAGACAAATCAGTGAGATAAAAGATCCCCCATATGGTTTTACTTTTGGAAAAACAAACAAATAAACAAAACCCAAACAAAATTCCCAGCGCTGCAATACTTAAGGCTACCAAAAAGGCCTGGCAGATTTGCTAATGCTTTTGGCTGTACTGAAGCATACAGAGGAACATGTTTTTATGATATCTCGACTATTACAACTGAGAACCCAAAGTTGAGCGATGCCATTAACTTTTGGAAGATGTGCTGTACTTGGATCTTTGGAAGGAAATAGACTTTTTAGACTTTTTAAAAAAAAAAAAAAGTGAAAAGTCTTGTTGCTGATGACTTCTACTGCTAAGTACATCATCTCTGAAGATCCACTCTGATGGGAAGTGCATAAAATATAACTTCTTTGAATGAGAAAGATTTCCATTTGGGAAAATCTCTTTCCAACTGAGGTCAAAATTACACACTGTAACTTAAGGAAAAAGGACGTTATTGAAGCAATAACTCGCCAAAACCACATCAGGACTCACCATCACTCGTTACAAGGCTGCTAATGCTTCTTAGGAAAGCCTGGAAAACATGCAGAAGCGACAGCGATTTCTCCTGTTTTGTCCATGTCTCTTCTTTGACCTTGATTGCTTTTAGTACAGATGTAGTACTCAAAAAGCTTACCAAGATACTAGCTAGAAGATATTTTAAAAGCTTCTTCACTGAAAAAGCATAAAGCTTTTATCATGAAAACAAAGCCTGTTTCTTCTGAACATCTAAACTCTCAGGAACAGTCTTTTTCCTCTTTTACTACAAAATGATTTTCACAGTATCATTTAATAGTAAGCGCACAGAAACAGAAGATGATGCTTTCAGGAACAGAAAAGAAACGGAGGGAAGTAAGCTTTGCATAGGCATAACATGCTCCAGAACAGACCTTATTTTAGTATTTGTGTTAAAATATTTCACATTAAAAAAAAAAAAAAAAAAGAGGAGAGTCAGCACATCCTTAATGTTAACTTTCATAGAATCATAGAATTGTTCTGGTTGGAAAAGACCTCCAAGATCATTGGGTCCAACCATAAAGTCCCTGCTACAAGTACCTGAGGAAAAACACAGACATGCATTGTAGACATCCCTTGTACTTGCAGACCACTATGTATTCTTTCCATCTGTCTTGTACTTTCATGGCAGAAGAAAGGGCAACCACAATGAAATGGTGGCAGTTGACAGTAAGCTGAGAGAGGAAAAACCCTTTCGCATAAAGCTGGATAGGAATCTAAAGCTTCCTTTGATACCAGAAAAGTCGGTTGAATAAAGAACCCTCTAACACTTCCTTTTAAGTTTTAGAAGGCAGGCATTCTTTATTACAGCGCTGGATGCACAGGGGATCACTCCACCTATCGTGCATACCATAAATCGTGAGAGTAGAGATTTATATCATTCTAGTATATACATATTCATTAACATTCTTGAAATAATTATACATATTCATGTCATTTCCGGGAACTGGTTGTAATATTTGCATTTTCATTATGCATGCGCTTTAAGTCTCCGAGGGGCTTCTGTGAGGGTCTTTGGTGGTTCACTGGGGTCCCCTGGACCCTCTGGTGGTCATCTTTTTGGTGTCCTTTAGTTGAACTCTTCCCCAAAGCATGCGCAGTGTGGGTTATTCCATAGGGTTTGTGTCTTTTTGTTACAATTAGTTCATCTTGGCTGGTTCCGACTGCAAGGCCCAAGGCCTCCTAGGTCTCTTATCTATCTCTACATACCAAAACTTTCTAAATTGTTCAAGCAAGCACAAAGCAAGCACACAGAACTACCATCAAAGGCATAGTGGAATCCTTCAGCCTCTATACAAGGTATCATCTTGGCATCACTAAGCCTTTGTTCAAGGTATCACCTTGTTGGTGAAGGTTGGTGAAGACTACAATTGAGTGAAGGAAAAAGTAGTTTGCATCATCTTTGTACAGTTATTCATACAGGCCACTAGAGCTTCTGCATTTTTTAGACAACTGTGCCTTTTTTTGGCTCGCTGGCAGCGTTAGTTTCACTAGAGATCACTTTCCTAGATACACGCAGGTGATGGACATAGATATCTACAGACATTTTCTCAAGCCCAAGTATAGCCAAGATTTCCTCACCCTACACATCCCAAGTTGAATATTTTTGTTCAAGAGTCCAGCAACACATCTGTCCACTGCAAAAAAGGAATGATTTTTCCCAGGCCATTTCTCCCAACGGTTAAGATGTTTTGAAACTGCAGTTGTGCCACCAAACCTGCTTAGGGTCCCTCCCAGCTTTTGACTGCCCTTAGATTTAACAGGCACACGCTCTATTCCATCTTCCAGCAGCAAAACTACGGCACGCTCTCAGACCCAGAGCACAACCCTACAGATGGCCACGCACATCTTGCTGTTGCGATGAGGCACCGCTGAGCATCCCTGCGAGCAGAGCTGCACGTGCCAGATGAGTTTCACCTCCACTGAGAGTTACCGATTTCAGCAAATGGAGTTTCTGAAACTTGAAGCTGAAAACCACCTCTTTATTCATCAATGACCTGGATGAAAGGACAGAGTGCACCCTCAGCAAGTTTGCCGATGACACGAAACTGGGAGGTCTGGCTGATACACCAGAAGGCTGTGCTGCCATTCAGCGAGACCTAGACAGGCTGGAGCATTGGGCGGAGAGGAACCTCATGAGGTTCAACATAGGCAAGTGCAGGGTCCTGCACCTGGGGAGGAACAACCCCATGCACCAGTACAGGTTGGGGGTTGACCTCCTGGAAAGCAGCTCTGCGGAGAAGGACCTGGGAGTCCTCATAGATGACAAATTCCCCATGAGCCAGCAATGTGCCCTTGCAGCCAGGAAGGCCAACAGCATCCTAGGGTGCATCAAGAAGAAAGTGGCCAGCAGGTCAAGGGAGGTTCTCCTCCCCGTCTACTCTGCCCTAGTGAGGCCCCATCTGGAGTCCTGCATCCAGTTCTGGGCTCCCCAGTTCAAGAAAGATGAGGAACTACTGGAGAGAGTCCAATGGAGGGTACAAAGATGATTAAGGGACTGGAGCATCTCTCCTCTGGGGAAAGGCTGAACAGCCCCAGCTCCCTCAGCCTAAGGAAGAGAAGACTGAGAGGGGACCTCATCAACGCTTATCAATATCTCAAGGGCAGGTGTCAAGAGGATGGGCCAGACTCTTTTCAGTGGTGCCCAGCAACAGGACAAGGGGCAATGGGCACAAACTGGAACATAGGAAGTTCCGCCTGAACATGAGGAAAAGCTTCTTTACTGTGAGGGTGACAGAGCACTGGAACAGGCTGCCCAGGGAGGGTGTGGAGTCTCCTTCTCTGGAGATATTCAAAACCCGCCTGGACGCAGTCCTGTGCAGCCTGCTCTAGGTGACCCTGCTCTGGCAGGGGGGTTGGACTAGATCTCCAGAAGTTCCTTCCAACCCCTACCATTCTGTGATTCTGTGACACTTCACCACAGTAGAATTGATCCGTAACTAGAACTCTACAAAAAGGCAGTAACGCAAACTGCCAACCCACAGCAGCAACAGCTTCAGAAACATTTAGACCAGGAACAAGGGAGAAAAATAAACCGGCTTGATCTCGGGCACAGGAAAGCAGCAGACCGAGAAAAGGGTCAGCATTCACAGCCCTGATCGAAAACAGGCCTTCTCCTTCCACTCCTAAACCCATCTCTTAGGTCAAAATATTGCAATGCTATTATGGCAAGATTGAGAGTAGGGAACAACAGCCCTGCCACTGGATGTGCTATTGCCTGATGCCATTCACATAGCAGGACACAGACAGAGGGACAAGTTTTTCAACACACAACCCAGAATTGAAAAAAAAAAAAAAAAAAAAAAAAAAAAGAGGAGTCAAAGAGAAGAAAAGGAGAGATCAGGCAGCAAAAGAGTTCTGCAGGCTGGCACCAGTCAACATTGCACTCTTAAAAAAAAAAAACAAACCCAAAAAGAAACCAAACCAACAAACCAACCAGTCGTCGTGTCGTGTCCCCGTCCCCCCCCCAAAAAAAAAATCCCAAACAACAACAAAACAAAACCATGACCTTATATCTTTTTTTTATCTGAACAGAATGTGGATTGAGCCCCAGGACAACATGCCACCAACACTCTAATGGGAAAAAAAATCAAATAAAAATCAAGTTTAAATATCAGTTTCCATCATGATTCATTCATTACAGTCCTACTGGCATCTCAGTGCTCAAAAATTAACTATACTGACACCACATATTACTAAAGATTTAGGCATACCTATAAAAATAAAAGGCTATTTCCAACTTGCCCTTAAAATTGGTATGAACAAAGAGAAGAGAAACACTTGACCCTGAGGAAGTTAACAGGCAGCTCTTAGTTTACCATAGATGGTAGTTCCTTTTTTTACCTGAAAGGAAAACATTCGTAACTATCAAGGGACCAATTCAGGAATGAGGCATGCTCTGTTAACTGCAATTTTTCATCAGCTTTTCTCCACTGGCAGCAAATTTGCCTCTTCTGGGGGTTTAATGTGGAGTATCTGTAACATCCTTGAACTCGCAACTACTTCTCCCTGCTCCCCTAGCCCCGTACGTGTGATGACCTGACCAGCAAGTGGAATAAACCACACAGGATTTTCTTCATGGGACGCAGAAGGTGACACTGGGGAAAGAGGAGGCAAAAAACGACCTTGTTTGTCACATCCAGCCAAGGGTGAAAAGACAGGGGAGGATTCTGCCAGAGGGGCTGTGCGGGGCTAGGCCGTGCACCCCGGGAGCTCCGACCAGCCAGTTTCTCTCCCCTTTGCCAGGTACCGAGGAGACTACGACGCCTCATGCTGCTGCCTCACCTGTGCCCCTTCGCAGCAGGGCTGCCCCAGCAGAGCCAGGGGACCCCCACCTCACATCTGTGCTCGGGAATGGGACCAGGAGACACCTTCCACACAGAGAGAGGCGCATGGTGTGGATTTAATCCCCAAGGGAAGAGGCCAGGCTCCCCACTGGCAGAAGGACGACTCGCCTCCCTGCTGCTTTGGAGCTCCTTGCTGGGGACAGCCCTGCCTGCACCAGGCCGCTCGTCGGCCGTGCTGGGAGCGCAGTCCAGTTGACAGATGCTCCAGCAAACAGATGCTCCAGCTAACTGCAGCTCCAGCTCATTGCAGCTGCAGGTCATTTTGGCTCTGGCGAATGCACGCTCCAGACAGTGGACACCCCATCTTGTTCCAGCTTGTGGTTGCTACAGTTCTGGCTAATTGAAGCTTCATCTGAAGCTCCAGTTCATTTCAGCTCCTTCTCCTTACAAGCTCCAGCTCTTTACAACAGTCTGGGTTTTTGACAAGGTTGTAAATCAATCGCTGTCAAAACTTGAGTATTAGGCTTAAGCATCCTAGTTGTACATTGTATAAATACTAACTAGTTTGTGTTATGAATTTGTTAATAACTATGCTAATCAGTGTACAAAAACAACCTGGGATCCAAGAGGGTGTGTGGGGTCTGAAAAGCGCCTTTCCCCCCAGAGACCATTTCAGACATTGAGTTCGGCCTGGTGCACACCAGCCTCCCGAACTTCGGGGTCTGACACGACCAGACCCCCCAAACCACCAGAACCCTGTGGGAGGGTCCACACATTCTGTCCACCCCCTGCTTTCCCCCACAGCCCCCAGCGCTCTCCCACCCCCCTCTGCCTCTCACTTGCCTGCAAAACCAGCCAAACTGGCTTCTGCACCACACCCCAAACCCCCCAGGCCAAAGGAACCCCATGGGGAGGATAGAAAGAAGAAAGAAGCAGAAGGAGAGCAAGAAGCATTGGGGCAGAAGGATGGAAAGAGGAAAAAAAGCAGGCAAGAAGGTGGCTAGGGGATAATAGAGAGGGGAAAAAGAAGGAGCAGGACACAGACTGTCAGAGAAAAGCAGGGACAGGGAGCAGGACAAGGTGATAGAGAGAAGAAAGGGAGAGCCAAAAATAAGAGACAGGGAGTGGGACAGAGATGGAGGGGAAAAAGCCTAGGGTGGGCAGCAGGGCAGAGAGATGGAGAAGGAAAAAAAACAGCACTGGGCTGCAGGACAGAGATAGAGGGAGGAAAAAAAAAACCAATGACAGGGAACCGGACAGAGTGACAGAGAACAAAAAAGCCGAAGAGGGAACAGGACAGAGGAATAGGGGGAAAGACAAAGAGAAGGAGAGAGAAACAGAGAGAGCATGAGAGGGATAGGGAGCAGGACAGAGAAATGGAGCAAGAATGGAAAAAAGGATGGGAGGCAGAAGAAGGGGAAGGAGAGACAAGGCCAGGGAACAGGACCAAGGGAGGGAAGAGGAAAAAAATAGTGATGGGCTGCAGGACTGAGATGGAGAAATTAAAAAACAGACAGGGAGCATGACAGAATGGCACAGAGAAAAAAGAGACAGCGAGCAGGACAGCATCGGAGGAAAAAACCAACTGCAATAGGCAGTGGGAGAGAGACAGAGATGGAGAAAAAAAAATACTGCGGAAGAGAGAAAGGAAAGAAGGGACAGCTAGCAGGATACAGTTAGAAAGGATGGGAGAGGGAATGGGACAGAGAGAGAAAGACAGAAAAGAGTGAGAGGAAGCAGGGCAGAGGGACAGCAAGAGGGGAAAAAAGGGACAGGGATCTGGACAGAGATGGAGAAAAAAGCAGCAGGGACAGAGGAAAAGAGACAGAAAGAGCAACAGGGAGCAAAGAAAGAAAAATCAGGGCAGCAGCAGGATGGAGATGGAGAAAACAACCTGGGATGGTCAACTGGACAGAAAGGAACATGAAAATGGGCAGGGAGCGGGACAAAGGGATATAGTGAGAAATGATGGGACAAGAAGCAAGACAGAGTGACAGACAAGAATAAGGACAAAAAGAGAATGAAAAGAGCCAGCAACAATGAGCAAGACAAAGGGATGGAGAGAGAAAGAGGTAGGAAGGCAGGGACACGGAGCAGCACATACAGGCACAGAGAAGACAAGAACACCAGGGAAGAGACCAGGGAAATTGTGGGGAAAGAAAGAGACAGATGCAGATCAGGAAAAAGAGATGGAAAAGGAGAAGACAGCGATGGGCTGCAGGACAGTGACATGGGACAAAAAAAAAAAAAAAAAAAGGGTGAGGGAGCAGGAGACAAGAAAAAAGAGGAGAGGTACAGGGGAGCAGAAAAACAATTGCAGCAGCATGGGAAAGAGAGGGGGTCAAGGGAGGGGCAGGAAGGGCCTGGAACATAGAAGAGGGGCAAGAGGGCCCCGGACTCACCGCAGCTCACTCTCTTGACACTCCTAGGAGAATTTGCCAGTTCAGATGCTTCTCTCTCCTTCTCTCCTGTAACTCCGGTCGCTCAGCTGTCCTCCACCTAAGAGAATACATGTGTGTCTTACAGCTCATAGCAGATGAGGCTCCCTAGACAGGTAGCCTCACTCACGCACTTATGCGGCCATAACACACTGTTGGCGACGCATACAGACCCTGCGGCGCACTTTGGTGGCCTGGCCTGCTGTGGACTACGAAGAAGGATCCTTCCTCACCCAGAGAGGCAGGCTTTCTCTTGCCTGCAGGAGGAGGCAGCTGCCAGACAGATGGCCTTTGATTTCTTCTTCTTTACCTTTCTCTGGCCAGTCCAGCTTCAGCCACAGGAGCTCCTGTCCACAGCCAGGATGCACTCCGCCTGTCCCTTTTCGCCCCCGCACCTTGAGGAGAGCAAGGCCGGGCAGAGACAATCCATGCAAGCCTGAGGCAGGCACAGTCAATGACATCCCCACAGGAGGAAGGGACAACTGCATCCTCTGGGAGAGGGAAAGAAGAAGCAGCAACCGTTACTACCTGGCCAGAGCCCCTCCTTCCACAGGGGCTTCTGGAGACGCTGCTCTTTCTCCACACTGCTGCCAAGGGTACCTGCCTTAAGGGAGAATCAAGTGCATTCGAGGGCCAGCTTGCCGCCTCCGTGACAGGGCTTGGGGGCAGTCCGGGGCTACAGGACAGGTTTCAGGGGAGGTGCTGGAGCTGGGGGCAGCTGCATGGGGTGAGCAGGGCCAGAGGAGGCTCAGGGGGAGCTCTGGCAAGCTGGGGAGGCACCCAGCAGCTGCACCTGGGTGAGTGCCAGCTCCTTCCTCTCTTCCCTTCTGTCAGCTCTTGGGCTGCCCTGACCCGGCTCACCTCCAGTGGACCAGGAGCCTGCCGCAGCAGACAGTGTGAAGCTTCCTGTCCCGCCATGCCTGGGAGGCCAGTGGGCAGGAGACACCCCCACACCCATCAAAGGGGCTCGCTCGTCTCACTGACGGTCCCGGCCCTCACCCACCCCCAGGAATCACGCCTGCTGCACCCCAAGACTGCGCCTCCTGGCATGCCTCAGGAAACAACATGGCCAAATGGCAGCCCTGTGCCCCAGGACTACAGCTCCCAACATGCTGCAGGAAGCAGCCTTCCCTCCTTTCTGACCCTGCACGGACACCGTCCCACCCCCCAGCCCCTCCGACACACCTGGAAGCCCCACCGAGCCCAGAACATAGCCCCGCATTCCCCAGACGTCAGGGAAGGAAAATTTAAAGAGCAACACATACAGGGCAGAGAGGGAGGAATTAAAAAAAATAAGTAAAGACAGGGACAGGGAGATGGACCGAGAGACACAGAGAAAGAAAAAACAGCAATGGGCTACCAGAGAGATGGGGAGGAATGAAAAAGTCCTGGCAGGGAGCCGGATAGGCAGAGAGCGCGAAAGAAATGAAATCACAACGTGGCACAGGGCCGAGAAGGACCAAACTGAAAAACAGGGCCTGGGAACTTGAAAGAGAGAGCCAGAGAAAGAAAAAACTACCGATGGGCTCTAGGGCAGAGAGGGAGGAATGAAAAAACGGGCAGGGAGCCAGAGAGAGAAAGAGAGAGAGAGAAGAGGGGGAAGCAACAGGCCACAGGGTACAGAGCGAGAAAGGGCAGAAGAGGGGCCAGGAGCCAGACAGAGAGAGGTAGAGAAAGAGACCTTCAGAAGTGATGGGCTACAGGGCAGAGAGGGAGGAATTTAAAAAAATCTGGCTCTTGAGCCAGACAGAGAGATGGAGAAAATCAGAAAGGTGAAGGGTAAGAGAGCAGAGAGGGAGGAATTAAAAAACAGGGACAGGGAGCTGGACAGAGAGGCTCAGAAGGGAAAAGTCCTGACAGGCTTCCACAGAGAGAGGGAGGAACTGAAAATTAGAGATGGGGGGGGGACAGACTGAGAAAGAAAAAACGACAGCAGGCTAGCGGGCAGAGAAGGAGAATTTAAAAATGGAGATAGCGAGACAGGGAGGGAGGGGAAAAAGGAAAGAAGTGACAGGCAACACAGCAGAGAGGGAGGAATGAAGAAAGAGGGACAGGGAGCCAGACAAACCAAGATGGGGAATAAAAAGATAGTGAGGGGCTAGGGGACAGAGAGGGAAGACTTTGAACAACAGAGACAAGGAGCCGGACAGAGAGCCAGAGGCAGCAAAAATACTGATGGGCTGCAGGACAGAGAGGAAGGAATGCAAAAATAGGGGCTGGGAGCTGGGCAGAGAAAAGAAAAATAGCCACAGGCTACAGGGCAGAGAGGGAGGACGTAAAAGATGGGGACGGGGAGCCGCTCAGGGAGAGATGGCGAAAGGAGGTACAGGGGAGCAGAAAAACAATGGCGGCAGTGTGGGAAAGAGAGAGGGGCAGGGGAGGGGCAGGGAGGGCTCGGGACGCAGAAGAGGGGCGACAGGGCCCCAAGGGCCTGGGACCCACCGCAAGTCTTGCTCTCAGCACTGACAGAAGACTGTACCAGTTCAGATGCTTCTCATTCCTTCTCTCCTCCCTTCCTCTCATGTAGTTCTGGCACTCGGCTGTCCTCCACCTAAGAGGATATGCGGGTGTCTTACAGCTCGTAGCAGATGAGGCTTCCTAGACAGGTAGCCTCATTCACACACTTACACGGCTGTACTGGGCTGTTGGTGACGCATACAGACCCTGCGGTGTGTGTTGGTGTCCTGGCCCGCTGCAGACTATGAAGAAGGATCCTTCCTCACCCAGAGAGGCAGGCTCTCTCTTGCCTGCAGCAGGAGGCAGCTGCCACACAGATGGCCTTTGATTTCTTCTTCTTTACCTTTCTCTGGCCAGTCCAGCTTCAGCCACAGGAGCTCCTGTCCGCAGCCAGGATGCACTCCGCCTGTCCCTTTTTGCCCCCACGCTGCGACGAGTGCGAGGCCGGGCAGAGACAATCCATGCAAGCCTGAGGCGGGTGCAGTCAATGACATCCCCATGGGAGGAAGGGACAACTGTGTCCTCAGTGCAGCCTCTGGGAGGGAGAAAAAAGCAGCAGTGACTGTTACTACCTGGCCAGAGCCCCTCCTTCTGCAGGGGCTTCCGGAGACGCTGCTCTTTCCCGGCATTGCTGCTAACAGTACTCGCGTTAAAGGAGAATCAAGTGCATTTGAGGACCAGCTTGCCACCGTCATGACACGGCTTGAGGGCAGCTTGGGGCTATGGGACAAGTTTCAGGGGAGGTGCTGGAGCTGGGGGCAGCTGCATGGGGTGAGCCAGGCCAGGGGAGCTCTGGCAAGTTGAGGAGGCACCTGGCATCTGTGCCTGGGAGTGTGCCCACCTTTCCCCCCCCCCCCCCTTCCCTTCTGTCAGCTCTCAGGTAACTCCCTGGGGCTGCCCTGACCCAGCTTGCCTCCAGTGGACCAGGAGCCTGCCGCAGCAGTTTGGAGCTTCCCATCCCACCACCCCCAGGGGGCCAGTGGGCAGGAGACACCCCCACACCCACCAAAGGGGCTCGCTCACCTCGCTGACACTCCTGGCCCTCACCCCCCACCGGGAATCACGTGGGGTGGCAGCGGCGTTTCCTTACCGGGAGGCAGCAACGAGCACGGTGGCATCACCTTGCAGGCACCGCAGCATCGCATTGCTGTTTCCGGCAGACAGCAACGTGGAGCACGGCAGCTCCTCCGCGTATCCGTGGCGCCCACCCGCAGTACCGTGTTTCGTTCGCCAGACGGCAGCAGTAAACACGGGCGAGCACTACACCCCGCATGCGTGGCGCCCGAGCTGTAGTACCGACTTTTGGTCGCTGTGCGGCAGCAGCGAGAGCGGCGGCGCACATCACCGCCCATGCGCAGCGCGCGATCCGCAGTACCGATATTCGGACGCCGGGCGGCGCGCCACCGCGCATACGCTCTCAAGGCACGGCCGCACTGCTTTCCGAGGAGCAACTGGAATCCCGCAGAAAAACACGCAAAACGTGCAACAAAACTACACCTCGTGTCACGCTGCGGGGGCCGCGGTGGGAGCAAGGACTAC
Source organism: Phoenicopterus ruber ruber (assembly GCA_009819775.1). Classification (NCBI taxonomy): domain Eukaryota; kingdom Metazoa; phylum Chordata; class Aves; order Phoenicopteriformes; family Phoenicopteridae; genus Phoenicopterus; species Phoenicopterus ruber. The sequence continues at coordinate 26,668 of CM020216.1, forward strand.
AACGTGCCACACACGCCCCAGAGCAATGCGGCTGTCTGGCAGCCAAGTCCGCCAAAACTACACCTCCCGGCATGCCCCAGGAAACAACACAGCCAAATGGCAGCCCCGTGCCCCAGGACTACAGGTCTCAACATGCCGCAGGAAGCGGCCTTCCCTCCTTTCTGACCCTGCAGGGACACTATTTCCGCTCCCCCCCCCCGCCCCCGGAAGCCCCGCCGAGCCCCAAGCTCTGCAGCACCACTCCAGGCAGCGTCCCAGAAGCCCCCATCTGGCTCTGGGCAGCCTTCACCACTGGCTCCAACGCGGTGCAGCACCTCTGCACCTGCCCCTCTGTGCCTCCAACACGGACCCCACCAGCACCGCCACCCTTGTCGGGGCTTTCCCCAGGACCCACCCATTGATTGTGCAGCCCTGCTCACCTTCTCCCTCGGTGCAGATGCAGCCCAGCAATGCTCGGCACCCACACTGCTCCTCCCTTGGCTTACACCAGCGCCACCACAGCTGCCTGGGCAGGGCAGCATGAGCAGTAGCCCCTTTATGGGGAGGTGCTGTCACCATTAGCCTCACTGCCCACACCTGGGGTTCCTCTAGCCCTGGCCCAGAGCTGGAGCCTGGCAGGAACAGGGGGCCATTGCCCGACCCCCACAGTGCCTCACCTCCTCCCCTGGGCTCCCTCACAGCCCCTCGCCTGGCGCCCAGGGAGTGCAAACGCAGCCGGGAGGGCAAAGCAGCCAGCCAGTGCTGATTCAGTCATGCACCTACCAAGTCCTGGGAGTGAGTCTGCTCCAGGGCTTTGGGCCCCCTATGCTCCCCCTACCCCAGGACACCTCAGCAGTTGTTCCCAGAGCTGCGCTTGTTGGTCGAGTGGGGAACGGACGGTCCATCAGCTCCTGGAGCCGTGGGCTGCTGGACAGAGATGGAAGCCTCCAAAAAGGAGGAGTAGGGTGCAGGACACTAGAAGACAGGAGAAAAGTGGCAGCGGGCTGGACAGCGCGGGTGTAGTGAAGAAAGCATGATGCAGGAAACGGGGTAGTGAGAGAAAGACAGGGACAAGAAAAATGACAGGTACGGCAAGAGGGGGAAAAAAAAGGGAGCAGGACAGAGGAAGAGAGGCAGAAAGAGGGAGTGGGAGCAGGACAGAGAAAAATAAGGGCAGGGAGAGGGATAGAGATGAAGAAAAAACCTCAGATGGGCAGCACGACAGAGGGATTAACAAAGAATAGGGGCAGGGAGCAGGACAGGGATACAGTGAGAAATGATGCGACAGGGAGCAGGACAGAGCAACAGAGAATAAAAAAGGAAGAAGGCGCATGAGAGAAACTGGGGGGGCGAGAAGGACAGACAGAAGGACAGAGCGACAGAGGGAAAGAGGGTCAGGGAGCAGGACACTGGGACAGAATGAGGAAAAGGGGCAGCGAGCAGGACAGAGTCATAGAGACACAAGAAGGACAGAGGCATAGGGAGACAAGGACAGAGAGAGAGAGAGAATGACGGGGGGGAATGGGCAGGGAGCAGCAGAGGGATGGAGAAAGAGAAGGATGGGGAACAGGACAGAAGGTTATAAAGAGAAAAGTAAGATGAGGGAGAAGGACTGAGGAGCAGAGACAAAAAGGTACAGGGAAAAGGACAGTGAGATGGAGAAAGAAATAGGGTCAGGGAGCAGGACAAAAGGACAGACAGAGGAAAAGGAGAGGAAGAAGGAAGGATAAAGATGGGGACAGGGAGTGGGACATACGGAGAGAGAAAAAGTAGGACAGAGAACAGAGGAGAGGGATTGAGTAATACCGAGAGAGATACAGACTGGGACAAAGAGATAGAGAAAGTAAAAACAGCAATGGGCTGGAGGACCTGCTTCTGACAACCTAACACTCCTGATGTCACTTCTATGGCCTCAAAAATAGGACATGGCACAAGACAGAGGAATGAGAGGGTGAAAGAAAAGGCACAGGAAACTTTTTAGAAAGAAAAAAAGAAAAAACAAGAGAGAGCAAAATAGGGATGGGGAACAGGATAGGGATGGGGAGTGGACAGAGCAAGGGAGGAAGAAGCAGCAACAGGAAACTAAAAAAAAATCTGCATTCCTCCTCTCAGAATCCTGGAAAAACAGCCTGCCTGTTGCTGCTCCAAAAGGAAAGGGATAAAATGTATGGGACTGTTGTTACTACAACATGATTGCTGTTATTGCTACATGCTTTTCCTTCTCCATTAGGAAGTGTGCAGAGACTCATTTTTTCAAAGGCAAAATTAACTTTTGTTAATCTCAGCTACTGAGATTTCCTAGACAACCTTCCAAATAGAACTTTCTCCCACACTAGGTGGAATATCTATATAGACATTGAGGGATTTTTTTTCAAGTCTGTTTGCTTTCTTCTCAGATAAAGGTTATTACTTCTGTTTTCCCTTTCACTGAGTAGCTGAAGTAATTCTAGGTCTTCCTTTCCTCTTTCACCCTTCTCTCTTTCTACTCTTCACCCACCCCACTTCTTTATGTCATTCTCTCTTGACAGTCCATTGGGCTAAGAAACCTTAACCCAGAAACAAAACCCTCTTCGCTGAGCTGAATTGCAGCTTGTTCATCCTGACAAAGGTTTCAAATATTATTGGCTGTATAGTACCTCTGTTGGAAGGTTGCTAGCTGTTTGCACAGCTTACTCCAGGCACCTCTGTAGCGAGAGACTAATTTGTGCCAGACCTTAGCACTACTGACTAAATTAAGCCTTAGGCGACATGAATTGTACTTTATCCTTTGTTTTTATCTATGGAAATGTAACTGGTAGATAAGGAAGTATAAGTAAAACTTTAACTACAGGATATTCTGTAACAAAAGATAAGGAAATGTCTCAAGACACAGACAAAAAGGGTTTGCTCCCGTAGCCAAAAAGAGGCTACGGGAGCAAATCAGAAGAAGACAAGACTCCAAACTCCGTGAACAGGATTGGATGAGCATAAGGAAATCACGCAACCTATAGAGACTATAAAATCCAGTAACAATTGACAGGCAGGGTCCCTCTTCAGAGGCACCCAGCTCAAGTTGTAACTACTATGGCATATTAAACATAGTAGAAGAAGGAACCCTGTTTGATTCTTTTATTAAAGTCGAACCTAGGGACAAGCCCCGTTGAGGTGGCATCCGCATAATTCCTACCATGGTCTAAGTGGCAACTGTGTAATTCCTACACCACCTCTCAGCATCCAAGCTCTAGCCCCAGCTGCATTTTTTTTTTGTTGGCTGTAACTGTAACAGTGATAATGATAAATGTACCCCAAATGACCAAGCAATTGACCTGGAGAGGAGCCAGACCTCTCCAATGGCAAGGATTTCTCACTTACTATGGAAATGGCTGAAGATGGAATCCAGTGAAGAAATGAATTCATGTAAGAAAGATCTGAAGAGCAACAGTTCTTACCTTTGTCAAGTCCCATTAAAACCTGTATATGTATGCCCCTTTGTGTGTGTGTGCATAAATGCATGCACAAGTGAACAGAAATCCAAAAACTCGGGAACATTATCAGGAGCAGAAAGAAACCAACTGTACCTGTCTTTGTTAAGACACATAAGGTTAGTGCAAGAGATACAAAGAAACAGAGTATTTATTGTTAAAAGCTTTTCTACGAATCACTCAGCATCATACAATGAAGATATGGTGGCTACAGAGTAGAGGGAGTCTCTCTCCCCCCCCCTCCCCCCCCCCCAACACATATTTGCTCACTCTCACAAACCCACAGTTGTATTTTTTTAATGGAGTTCCTTTCTTCAATGAGATTGGAAAAGGTGTTTATCATACAGGATCTGGCAGAACAGATACATCCTATTAAACAACAGAGCAGTTACAAAAAGGAGACCTCTTTCTTCAGGAAAAAGCACTTTCTTTGCCCCCTCATCTTTGTACTGCCATAAAAGGGTTCTCGACACAAAAACAGGCCAAAAACCCCAACACCTGACTAGCTTTTTGGCAAAATTAGGAGCCCTAGGATATGCACCAATATTGATATATGCACTAATATTTTCACTCAGCTTGCACAGGCTAAATTCTAAACAATGTGGTGTAAAAAACCTGCCAGCTGAAACAATGTCTGCACTGCAACTACAAACCCTGCTAAGTCGAACAACTGAATCCTTGTCTGTAACAGTGGAAAATGTTTTGACAATGTGCCTCAAAGTTATCTGCAGAACATTTGGTTCTGTCCTGCACGCCCATTTCCCAGGCTACATACAAGTTGAGACTGGCTCTCTCCCACATGCTCTCTACATGTATACATACACACAAAATATACTGACTCACATGGACTGTGCTATTTCCAACAGTACTCTGCACATTATCCTGTGCTATGTCTTACTGGCACTTCAGTGGCGCTCTGCTCCATCTTTTTATTTCCTTTTCCACTGCTGTATTCTTCTCTCTATTCCATAATCAAACATTTGTTTTCCCTTTTTAATTTCTAAGAAACACTTGGTCTGAATCCTGACTCATGGCCAACAGCACAAAGGACTAAAGAGTGTTTTAAACCTGCCATGTCAACACTTCAGCTCCAAGACACATTTCCCTTCTCTTGGTACTCCAGAATTCTGTTTTAACCCTTTCCTAGTTTGATACTATATTTTCTAACAGTCTATATTATCATCTATACATTAACTACTTCTATGCACAGAATGTTTTTTTGCAGTATGCACCGATTTGTATTGTACCGTGGCAGCAACTGAAGACCCCAGAACAACTTCTTGTCATCTTTTATACACACAAAAAGACAACCATCCTGAACTTAAAATGAATTTATCATTCACAATCTGCCACAATTACATGCCTGTTCAGTACCACCGTCTTTCATTTCCGTACGCCCAAGCAGCATTTGGTCCAGTTCCTCCCAGTATTGCTTCATTATTTCTCTTCAAATATAATTTCTCTTTTTTGCAAACAAGCAAGCTCCTGGCTGCACTTCTGGAACAGAGGACAAAATGTCTCTGTGTCTCTTCAATAAGAGGCCTGAACTGCCTCTGAACATAGGAAAAAAGAATCAAAATCTCAAACCCCAGTTTAACCAAAGGAAAGTCACCTGACAGCTATTCCTAAGACTCACTGTTGGTGACCAGTCTTTTTACGTACAGTAGGAATATGGACAGTGGGATATAAGAACTTAGATGTTGGATTGCCATCTTCAGTGCCATCTACAGTGGCTGACTCATGCATGTGCGTGTGCGTGCACACACACACATGCACACACACTTCAGTATACCGCTGGTGCTTAACATAGATTCACCTTCCGGTGATGCTGTTGTGAACACTGGGCAGCAAGACCACATTAGTTTCGTTAATTTGCTCTGAAAGAGACTTGGAAACAGATCCATCCAATTAATTCTACAGAGAGATTCTAAAAGCAGGCTGGACTCCATTATGTTGCCAGCTGTGGCACATGACTGAAATTCCTCTGTACAAATATCTGCCACTTCAATGGGAAAGTTCTCAAAAACCAGAATTCCCTGGCAGACATCCTGCAGGCATCTATCCCAGTCCCATGCCCTTCTCACATCCTTGAGTATCTTTCTCTGCATTTCTTATTCCTGGAGACTGAATGCATCCCCTGAATGTAGCTGCTCTGTTTACCACATACAGAAAAGAGTTTTATACACTGGACAGCATGCACACAACTGACACAGCAGCGTAATAAATATGGAAGCACAGTAGCAGATGACCCCCACTGTTTTCCCTCATAATGCTTGCGTGTAGTCCAATTAGCGGAGTCCTAAAGTAAGTAAGATTTCAAGTCATTCACTGTCTGGCAGCCGCACGGCCCCTCACTATACTGAGTTTAAGACTGCAGGATTTCACGTTTTACTGTAAAAAGAGGTTCTAACATCAAAAAAGTTCCAAACAAAGCCATTCCTGGTAAAAAGGCCTCAGGCAAAGAGATACAGCTATGATTTTTCTCACACCAATGGTTTTGCATGACGGTACTGCCATCATAGGACTGCAATCAAATGTAAATTTTCCAAGACATCTCTGAACACAATGGACAGAGTAAAAGCTATGGCACTATTAATGTGAAAGCAGAGGTATTAAATAAAGGGGTGGAGAAGAGAAGACTATCTCTTCTGTGACTGAACTTTTAAGTCCAACTAAGAAAGAAATTGGCAAAGACGGCAGAAGAGAAAAGGACAATACTAGAGCAAAATGCATTATTCAGAAGAGCTGCCTCCCTTCCATACCACAAATGAATTTGATTCTCTTTCCAAGAAAGTCAAAGAAAGGAGATAAAAAGGAGTAACCTAGAAGAGGATTTTGAGTGCCACAACATCTGGACAGAGTTATACTTTGGCAGCTGCTTTTTGGATTAGAAATCATGTCGGGCCATTAATTACAAACTAATCTATGCGCTACAAAAAAAGGGGGGGGGGGGGGATTTAATGAAGATGTCCCTGCTTCCAAGTAAATATGGTATAAATTCCCATAGTCTGAATTTGTAGTACATTTACAAAGAAGGTGGTTTCCAAGGGATACGTTCTCTGTGCTATTTAAGGCCTATAGTGCTTTATAACTCAACAGCATCCTATATAACCAGTACGTATCATGTATGGGGGAACTAAATAATTCATAGTAAGAGGCAGTTCACCTATGATCAAAATGTGAGACCAATCCAGGGACTCTGTTAACATCTTGAAGTAAATAGAAAACTGCCATGTTATATGAAGTTAAGCTTCTTGGATTCTGCACCAACTTAACAATTAGGGAAGTTCTTTTCAGTGCTGATCCCTACTGGCACACAGAGAAACATTTAAGAAATCTCATATTTTACATGTACGCTTATTGTTAATATTTGCTGTGTTCAAGGCAGGTATCAGCAAAGCACCATTAAGTTATTTTCATTTTCTCAGAATGCCTCATTTCTTGCTTCAACCTCAGCCTTGCTAACACCACTGATATTAAGGATGCCTAAGAAGCTCTTATCCCAGGGATAATTCTCTTCCTCTCAGTACAGCACATTGATCATACCTATATAGTGATATGTAATTCAGTCTACCTTTCACTGCAGGGGCAAGGGAAAGAGGAAATATTAGAGTTTGCAGAAGAGATGTCCTGACTATACTTCTTTCTTCCAGAGGGGCTCTTCATTCCAGGAATGAAAATCCTCCTAGTTTGTTCTTTCACGTGGTGAAATGGCTTCTTGCACTGCTCCAGCTGGAATAAAAACTCTATTCAGGAATATAAAGCATTCCACAGCTGTAAGAAAGACTATCTTGTCTAATTCCAGAGAATTTACTATTTGAGACTCTTAGGTAACATAGGATGAGAACTGCATTTATTTCTCTAAATCTGTAGTCTCCTATAACACCTATTTCAACCTCCCCCATCAATGCCACCCATGATTCTATGCATAGCCCATTAGGATTTGCTGTGTAGTGTCTGAACTTTCCACTAAAACTTAATGATGCGCGTTGATGAATGAACCTTTAATCTTCTTTAACACTGACACTTATATGGCGCTGTCTCTGGCCTGGAATGGTTTGACACCCCCCCATGGGCAAGATTTTCAAGGGTCACTCTAAAGCTGGTGTTCTGACTGGTGTGTTGATGGTACATTCTCATCCATTCAGGAAGCAGGTCCATGTGTAACAGTGAGCTAAGTAACACTGGAAAGTCCACTGGTTTAGTGGTCATGATGCCAATGGGATCTTGTGAGCAGTACTTATGTGTTGCGCACTCCCAGAGACTGTTCCAGTTCCTGCCGGCGCTGCTGGATCTGAAAGAAAAAAAGAAACTGATTCTTCAGTTTTTTCTTCAGTTCAGCAGATTCAATTGTTCAGTGGCAGGAAGACTCTTTTATAAGCCAGCAGTGTGGATAATTCCTTCATACCTTGCAGTAGAAATATCTGCTCACAGCCTCTTGAGACCATGGCTCGTGATAAAATTCAGCTCTGCGTTCTTCCTCTGGGTTTCCAACTACATCAGTCATCACCTGTGACAAAAATAAAAACATTTTTCACTATAGCTCTTTTACCACGTAGAGAAACATTCAGATTTATGTAGAGTCAAAATTTATCTACATTACTGCATTAAAAATGTTCAGGACTGTTCTCTAAGCCTAAGGCAAATGGACAATGAATGGCATGTGTGCTTACTACCAAAACAAGATGGTCGCATACAAACTGTGAACTGTGAACAGTGCCTAACCTCTGCTCCTCAACTGTGCCAAGGAATAATTCTAGACACCAGTAGTTGCCCAGGCTAAGTCCCACAATCTCTAACAATTTAACGGCATGGACAGTTTAGTTCCAGTGCCCAGGAAAAGTTCACTGGCACTGTATATTTTATTAGCCTATGTATCCAAAGAACCTCAGTGGTTACCCGTACACAGGGTAGCAGCTTGAAATTGTTAAGGTACTCACATCAGATTGAAGCACAACTCTATACCAGTCTTGCTCTTATCTCAAAGCGTATCTTACCTTGATTTCAAGGAAAGCTCTGATGAGGAAAGCTCTGATGGGGAAAGCATTAAGGAAAAATAACTCTATTGAAATGTGAGGAACAGAAAACCCTAGTAATTCCAAAATGGCCAAAGTCCTGAGCTGATTTTTTAGTCTCTATGCAACTGCCAAGAAAGTAAGATTTGAAAAACTGCTAAGTTGTTTAAGGAATTAGTGGATGGGACCACCTGGAAAACTGCCCTTAGGGACAAAGGAGCTGAACAGAGCTGGCAGCTCTTTAAGGACATTTTCCTTAGAGTGAAAGAGCTCTAAATTCCCATATCTAAGAAACTAAGCAAGGAAGGCAGGAGACTGGCATGGCTCAGTAAGTACCTCCTGGTCAAACTAAAGTGTAAGAAGGAAATGCACAGGCAGTGGAACCAGGCACATGTATCTTGGGAAAAATATGGGGATGCTGCCTGGATGTGTAGGGATGGGCTCAGGAAAGCTAAGGCACAGCTGGAGCTGAATTTGGCAAGGGATGCAAAGAATAATAAGAAGGGCCTTTACAGGTACATTGGCCAGAAAAGGAAGATTAAAGAAAATATACCCCTCCCCAGTAAATAAGACAGGAGAGCTGGTGACAACCAATATGGAGAAGGCTAAGTTAACCATTTTTTTGGCCTCAGTTTTCAGTGGTAATCTGTCTTCCCACATCTCTCAAGCCCCTAAAGCTCGAGGAAAGAAGTGCCTCCCATTGTAGGAGATCAGGTTTGAGATCATCTGAGGAACCTGAACATACACAAGTCCATGGGACCTGACGAAATGCATGCCAGGGCCCTGAGGGAACTGGCTGATGTCGTTGCTAGCCACTCTCCAACATATTTGAAAAGTTGTGGCAGTCAGGCAAAGTTCCCGGTGACTGGAAAAAGGGAAACTTCACACCCATTTTTAAAAAGGGTAAAAAGGAGGACCCTGAGAACTACTGACCAGTCAGCCTCACCGCTGTGCCCAGTAAGATTATGAAACAGATCCTCCTGGAAGACATGTTGGAACATATGGAAGGCAGGGAGGTGATTAGAAACATCCAACATGGCTTCACCAAAGGCAAATTGTGCGCGACTAATCTAGTGGCCTTCTACGATGGAGTGACTGCATTGGTGAATAACGGAAGAGCAACTGATGTCATCACCTGGGTCGGGGCAATCCTCAGTATCAACACAGACAGAAGGATGAATGGATTGAGAGCAGCCCTGCAGAGAAGGATTTGGGGATACTGGTGGACAAAAAAATAGATATGAGTCAGCAATGTGTGCTTGCAGCCCAGAAAGCCAATTGTATGCTGGGCTGCATCCAAAGCAGCGTGGCCAGCAGGTCGAGGGAGGGGATTCTGCCCCTCTACTCTGCTCTGGTGAGACCCCACCTGCAGTGCTGCGTCCAGCTCTGGGGTCCTCAGCACAAGAAGGAGGACATGGACCTGTTGGAGTGGGTCCAGAGGAGGCCATGAAAATGATCAGAGGGCTGGAGCACCTCTCCTATGAAGAAAAGATGAGAGAGTTGGGGTTGTTCAGCCTGGAGAAGAGAAGGCTCCGGGGAGACCTTATTGTGGCCTTTCAATACTTAAAGGGGGCTTATAAGAAAGATGGAGAGAGACTTTTTACCAAGGCCTGTAGTGACAGGACAAGGGGTAATGGTTTTAAACTCAAAGAGGGTAGGTTTAGATTAGCTATAAGGAAGACCTTTTTTATGACAAGGGTGGTGAGACACGGGAACAGGTTGCCCAGAGAAGCTGTGGATGCCCCTTCCCTGGAAGTGTTCAAGGCCAGGCTGGATGGGGCTTTGAGCAACCTGCTCTAGTGAAAGATGTCCCTGCCTACGGCAGAGGAGTTGAACTAGATGATCTTTGAAGGTCCCTTCCAACCCAAACCATTCTATGATTCATGCTTCTATAAAAAAAAATTCTGATGACTAATTCTCCAGCATCACAAAATCAAAGCTAAATATAAAATTATTAGCAGCTTTTGCAGAGTAGTATTGTGCAATCACAATTCTGATGCCAGCAGGGCAGAACATTATAGAAAAGGCCCTTACAGGACTGGTTGTCAGTCAGGGAGAACACTGAACAACTGTTCTATGTATGCAGCTAGAGAAGCTCCACAACATCTTAGTTTGTAAGCTCTTCAAGCTAAAGGCTGTTTTATTTAAACATTCTTTCAGATGCCTGTCTCCTTTTGAATACAATATAAATAATAATAATAATAATCATAATCTTAATAGTAGATTTTTGGAAGACTATTGTCTAACAAACTAGACATTTATATTTCAAAGACACAATGATTTTATTAAAATAATTTCATGGATTTATTAATACAACTGGTTTTGAGGTGTCCGAGTCAAAGACACAAAGTGTGAAACCTTATGAGGAACAAATTATTCATTTTTGCTGGCAAACAACTGAACTTCTTTACATTCCATTTCTTGGGTATCTCAAAGCTAAGCTCAAAGGCATCTAGTATTTAATCTGCCTATTTCTTAAATAAGATTAAATTATGAACTAGCAAAACACCAAAGTTGTATTATTGTACTATAGGATGCTCCTGCTGAGTTTTATATAGCTTTAATTTTATGGAGTACACCAACACAGCCCTGCACTTCGAGCGTACTGTCCGACCACAAATTCACCTACCACCCCCATTAAGCACTGCTGTTCCACTGGAATACAGCCTAAACTGTCTTTCCTGCGTACTGTCTGCTCTGGGATTCCAGTATTCTACTCATTGTCCATCTTCCACCAGTTTTCCATCCTAGATGTTTTAGCTATACGTTCTATATACATTTAGATAAAAATCTTCATTCTGCTTCCACTATTCATTCTTCTTCAAACGTTAGCTTACCTTAAGATCCCTACTTTGGGACCGGAGAAGGTCTTGGATGTATCCTTTGGGATCTTTGGAGAAACTCAGCATGAAATCACGTTGTATTTTTAACTGATTTATGGATTCAATTGTCTCATGAATCTGACAGAAAAAAACAAAGCAGATGTTATTTAATTCCTTCCATGCTCCAGTGACCCTGAGGTCAGCCCCATTAGCATCTTTGTACTTCTTCTAATGTACAAAGGTGACAATTCTACACCGCAGACTTGTGTAGGTTCCCATGACTTTTTCCCTTCAGAGAGAGAGTTAACCACAATCCTGCAATTACATTTTGGTTTCACTTGTACTTCTGCCATACAAGTATGTACAGGATTCTTCTTCACTTCCTGCACTGAACTGCTGGATGGCATGCTATATACAATACTGAAGAGCTAAGTCATGTCACTGTACAATGTAATAATTTCCTGTGTATAATCAGTCTTTCTGCCAAGTCTGGGATTTTTCAGGTAAGTCGCTATATAAATATGTCTTTAAACAGTGCCCAATGCAAGAAAGCAGTTATTCCCCTGGTTAATCATCATCATATCTTCAATAGCCTGATGTGATTCTTAAAATTTCTGGTGATCACCTGACCATGTCCATGTTAAATGAACTCACATAACAGCCATGACTTCTAGACTTTTTCTTACAAGAAAGCCTATTAAAGTCACAATAGCTGCAAAAAGGAGTGCGAACAATGAGAAATCAAGAGTATGGAAGGTTTATAGAAAATGAGTCATATCTTCAGAAACATTATGAAAGAAATGAGCATTAACCAGCAGGGAAGAATGAAGACTCCGAAGAGAAGTCAAGGTTCTATAATCATCCGGGATAACAAAATCAAGTCTGATCAATGGGAGGACAGTTAATGAATCATTTGCACATACACAACACAGAAAAGCAAACTTTTGCTACCCTATTCCTCTAAAATTCTAGTTTGAGATTGTAAACTTATCTTGTTTAATTTCATGTATACATCTATTTTGCCAAAACAGCTAATGTGGCCAGGCACGTGGGAGAAAATAATCCTCCCCTGATCTGGCTATGCCATCAAGGCCACTAGCGCAGGCACAACGATATGGTATGTTAACAGAAGAGAGCTGCTGTCAACTTAAAATCATTCCTTATTTGGGAAAATGATGTAGCCATGCTGGAGAGAAATCTGATGGCATGCACCAAATTTCCACTAGAGGACTCTGTGGCAGCGTAGTAATAAATGCTACAGATGATAACAATGCAGGAGTCAATGTCTGTTTACCCAGAAGTGAGTTCAGTAACTTCACTAATCACAGCTTGCCCTCTGCTGTAGCAAATGCTCAAAAAAGAGGTGATACAGACATGGGAAAAGGTGAGCTGGACTGGAAACAGTGCAATTCTCTGCATGCTGCATGCATGCCTACATAGGCCAGGAACCAACTGGCTGAGCAGCTGCCCTGCTGTAAAGGACTTTTCTCAAGAGCTGTAAAACAAAAGATGCTGCAACGGTTACCAGAATCCATAGGATTGCTAGTGTCCAAACCCCCTATAAAATCGCATGAAGACCTGAGTTTAACATATTTGTTTGTATTAGAGGTAAACAAACAGAAACTGGGACTGACTCTACGTCACATAAATCATCTCTGGTCCACAATGTCACACCTCTTCTTCTTCCCTTGCTCTGATAAACTTTTGTTTATCCCTTACCAGGTCAAATCAGCCATTTACACATGCGCCAAAAGCTGGCTAACAGTCCCCATGACATGAACCCCTAATACAGCCTGCAGAGCTCACCACTGCTGTAAGACAGATACTATTATTTGAAGTGCGCATGATTGTCTTTCAGTAACACTGAAAGCAAGTCTGACAAACTGCTCAAAGTGATTTTTCTGCCATGCATTTTCCATATTTGAACCTACTGCAGAGAGATGTTCTGCAACTGTGCATGCACAAAACACATCTGGAGTGTGAGATTCTCTTAGCTTTGCCTTATAGCAATTTAGCAAGGTATGATGACCTATCAATAAAAAGTTATAGTCAAACAGTTCAGATGATTCTTGAATGGCAGGGGACTCGTCATACTACCTGTGAAACTCTGTTTCTATCGCCTCGACAACTGTGTCAGGCCCTGGATCAAATCCTAAGCAGGAATGCCACTCACCCCTCTGTATTCCCATTGCATGTGGCTGATTCATCCCTTGAAAGCACATCCAATTGAGAAGTCCCTGTCTCACAACATTACTGCCTTTGATGTGTGACACCAAACCCCCATGAAGGTACACAATGAGTATATATGCCATGTGATACTTTACTCCCGGGCTGGTACCTTGTTGTCCAATGCTGTAATCTCCTGTTGGTTAGCTGTTGAGAGAAGAAAACTACTCATCTGTCCCTTTAATGGGTCTTCAACTTCTACATCTATGTCATAACAAGCCGTCTTCTTCTGATCGTTGGGGTCAACACTATGGAGAGTATAACAGAAGATCATGAGAACTACCATAATGAATCAGAATAAATATCCATCCAGCCCCGAATACACTCTTCGATAAAGCCTGTTGCAGATGCTGTGAGAAGAATTTAAGAACAGGATATCTTTATGTATTTGCATATCCTCTCATCTTTCACTAGTCAGAATTGAGAGACTTCTGAGCTGGAGCTTTTGTCCAGACCATCAACTTTAATAGCTACTAATGGACATAGTCTTCATTAAATTGTCTAACATCTTCCTGAGACCTGTTATAACTCTGCCCTCCAAAGCAATCCCCAGTGGTAAATGCCATACTGGTACTGTCTCTGCTCGAATGCATCTTTTTTGAGATAGAGTAAGTAGAATCATTCTGGATGTGAGCACATAATGACATTTTATTTGATTCTCAGTTCCTTGTCTAATAATTCCTAGCACTGTAATTGTTTTGGCAGCTATGCAGCATTGCAATGATTCCCAGCTACTTCTTAAGAGGTAGCAGTGAATTTGGGGACCACCACTTTGTTTGTAAAGTTGCCTGCTTAATTCTTCAAAGAACATAGCCAGTCATGCCTTCCTGTTACAGAAGCTATATTGACTCTTCCTCAATATATCACATCTATTAACTCCATTCTCTATTACAGTTAGTACCAATTGGCTTCCAATATCCAGGATTGGTCCTGGTATGTTTTTGGCATCGTGTTAACTATTTACCACCCCTCTAGCACTAAAGGAGATTTCAGTAATAGGTAACACATTGTACAGAATCATAGAATCATATCGATTGGAAAAGATCCTTAAGATCATCGAGTCCAACCATAAACCTAACACTGCCAAGTCCACCACTAAACCAGGTCCCTAAGCGCCACATCTACACGTCTTTTAAATCCCTCCAGGGATGGTGACTCCACCACTGCCCTGGGCAGCCTGTGCCAGTGCTTGACAACCCTTTTGGGGAAGAAATGTTTCCTAATATCCAATCGAAACCTCCCCTGGCACAACTTGAGGCCATTTCCTCGTCCTATCACTTGTTACTTGGGAGAAGGGATTGACACCCACCTCACTCCAACCTCCTTTCAGGGAGTTGTAGAGAGCGAGAAGGTCTCCCCTCGGCCTCCTTTTCTCCAAGCTAAACAACCCCAGTTCCCTCAGCCGCTGCTCATAGGACTTGTGCTCTAGACCCTTCACCAGCTTCATGGCTCTTGTTTGGACATGCTCCAGCACCTCCATGTCTTTCTTGGAGTGAGGGGCCCAAAACTGAACACAGTATTTGAGGTGTGGTCTCACCAGTGCTGAGGACAAAGGGATGGTAGTTGGTAGTTAAGCAATTTCATGAGAGTCCTGCATGAAAAAACATTTACAACTCCTCATTTAGTGTGCGTTAAATTTATTTCTATTTGATACCTTGGTGTGAAAAAGTTTTTCAGATACATTCTTTCCACTTGCCCTCCAGAACCCATACTGCACAGGTATGGGACCTTCCCTAATCTCTAAAGTTAACATTGATTAAAAGAATGAATTTTGATTTTCTTATCTGACTGTAAGTAGCTGATTGTCTTCCAAGAACAGGTTTTTTTAAACCTTATTGATTTCTCAGTTTCAATAGTAGGCTTCCTACTTCCAATATATTTCAACCAATCTTACTATTTTCTTTTTCATCTTTAACAAGCTAAATATCAGTATTATTCTTTGGCTTGTCCTATCCTTAATTGATATTTAATTTGTCGGGGTTTAGACTTAACATTTACTTTATCTTTAGACTCAAGTTTTTTAGCAAGACAAGTTTTTCAGCCCAGTAGTTGGTACATCAGACTTGTCATTGTCACTTGCAATACAAAAATGCTGTCTTCTCAACACTATTTTTGAAATGTCTAGGTTGTGTGCATCTGCTGTAGGTAGTAAAAAAATTGGCTCAGGCTCTAATTGAGCTTGTTAGACTTGGAGGAACAGTAGAACTTCCATGGATGGATTTGCATTAGGAGTGTTGCAAGCAGGTGGAGGGAGGTGATCCTTCTCTATACTCACCACTGGTAAGGCCACACCTGGAGTACTGTGTTCAGTGCTGGGCTTCCCAGTACAAGAGAGATATGGAGCGAGTTCTGTGAAGGTCCATGAAGATGATTAAGGCATTGGAGCACCTCACACATGAGGAAAGGCTGAGAGATCTGGGACTGTTCACGCTAGAGAACAGAAGGCTTGGGGGGGAGGGAACTTACCAATACCTGAAGGGAGGGCTTAAAGAAAATGGAGACAGGATATTTTCAGTGGTACCCAGTGACAGCACAAGAGGCAATGGGTGCAAACTGGAACACAGGAGGCTCCATCTGAAGACCAGGAAACACTTTTACTGCAAGGGTGACCAAGCACTGTCACAGGTTTCTCAGAGAGGCTGTGGAGTCTCCTATGTTGGAGATATTCAAAAGCCATCTGGAGATGGTCCTGGCCAACTGGCTACAGGTGGCTCTGCTTGAGCAAGGGAGGACATTTGACCAGATGATCTCCAGAGGTCCCTTCCAACCTCAAGCATTCTGAGATTCCATGATGCTGTGGCCTTCTGCAAGTGAATCAGCAGCAGAAGGACGACTAAGGAAAACCCGGGTCTGGGTCTGCCGCTCGTGTCAAAAGCCATGGAGAAGGCCGAGGCACTCAGTAGTGTCTTTGCCTCCGTTTCTCCTGGTAAGTCCTGTCCTCAGGCCTCCCAGGTCCCTAAGCCTACGTCAGAGTCAGGGGAGCACGGCTGTTCAGAGGGACGGCTGCAGAAACAGGACGGCAGTTCAACGTTGTAAAGTTCAACAAAGGCAAATACAAAGTTCTGCTGCTGGGATAGAATGACGCCATGCAGTGGTACAGGGGGGCATCAACTGGGTAGAAAGCAGTTTTGCAGGAGAGGACCTGGGGGTCCTTATGGACAACAAGCGGAGACTGAGTTTGTGAGGTAAGCCAGCCGTGACAAAGGTCAACTGCAAAATGGGCTGTATTAGCATAAGTGTGGCCATCAAGTCAAGGAAAGAGGCTATTCCTCGCTATGCCACACTTGTGAAACTGCATCTGGACTTCTGGGCACAGGACCACAAAGACGTGACATTCTGGAGCGAGGCCCGCAGAGGACCACCAGGATGTCTGAGGGCTGGAGCACATGCCTACCAAGAGAAGCTGCAAGAGCTGGGTTTGTCCAGCCTTGAGAAGAGAAGGGGAAAGGGAGATCCTATTGGTGAGTGCAACTGCCGTATGGGATGGTGAAGAAAAGACAGAGCCAGCCTCCTCTTGGAAGTGCACAACAATAGGATGAGAGGCAACAGAAACTCACTGCAACATGGGCAATTGACTCAGGAGAAGGAACTTTTTTTTTTTTTTTAAATCATGATGGTAGTCAAAAGGGGGAAATCAAGAGCTAACCTATTTGCAATAGGAGAATATTGGAGAGCTATGCTTTGTAGTCTGTTTGTGTAACGTTAATAGCATGGGAGATGGCTTGCTGCTTTGCAGAAATGGGAAATCCCACAGATGTTTCTCTTTATACCTCTGATTTCAAGTGTGTCAG
The DNA here is from genome assembly GCA_009819775.1 of Phoenicopterus ruber ruber. NCBI lineage: Eukaryota > Metazoa > Chordata > Aves > Phoenicopteriformes > Phoenicopteridae > Phoenicopterus > Phoenicopterus ruber. The sequence goes on from CM020216.1 coordinate 43,962, forward strand.
CTGCAATAAGGAGTGCAACTCAAGAAAAGCTCCAGCTTCAGCTTGAGCTCAGGTGAGAAGATTTGACATCTACCAGTTTTAAATTTGGTGCATTCAGTATCGCAGAGATCAGAAACTATTATACACTCTATATTTTTAATTGCATTCTGCATTCTCTTTGAGTCTACCTAATATTTAAAATATTTACCAAGATTAGAGGCTTTCTGTTCATCTCTATTTCATTTCCACTTCAACCCCATTGCATTTTTTGTTTACTTTTTCAAAAAGGGGGGTGGTTGGTGTCTGAAGAGTGGTTCTAAAATACTATTATTTCTAGAATGAGTTTAGAATACTTCACATTTTTGTCTCTGTGCATATACTCTAAAACTAGAATGACTAATTGTGATCTAGTTGACCTTCCTGTAAAAGACAGGCATGAAGATTTATCTGAATTAAGAGCACGTATATTTAAAATCACTACTGATGAAAAATTCCCTGTAGCTCTGTGCTGGTTTTGGCTGAGATAGAGTTAATTTTCTTCATAGTAGCTACTATCAGGCTCTGTTTTGGATTTGTGATGGAGACAGTTTGATAACACAGAGATGTTTTAGTTATTGCTGAGCACTGCTTACACAGCGTCAAGGCCTTTTCTGCTCCTCATACTGCCCCACCAGCGAGGAGGCTTGGGATCCACAAGGAGTTGAGAGGGGACACAACCGAGACAGCTGACCCCAACTGACCAAAGGGATATTGCATACCGTATGACATCAGGCTCAGCAATAAACTGGGGGGGAGGGGGGAGAGGGTGCTGCTCGGGGACTTGCTGGGCATCAGTCAGTTGGTGGTGAGCAATTGTTTTCATTTGCATCACTTGTCCTTCTTGGGTTTTATTTCTCTCTCTTTGCTATTTTCCTTTTCATTACAATATTATTATTATTATCATCATCATCATCATCAATTATGAAACTGTCTTTATCTCAGCCCATGGGTTCTCTCACTTTTACCCTTCCGATTCTCTTCCCCCATCCCACTGGGGGGGAGTGAGCCAAGCGGCTGTGTGGTGCTTAGTTGCCAGCTGGGGTTAAACCATGACAAACAGCTGGCAAATTGTTTCAGTGTTTGACTACATTCACTCTTAGAAATGGAATGTAGGGGGTCAGGGCAGAGGGTCTGTGGGAGTCTGTTTAAAGCTCAACTGGACCAGGCCCCTAAGCATCCTGATATAATTTGAACCTGCTTTGAGTTGGGAGGGGGGCGCTCTAGATGACCACCAGCGATCCCTTCTACTGTACATTATTCTGTGATTTTATGAGTCTAAAAATTACTTACTTCCTTTAAATTCAGTGCCAGACTTCCAGATTTATTTTAGCTTAGCTTGAGAATGTAAAGACTCTATTGCAAAAGTATTCCCTATTTTCAGGAAATGAATACTTCCCCTTTCCACAGCATTATGTCAGTGCAGTGTAATGCTGTCAGGTGCTGTGTGGTGCACGCAGTGTATCAGAGAATGCTACTATACACAAAGTCCTGCTCTTAGCTCGTATCTAACAGAAAACATACTGCCTCCAGAACCTCTTTGCCATCTCTCTGCCCTTGGAAACATAACTGTCAGTGCCTTGTCATTTTTCTCCAAGACAATGACTATGTATCTTTGAGGACCTCAACCTTCTTTGGTCCATCAAACAGGTCACTGAGTTGTCTTCAATGACAGTACATACACAGCTATCAATCTGCATGGTAGTCAAGCTGCTTTTTGATTACTTTGTTTTATATATTCAAATGAATCAAAAAGCAAATTTTATTCTGATAGCATATGTAATATTTAAACTTATCACATATATTACAAATTTAAAATAAGGAACCCAATTTTAAGCATATTCAGAAACATTTGTTGGCAATATTCTGTAGGAAATCAAATCACTATGCTCAATTAACAACAATGTTTAAATACCCAGAATCAGAGTTTTGACCAAGACCACAAAGGAACTTGGGAAAGACTGAAATATCTTAACAGCAACGTTGCAATCCCCAAAAGTCTGTGTGTCCTCCCTCCCACCTCCCACCCCGTGCCCCGCCCCCCCCCGCAGTTGTCACTTAAATATGGAATGTGCTGGAAGTGCCCTAGATAGCTGAAAGTTGTATTTCATCTACTATGCCAGAAATACATCTGTTTTGACAAGGATGCCAGAAGCTCAGTATCTTGGTCACAATGACCTTCTCTGAATCTAGGCATTCTTTATTGTAAATCTCTTGAGATCTCTGACTAGTTGGCATTCTTAGAATAACACTAACACCCAAACAGCTGACCCAATCTCAACAAAGCATGCATGGACTGGCCTCTGTATTTGAAACTGTAATACTGTTGTACATTTTACATAATAACTCAGTGATTAGAATGATTGCCCATGATGTACAATATCTTATTTCAATTCCTTTTTTTCCACTCTAAGTGGATTCAAATTCTCATTCCTCTCCCCTTAGGAAAGAAACCTGACCAACTCTCTCAATGGTATTCTAGTAGGGATAAAAATAAGAAGCTGTTTTGCATACTCCTAGAGAATTGGTGCCATTCTATTGAAAATAATTCAGAATTATATAGACCAGAATGATACAGAGAATGAACACACAACAAAGTCCAAGGTACTCGCCTGGAAGTTATAAAAATTGAATTCTGGTCCCTGCTACTGTAGCTGTTTCTGTATTTAATATAGTGAGCATTTTGCACATGACAGTGCTGAGCTGACTGACCAGCTTACCTGATGATATGGTTTATCACTATAGGGTCTGGTGGCAGCAGCAGGTTAGTGAGTCTCTGAGGAATTTCAGAAAACTTTAGCCGTGGACAGTCAAAGATCTGGAATACAATAAAGCATGTTATCCTTGTCCAAAACCTAACTTGCAATTAAATGAGAAAGTAAGAAATCAACAGTGCAAAAGTAAGGTGATTTTGAAAGCTGTAATTCTGGCTCCTTGCACAGAATAAATTTTTGGTCACTTCTGTCCCTGTGAATTGCTTCTGTACTTGGAGTCTGGGCTAGCTGAGAGATGCATCAGATGACAACAATTTCAGGTGTCCCACTTTTGGTTTAGCTGCTGAAGGGCATAGGCCACTTTAATGGGACATCAGGATCAACTGTATCAATAATGGGAGAGAAGTGAACACTTCCTCTCTCACTAAGGGTTTGCAGCAGCACACTGTAAAGAAATTTTTTTTTTTTTTACCAGAGGAAATATAAAAACAGTTTGCTTTTTTTCCCCAAGGCATGTTTCCTGCAATATTTTGTGCTAAAGAAAATACAAGAAAACATTTTTGGATTTTAAAACCATTTGCAATTTGTTGTATTTTGTATTTTCAAATGTGGAAAAACCCAGTGCTGCCTTTAAGTTTATTTCATAGAATCACAGAATCATAGAATAGTTTGGGTTGGAAGGGACCTTTAAAGGTCATCCAGTCCACCCCCCCTGCAGTGAGCAGGGACCTCTTCAACTAGATCAGGTTGCTCAGAGCCCCGTCCAGCCTGACCTGGAATGTTTCCAGGGATGGGGCATCTACCACCTCTCTGGGCAACCTGGGCCAGTGCTTCACCACCCTCACTGTAAAAAACTTCTTCCTTATGTCTATTTCAAGCATTGTTCACTTTAAACTGTTATGGGGCAAATTAATAACAGAAAATAAAAGCTTAAAATGAAAACTAGGACACAACTTTCATTGTAACATTTACTTTCAATGCTCACTAAAACATTATTCATTTATTATAACTGCCAGTACTTCCCCTAAACAGGAGTATGTCACAAACCCTACCTTCATGTACTTTCAAAATAAATTGGGTAAGCCTGAAGCTACAGAAAAACAAAGCCAATTAAGATAGTGATAGCTCAGATAACATTACCTTTATAAAATAAATATAATCATATTTATAGAAAAGGTGGAGATGCTTTTAAGTGGCCTTCTTGGTTAATTCTAGAGGTCATTGTGAAAGACAAAAAGTCTTAATGTGCTATTTTCAAAACATCATGCAGATCAGCGAGGGTATTTTATAATCTGAAGCAGAGTTAGGAAAAAATAGCTTTTCTAATTATATCTTCCATGTCTTCTGCCCTTCATAAACAATGAAAGAGAAGGGAAGAAAACAGGTCTACATATGATTTGGCAATCAGGATCAGCAGATTATTTCACGTTTCTTAGTACAAAATTATACATCAGGAGGAAAAAAACCAGTAAATCAGTACAGTGAAACAATTAGAGAAAGTCCTCCTTCCTGGAAAGGCCACAACTTCCACGGGAGCGCTAAACCACTAGATGTGGTTTTTGACAACACTGGCACATGGGGAGGGTGCTTATTATATTAGTTGTAGTGACTGTTGAAAGCCATTCAGTACTGAAGATACTGCAAATCATTAAGGGAAGATAAAAATCAGTAATTTTCATCCATCCAGAAATCTGTGGATGGATATTATAGTTTGCCTCTAAAGAGCTACTGTGTCCAAAAAGGAGTTACCTGCTGGAAGTACTTGTCGCAGTTAATGTACTCCTTATCATGGGAGTCTTGCAGCTTATTTGTTTTGATGTACTGCCAGAGAGCCTGGATGATGGCTGACCGGGTCTGTGTGTGTATCCCCAGCAAACGGGCTAATCGCGGGTCCAGTTTAAACTGTGGAGGCTGTTACAGAAAGAGAAGGAGATGGAGATGGCAATAGAAAGAAAAGCAGACAGATACACAGGTATGAAGTTTCAGCTTTAATTCTTGGGGGACTCTGTTCCTCAGGAGGAGCACCCCATTCAATGTTGGAGATTGCAAAAATACAAGTTGCTCAGATGTGTACCACTGTTGGTGCTCTGGAAGAACTATGTCTAGGGTTTGAAAAGAAAGAGGGACACTCTACACGTGCTATGCACACAGACTATCTGTATCACATACTTTACATAATAACAACTTGTATGCAGACTCAGGAAAGAATTTTCCTTTTCAACATTGATGCATAATTTGACTTTAGGGAGTGGGAGAAGAAAAAGAATGGTCCTTCCTCTGAACTACTGGAGGTTAACCACAGATAGAGAAAATGAAGTCAGGATGGTGCTTCTACTGTTGCTAATAACTGCTCAGCTGCCTCACATCAACAAAGTAGCTTGGAACGCTGTTTTTCAGGCATGTTCCCACCATTCTGCTGCATACCAGATTACCCAGCCACAACTAGTCAATGGAATATATTTCTTCTCCTGACCTCTGGGATACAGCTCTTCAACTACCCTGTTCTGCATCACTAGTAATATACATTCCTTGGGTACTTTGGAATTTGGTGCCTCTTCAAGTGCGTACCCATACTCAAGTTTAATATTTGCCACATTATTAGGCAAGGATTACTCTGTTGGGTGTCAGGTCATCCAAAGCGAGCTTTGTAACAAATCAAGACTTAAGGATAAGAGAACATCTATTTTAAAGCATAAATTTGTAATAACGGTGAGCGTAACAAACATCATTATATTGTCTTAACAATAAAGAGTCTCACTGGCTATATCAGCATTTCAGTTAGCTCATGCGCTCCCTAAAATTAATAAAATTTTCTCTCTGTTAACATAAAATGGAGTGTCTTTGTCCTGGATAGATGCTATTTGCATAGAGAGGAAAGAGCATGGCACAGAATGAGTTCTTAAAGTTACACAATCAAAATGTATCTGAGACTGAACTGCCATTGAAAAGGGAGATCCCATCTCCTCTCAGCAGTGCATTTCTATCAATTTCCTTAAGATAGCAACATTTCTTCCAGGGATGGTTTCAGTCAGATTAGTGAGCTCCACAACTGCAAACCTCCATTGTTTGTGCCAAGAGAATGGAGGCTGTGGCAGCGCACACCCACAACTGAAATGAAAGTGGTTTTTTGGCACAACTTAGCCTTACGACAGCTTAAAACAGTTTGAAACTGTGCCCAGAAACCTCTTTTATATTCTATCCCAAGGCAGAATAACCTAATTTTGCCTGTTGGTTTTTTTTGTTTCCTATGACTGGCATCGGGGAACTGATTTGGAAGTAAGTTTTGTTAGCTTTCAGATGGATCAGTTCCCTGACTTGTGTGTGTTCACAGTCCACAAATACTACTAGTACAGTAGAACTAATACTGACAAAAGAGAGGAAGCGGGAATGCCCAACAAGGCCTAAGGGTAATGACAAGTCTAACCCTTGCAGGACAATGTTGTCTTATGCCAGATTAGGGTGACAATGTAACCAAAACTTAACAAACCATGAAAGCTGCGTAGTCTGCTCTGAAGGCTGCCACAGCTACACAGCTAGTTCAGGTTCCACTAGCAAAAGCGACTCCTTTGAATTTCTGTACAGGACCACACACATAACTCAAGTGCAACATATTTGACTATTCTCTAAGAAGCCTGAGGTGGAAATGCATATTCTTTCTTCAGGTGGGCAATAAAAATACTAATTATCATAGTGCCAAGAACAATATTTTGCCAGACTATAACAGAAACTTATTTGATGTGTCCCCTTTAAATTTTAAATAATCTGTCAGTTTGGTATCATTCTAACCTCAATGGACTACGTGACATTGTGAGTCCAAGTATACTGGTTTTTGAGGTATGTGACTGGATGAATTTGCTCTGTTGCACTATGTCCCAACGGCTGTATTTTCCATGCCAAAAGCAGTGCACTGACCTGGTAGTCCAACATAAGGAGTAATGTGCACCGCACACTGACATCGCCAGGTCTTTTCACCTGGAAGCCATCCGTTTCCTGGGTTGTGGGAGTTCTGTGCCACTGACAAAGGAAAAAAACAAGTAAGACGGTCAGTCTTTTTTTCACTGATGTCCATGGAGGTGCATCTTGCACAGTATGCCATGCAAGAATAAGACAAGTACAGCCTTCTGAAGATCCTGCAATTTAAGAAAACAACCCACAACACCCCCCCCCCAGTAATTTCTTGCTCTGCCCTTACAATTCAGCTTTAGTGCACAATCTGTTCTGCTGTTTTACTTGTTACGAAAAATGCACACAATTTTTTTATCATTTCATACATTCTGTTCTAAGATGTGCACTGCATCACTACCACATCTATGTTTTTAGACTATATAGATACTGTTAGTAAACATTCTTAAAAAGAATGGAATTTTGAAAACTTTGAAAATACCTTAAATGAGATAATGAATGCAAGCTAACTTAAACAAGGTAGACAACGGGCACATAGCTCTTTATCTGTGATTGTATCAGGTTTGTATGCAAAGGGCGCATGACCTTCTTACCTCCACAAGATGGTTGTCAGGTCCATAAAGATCTTTGTCCAGTTCAATAACCAAACTCTTAAAAAAAGATGAAAACTTCCGTTTCTGTTTGCTGAGCTGTACAATCAGAAGAAACAGAAATGTTTAAGGCTGTGTGTATTAGCTTGTGTTCTATGCTTCCTTCTCAGGCCTTCTCTTTCTCTTGAACATTAATTCTCATATAGACCACCAGTGTAATCAATCTAATCGAGCTTTCCCTCTGACAAATGCAGGGTAAGATGCAAAAATCTCAACAGTGGTGGAACAGTGCACGCTTAAGGGAAGATTTCCCTGACTCTCTTAATGTTATTGGAAAGAACTGGCTTGTAATGTGAACACAGCACCTGTGAGAGCAGGTCCAGAGGAGGCCATGAAGAAATTTTTTACAATGAGGGTGGTGAAGCACTGGCACAGGTTGCCCAGAGAGGTGGTAGATGCCCCATCCCTGGAAACATTCAAGGTCAGGCTGGATGGGGCTCTGGGCAACCTGATCTAGTTGAGGATGTCCTTGGTCATGGCAGGGGGGTTGGACTAGATGGCCTTGAAAGGTCCCTTCCAACCCAAACTATTCTATGATTCTATGAAATTGATCCAAGGACCGGAACACCTCTCCTGCAAGGACAGGCTGAGAGAGTTGGGGTTGTTCAGCCTGGAGAAGAGAAGGCTCCGGGGAGACCTTACTGTGGCCTTTCAATACTTAAAGGGGGCTTATAAGTAAGATGGGGACAGACTTTTTACCAAGGCCTGTAGTGACACGACAAGGGGCAACAGTTCTAAACTGAAAGATGGTAGGTTTCGATTGGACATGAGGAAGACATTTTTTACGATGGGGGTGGTCAGACACTGGAACAGGTTATCCAGAGAAGCTGTGGATGCCCCATCTCTGGAAGTGTTCAAGGCCAGGTTGGATGGGGCTTTGAGCAACCTGATCTAGTGAAAGAAGTCCCTGCCCATGGTGGGGGGTTTGGCTTGATGACCTTTGAAGGCTGCTTCCAACCCAAACCATACTCTGATTCTAAGGCCACTGTATACCTTTTATTTTAACAACTTGGGGTTTTGATGAATGCTGATTTCTTGGTCTGATTTATCAAATGACAGTCAATTTTACAGATTAACCATACACTAAGCAAAAGAATGTCCTTTTACATTTTGCCTTTCCATTTAATGATCAGTATTCGCTGTTTACTACACAGCTCATACTGTCTAAATTAAAAACTGGGAGGTCTATAATCACATCATCTGACTTTCCACAGAATACAGTCCACAGGATTTCAATGAATTTCTTCTTATTTAACGTAGATAATCTTTTAGAAATACATCCTCCTTCAATTTAAAAATTGCCAGTAATTGAGAAGCTATTTTGTTCCAATAAATAATCTCTTTGTTAAAATATATGCTCTAATTTCTAAACTGAATTTGTCTAACTTCAATTTCCAGATGTTGCACTTTGTCACTCCTTCATCCTCCAGCAAGATGATGATTCTGATTCATGTACTGTTATCTCCAGACAGACAAATGTGCCTTGAAAGCCTTGCCCTCTCCATACATGCATGTTCTCCATCTGTTTATCCTATCAAATATTTAGCTTGTGAAGTCTATTCAAACAGATGACACCTTTATCAGGAAAGTCCAGCCTTCCCTGAGAAAAGCGAAATCCATCACTGAGGTTTCTGAGGACTTCAGAATGATAAAACTTTTCTTCCATCCTTGCTCTGACCATCCATACATCCTCTTGTCCTCCCTAGGAATATGAACTACTCGCTTCTCCTTGTTATCCTACTCTTCACAAGATGCAAGGCCTGCTGTAGGCCAGATTTACCACACCTCTCGTGACCTGAACCCTGCCATGTCTTTTAAGGGAATCGTCTCAGCCCTGTTCTCTCCACCTCCTCCTACCTGTCCTGTCCTTAAGTCTGCTCCATTTCCTGCTGCCCTCCCCGCCCCTCCCCAACATCCCCATTATGGCCTTATCCCTCACTCTGGCTGGACATGGCACCTTCCCAGCAGCAAGAAGCCAACGCTGCCATTCAGAGATGTCTTATCTGAGTTGATGTCCCCAGTAAAGTCAACCACCCCACAGGACAATCTCTAGATCCTTGCCAGCCCCAATGAAGCACAGGCAACTCATACGTCATCCAGGAGTTTCCCCTCCACTCGCAGCTCCCATGAAGCAATGCTGCCATCAGAGTCATCAGCATCAGACTTTGCGGGATTGAATGTGTTGGAGATGTAAAGTCTCAGTTTCCGCTTTTGCTGTTACACAAATAGAGAAAAGAAAAGTACACATCCAGTTTAAGTCCAAGACCTGAGGAAGCCACAGGAAAGGTGATAGTTACACATTTAGTAGAGAATCTGCATGTTTAATACAGTTGCACCAGGTGATACTAGAATTTAAGATACGGTTACGTATAAGAAAATACACTAAAGAGCTGAATCTGAAACTTCCTTTCAAAAACTATTGGCTATACAAACATGCTAAGATCCACTGTAAGCAGAGAAAGACAGGAGGTTGCAGAGCCAAGCCCATGAGGCTATACATCCTGTACTTCTTGATTAGATATTTGAGAAATCATTGTAAGAAAAGCACGACATGATGCCCTTCCTGTCTAGATCCTAGCTAGATTGCTAAGACTCAGCTGCAAACCTCTTGCTACATGAATGTCTTTCATAGTTGCATCAGTTCAGATTTGTAAATGGCAATCACAAATACAGCTAATGCTGCAAATGACAGGCGAGGCACATCTCTGCCCATCTTCATTCTACCATCACGCAGAGCCTAGTAAGAGTCTTCCTACAGACACACACCCAAATACACGCACACAACCCCCCCTGCTGCCTAACCTTCCTCTTTAACTGCCGTTCACCCTAAACAAACACGTTGCAGGTCCAATCGCTATGAGACCCAAGTGGAGGAAGGCACTGTGCTTCATCCCTAACCCAGGTGCTCAAGTCTGTGGGAGATACAATCATGCCTACCTGTTGTCATTTTTACAGGCTATCTAAGGTTTCCCAATCACTGTACTGGCTTATGGCTATGTCATTTCTCCGTGCCCTTCTCTCCCAGGCACCATGTGGAAAACCTGGCTATTAACTCTGATGCATGGACTCCAGAAAAGATACTGCCAAAAATTTCTTTGGGACTCTAATCTCAAATATCTGTTTATAATATAATGCCAAAAAGGCTACAGCTGTCAAGTTAATGCAGTCAAAACAACCTTCATACAACATAAGAAAGGAGTAGTCTTGTAAAGCTCTCTCACACACACAAGTATAGAAGAGAAGGAAGTTTTATATACCTCAGGTCAGGAAACTACAAATCTAATATGGCATAGAGGAATGTGGGAGGCAGAGATGTATGGCTGAAGAGGAACAAGAAAATGACTACATTTTGCCAAATCTAGAGAAGACAGTGACAGAAAGATTTAATGGAAATTGAGTGTCAATAGTATGCACTGACAGGGAACAGGATTTTCAAAAGTGCCAAGAGTCTAGAAGATGACAGGTTGACACAGATAAGTAGAAATATATTCCTGGAAATCCATATTCTTTCTCCATCCTTTCCTACAGGATTTCTGTTGCTAAAGTGCTCTTTCATTATATAAAATGGTTTATTTTAATGCCCCAGAATCTTTATTTGGTGTGAAGGACTTGTGAAGGACATTTCTAAATTCACAACTCTTCAAATTAACTTGCACATTTTATGCACTGTTGCTAAATTTTATCCCCACCTGGATTATTTGCAAAACTCTATCTATCTACATAAGCAGCTTTTTTCTTAATAGTTCCTCCTAGATACTCTACTGATATTTCAGGTTTATAGCACTGATTCCATTTCCTCTTCTTTTGATTTCCAAAGACATTATCTCCATTCTCCCTTTTACCCTGGAAACTCCTTCTCTCCTCATATCTCCCCATATCCAGACAGGAACTATGTCTGTTTCCTCCGGTTTGACATTTCATTACTAAGATCATCCTCTGCAATAACATCCTTATTCAAAACTGAGTATTTTAGATGTCTTCCTTTCTCCTAGCTTTCAGGCTCTAGCTGCCTTGTACAGTCTACCTAAAACCAAGTTAGTAACAACGCCCAACTCCACTGTGAAATATAAAATACCTCTCCTTGATACTTTCCACTGTTTCCCTTTGCTAACCCCTTATCATTTTTCTTTCAAGTCATGCACAAGCCAGATGCAGCTTACATTTCAGAATTGGTCTCCTGCTCGGTTCCCTCTACTCTCCCTGCTCTGCCAAAGTCAGAGTCTGCATATCATTTGTTTGTTTCTCCCACATCTCTCTCTTCAATTTACAGTGTCTTCTTCTACACAATGACTTATCATTCTTAAATTTAATCCTTTCCTCACTGTAACCCCTATAAATCAGCCCACTTCTTCCACATTGTCATCAGAAAGGAACTTAGAATAATCACGAATAAAAATCCTAAGTAATGGCTATCTCTAAAGTTATCTTTTGTCCTACTTTCTACATATCTTGATTTTAGATCGAAAACCATTTAGCCTTTGACTCCAACATGTTACAGACACTACTGACAACCTGTAAGTACTGTGGAATGCTCAGCCTTTAGTCTCTGCTAAGCAAAGACATTCTATCCAACAAGCAAAATGTGTAACCTGCACCCTGGGACTGTCCTGATTTCAGCCCAAAAGGTACTGCAAATTTGCAACACTATTAAGGCAGTGATTATCTGCCAAATGGACACCATCAAATGGGCTTTAAATCTAACAAAAATCTTTATTAGAACACAAAGCAGAATAAGGAAACATAAAGAAGGAAAACTCACATTTGCTGGGTAAAATGGAATAAATAATCAAAACCAAAAAGGGTTTGTAAACCAAATTTTCTCTGCTCACATGTCCTTGAAAATGATTCATTTCTTCAGGCTTGCTCTTATTCCAGCAACTCTGTGATTTCCAGGATTGCAGAAAACTCTGTAGGGTCATTTCTGGGGAGACACAGAGAATCCTCTCTTTTTATTCCTTACGATCCAACTGTGTTTGTGCTATTGCCTTCTCTCAGGACACTCCAAATGTCTGCTTTTTCTTCCAGCTTCTTACTCAAAGAGGCAGTCTCTCATCCTTTTTGCCTCGCTGACTGCCCTACCCTGCACTCCAGCTGGCACAATCTCCCCCTCCCTCTGAGGGCTCGACCAGGCCAAGTGCACCTTAGGACATGACAAACACTAGCCTTCCTTTCTAGAGCTGAGCCACCACCCTTTAAAAGGAACCTACATAGCCAACTGCAAACAGTTGTCAGCCATCACAATTGTCATAACCAGTAACTCTAGATCTGACCTGCAGAGTGCAGCCAGATCTGCCAAAGACATTCTGGTAAGCAGTCTGAAAAAACTGTGAAAATGGCATTTGGCCATGAACACTGCTTGAACAGCCAAACATGACCTCCTCTGTATAGCACTATACTGACCCAGAAACATTCAAGCCTCGACAACTACCTTTCTGAAGCTGCTGCCAGCATGTCCACCTCCTGTTTGTTCCCTTAGGAGTTGCTGCTCCATTTTTAACTTCTTTCTGCCCTTCCCAGAATTCCCATTATCACCTCTTCATTACACGTCTAGTGTTGCTGGCACCACTGGCTCCTCATAAAAGCTACCTGGGAACAGCTCTGCTCAAGACATTCTGGGAGGCTGACTATCTTCTCTTCCAGTTCTAGGAACCAGACAATGGCACTTGAACTTGCCCTACATACACTAATCACCAACAGTGGTAATACATACTTTGAGCAGTGGCATTTAAAGAAAATACATTTAGAAATCTCTAGCAAAACATCTGAACCATAGCTCTACAAATGAACATTTTCTTTGGACTAGCAGGCTCCTTCTCCTCTACCATGACTTTTCTCCTGTCAGCTGTGAGACACTACCATCTCACCTGATGAAGCAAGATCCTGGCAGAGATCCAAGAGTATAGTCTGAATCCCTCCTGAAGGGATCTACCCAGTAACAAATTCAGCACTCAGAGCTATACTGCTATCGTAAGGATATCCAGTCTTGGAAAATGTCAGCTCAGAGATGATATAGATAGTCAAAAATGAGCTCAAGGAAAAACACCAAAATGGCACTGGCTGGGGTTTTATAGCCACTATACAGACCATAAATTCTCCTTGGCTGAAGACACACCCAAAACCACTGCACTCAGTAAACTTATCAGTACTCCTGGGTTCCACAATAATGTCAAGTTCATATCCAGAAGGCTCTGAGAGTGAGGTATTCTTCCATCTCCACTTGAGCAACTCCACCTCATCCAGGCAGGAAATGATACGACATCAGTTATGTGCAACTTGGTTACTTTGCAGCTTAAATACAGCAGTGCAATGTACTTGGGAAAGAAGCCACTGCCCTTCAACAAATTCTGCAAATTTCTTAGCAATGCATATTGTAGCACAGATCTGAAATCTATTCTCCTCTCTGTATGGTGGCTTCTCAGAGAACAGAAAAGCAACCAACCAAAACCTGTGGCCTTGTTTTTTTACTGGTAGGATTCTCAGTGGCTTGGAGCAAAACCTAAAGAGAAAACTTACAGCTTTAGGGCAAGAAGAAAGCATCACATTTCATCTCTTCAGACACATTGAAACTTTACCACCACCAAGGACAAAGCTCAAGAGGGAGGAACTTCATGGAGACTTGATCAGTGTTGTGAATCAAATAACCTGTTATCTAAAAATCACAGAATCATAGAATCACAAAATCACAGAATCGTTTAGGTTGGAAGAGACCTTTAAGATCATCGAGTCCAACCATTAACCCAGCACTGCCAAGGCCACCACTAAACCATGTCCCTAAGCACCACATCTAAATGTCTTTTAAATACCTCCAGGGATGGTGACACCACCCCTTCCCTGGGCAGCCTGTGCCAGGGCCTGATAACACTTTCAGTGAGGAAATGTTTCCTAATATCCAACCTAAACCTCCCCTGGCACAACTTGAGGCTGTTTCCTCTCGTCCTATAGCCTGTTACTTGGGAGAAGAGACTGACACTCACCTGGCTCCAGCCTCCTTTCAGGTAGCTGTAGAGAGCGAGAAGGTCTCCCCTCAGCCTCCTTTTCTCCAGGCTAAACAACCCCAGTTCCCTCAGCCGCTCCTCATAGGACTGGTGCTCTAGACCCTTCCCCAGCTTCGTTGCCCGTCTCTGGACACGTTCCAGCCCCTCAATGTCTTTCTTGGAGTGAGGGGCCCAAAACTGAACACAGTACTCGAGGTGCGGCCTCATCAGGGCCAAGTACAGGGGGACGATCCCTGCCCTAGTCCTGCTGGCCACACTATTGCTGATACAAGCCAGGATGCCGTTGGCCTTCGTGGCCACCTGGGCACACTGCTGGCTCATATTCAGCCGGCTGTCGACCAACACCCCCAGGTCCTTTTCCGCCGGGCAGCTTTCCAGCCACTCTTCTCCAAGCCTGTACCGCTGAATGAGGTGGTTGTGACCCAAGTACAAAAACGAGCACTTATCCTTGTTGAATCTCATACAATTGGCCTCGGCCCATCGATCCAGCCTGTCCAGATGCCTCTGTAGCACCTTCCTACCCTCAAGCAGATCAAGACTCCCTCCCAACTTGGTGGCATCTGCAAACTTACTGAGGGTGCCCTCGATCGCCTCATCCACATCATTGATAAAGATGTTAAACAGAACTGGCCCCAATACTGAGCCCTGGGGAACACCACTTGTGACTGGCCACCAACTGGATTTAACTCCATTCACAACTCTTTGGGCCCGGCCAGCCAGTCAATTGTGTACCCAGCAAAGAGTACACCCATCCAAGCCATGAGCAGCCAGTTTCTCCAGGAGGATGCTGTGGGAAACGGTGTCAAAGGCTTTACTAAAGTCCAGGTAGACAATGTCCACAGCCTTTCCCTCATCCACTAAGCAGGTCGTCTTGGAGATCAGGTTGGTCAAGCAGGACCTGCCTTTCATAAACCCATGCTGACTGGGCCGGATCGCCTGGTTGTCCTGTACGTGCCACATGATGGCACTCAAGATGATCTGCTCCATAACCTTCCCCAGCACCGAGGTCAGACTGACAGGTCTGTAGTTCCCCAGATCCTCCTTCCGGCCCTTCTTGTAGATGGGCGTCACGTTTGCTAACCTCCAGTCAACTGGGACCTCCCTGGTTAGCCAGGACTGCTGCTAAATGATGGAGAGTGGCTTGGTGGGCACATCCGCCAGCTCCCTCAGCACCCTTGGGTGGATCCCATCCGGCCCCACAGACTTGTGTGTGTCTACGTGGTGTAGCAGGTCACTGACCGTTTCCCCTTGGATCATGGGGGCTTCATTCTGCTCCCCATGCCTGTCTTCCTGCTCAGGGGGCTGGGTGCCCAGAGAACAACTTCCCTTACTATTAAAGACTGAGGCAAAGAAGGCTTTAAGTACCTTAGCCTTTTCCTTATCCTTTGTCACTATGTTTCCCCCCACATCCAATAAAGGAGGGAGATTCTCCTTCGCCCTCCTTTTGTTGCTAATGTATTTATAGAAACACTTTTTATTGTCTTTTACAGCAGTAGCCAGATTAAGTTCTAGTTGGGCTTTGGCCCTTCTAACTTTCTCCCTGCATAAATGCTCCCTGCATAAATCAATAAATGTTTAATCTGTTTATTCTCTAAGTGTAAGATACACATCTTTAACATGCATCTTTGACTTGTCTTCAGCAAAATGAACTTGAAGGAGCAGTCCTATTAAAAAGAAAAGCCTTCCCCAAAAAGCACTGTATTTCACTTACTATTTCTCCTTGAGAAAAAGAAAAGGAATAAAGAAATACATGACAGAAGATTGGTCACGTCAGCGATGAACTACTGCAAAGGCCTCAGCTATGACAGCGGCACAAATGGCGGGAGAGCTCATGTGGAATGAAACAGATCTAAACAGGGGGCTGACAGGAATGCTGGAGCAGCTGAACTACAGCTTTTTCTCTCTCTAAGTTCTTCAGTGTCATCTTCGAACAAATCAATACAGCTTTAAGTTGAAGTAAATGGGTGAAATGCTGGAAATCCATCAAATCCTTCAGAAAACTACCTCTGGTTTATAGTGCCACATTTTTTTTCAGTTTCCATTAGCATGAGATCCCTAAAAAGTCAAATCAGAAACTAAGCACCTGAAGATACCATGGTCTGTGTGGTATCCCCAAGACAAATATCCATTGACTCCTAGTCAAGTTAAAGTTTCCTTCAGTGAACTCTCAGGCAGGACACAATACCTGCAGGATATTTCCAAGGAAGTTGTGCTTGGGATTTCAAGCAAATTAACTAAGTTATCAGCAGAGTCTATTGCTGACTGAATCAAGGAAATCTGGCTGCCGATTCTACGAATAGGTTTGTGTTAAGAGCTCTCTATGTACGTGTTAAGGATGGATTTCTGTGTACCTCAACACAACATAAAAACCTCATGCATAAAGCACAGGAAAGATTAAAATCTGTGTTTCTGTCTTTGCATATAGAGTAACTGTTTCGTGCTCTCACAAAAACTTTTTAGGAAGCAAAAATAACAGTGGAAGAGAAAGTAGCATGGAGACTAGAAATTAGGAGACAAAAAGAACAATGATCACTAATAACAACTGTTCAAGTCTGACCATTATAAAAGAATCAAATGAAACAGACAGTGTCCATATCAGAACTGGAACACAGAGGTATCGCTGACCCCAGAGTAGCAGCAAATAGATACGTCAAAATTTGTAGAAGAAACAAAATTAGTTAGGTAACTCATGACAACAAAAGATGGACAAGAACTTAAAAATGGCCAACCCAAAGCAGGAAAACGAGTGACTTGGTAGAATATGCAAGTATCATGAATACTAAAAGGAACTACCCAATATTTACTGAGTTCAGAATTGCACCAACACATGAAAAACACCTGTAGACAGTTCTATAAAAACTTCAACAATAGCAAAAACCCTCCCAAAAAGTCAAACAAATGTTATAGAGGAGTAAAATGGAGAATAGTGTATACAATAGTCTATAAAATCAGTTATAGCAGCTTATTTGGCAGTTGTATACTATACTCTCTCAGGAAGAGAATCAGGAGGTGTACACTGATGGGTGATAAGAATAGCTAGGTGCACTGAAAAATTCTTTCTCTACAGTGATTGGGAGGACTGAATTTTTTACCTAAGAAAAGAGCACATTAAAGAACCTGAAAGACACATTTAAAATATGGGCTGATCTAAAGAAGGAGATTAGGTGTTTGCGTTTTCCTTATCTCACAATGCAAAAAGCAGAACACATAAAATTATGCCACAAGACCATAAATTCAAACCTGATCAATGGAAGTATGTCATGTATGCTATACAAAGCATAATGAGCCATAGTTAACCCACAGAACTCATTGTCACAGAACATAGATTTAGAACTTGCAGGGTTTTAAGCCAGAAGAGACTTTATTGTCCAGTTAAATTTCCTGTGCAACACAGGCTCTAATCATTCATCAAGCAGGGCAGGTCTTTTTAAAGGACATCCAGTGCTGACTTAAAGACTTGACATAATGAAAAATCTATTACATCTCTGATATCTTGCTCTAGTGGTCATAAATATGCACATTAATCAGTCTCAATTGGCCTATTTTTGAACTATCAATCAGCTGTTGGACCAAAGCCAAAAGCTCTTTTAAAAAACAAAAACAAAAACAAAAAACAAGGAAGGGGCTGGAGTGGCTATATTATGTACAGATCCCAGGAATATCCAGTCATATCAATATATGGAAATTTTAAAAGATGTCAGACCTTTCTGTGTCTTAATATAAACTGATCTCTAATTACTGGATTTTAGGTGGAACTGTTACCTACAGTTGGAAGGGGTTTTGGCACCTTCCTATGAAGTATTTAGCACTGGAACACATTACCCAGAGAGGTTGTAGAGTCTCCCACCTTGGAGATGTTCAAAAGCCATCTGGACATGGTCCCGGGCAACCAGCTCTAGGTGGCCCTGCTTGAGCAGGGGAGCTGGACAAGATGACCTCCAGAGGTCCCTTCCAACCTCAACCAATCTGTGATCCTGTTACTGGTCACTATTAGTAAGGACACTGATCCACACCAGCCTCAAAATTCCTGTTGCCACTGCACATGGGAGAGGGAGGGTGATTATGCAAGATTTAACCATGTTCTTATCAAATACTTAAGCTAGTTTGTGATGGGTTAAGAAGGCACATGTACTTTGCCTGTTTGTGTCGAGGCTGAGGAACTTTTTGCCCAGTGGCTTGATTCAGTCCTAACTAGTTAAAAGCAGTGTAGTAATGCACAACTTAAACGCTTCTATGCAAATGCATGTAGCATGGGGAATAAACAACAGGAATTAGAGACGTGTGCACACCTGCAGGGCTATGATCTTATTGGCATCACAGAGGTGTGGTGGGATGGCTCCTATGACTGGAGTGTTGGAATGGAAGGATATAGGCTCTTTAGGAAGGACAGGCAGGGGAGGCGAGGAGGGGGTGTTGCCCTCTATGTCAATGACCAGCTGGAGTGCATGGAGCTCTGCCTGGGGATGGATGAGGAGCCGACCGAGAGCTTATGGGTCAGGATTAAACTGAGGGCAGGGACAGGTGACATTAGAGTGGGGGTCTGCTACAGGCCACCTGACCAGGAAGACCGAGCGGATGAGGCCCTCTATAGACAGATAGAAACAGCCTCACGTTCACAAGCCCTGGTCCTCATGGGGGACTTCAACCACCCTGATGTCTGTTGGAGGGACAACACAGCAGGGCATAAGCAATTCAGAAGGTTCTTGGATTGCATTGATGATAACTTCCTTCTCCAAGTGACAGAGGAGCCAACAAGGAGGCTGTAAGATTTTTAATTAGAATCATAGAATCATTTTAGTTGGAAGAGACCTCCAAGATCATCGAGTCCAACCGTTAACCCAGCACTGCCAAGTACACCACTAAACCATGTCCCTAAGTGCCACGTCTATACATCTTTTAAATACCTCACGGGATGGTGACTCCACCACTTCCCTGGGCAGCCTGTTCCAGTGCCTGATAACCCTTTCAGTGAAGGAATGTTTCCTAATATCCAGTCTAAACCTACCCTGCCGCAACTTGAGGCCGTTTCCTCTTGTCCTGTCGCTTGTTACTTGGGAGAAGAGACTGACACCCACCTCGCTACAAGTAGTCCATGGGACCTGATGAGATACATTCGCAGGTCCTGAGGGAACTGGCGGATGAAGTTGCTAAGCCACTATCCATCATAGTTGAGAAGTCGTGGTGGTCTGGTGAAGTTCCCACTGACTGGAAAAGGGGAAACATAACCCCCCTTTTTAAAAAGGGAAAAAAGGAAGACCCAAGGAATTACAGGCCAGTCTCACCCCTGTGCCCAGCCAGATCATGGAGCAGATACTCCTGGAAACTATTCTAAGGCACATGGAAAATAAGGACGTGATTGGTGACAGCCAGCATGGCTTTGCTAAAGGCAAATCATGCCTGACAAATTTAGTGGCCTTTTACGATGGCGTTACAGCATTGGTCGATAAAGGAAGAGCAACTGACGTCATCTACCTGGACTTGTGCAAAGCATTTGACGTTGTCCCGCATGACATCCTTGTCTCTAAATTGGAGAGACATGGATTTGACGGATGGACCACTTGGTGGAATTGGCTGGATGGTCGTGCTCAAAGAGTTGCAGCCACCAGCTTGATGTCCAAATGCAGACTGGAGTGCACCATCAGCAAGTTGGCCAACGACACCAAGCTGTGTGGTGCGGTCGACACACTGGAGGGAAGGCGTGCCATCCAGAGGGACCTTGACAGGCTTGAGAGACGGGCCTGTGCGAACCTCATCAAGTTCAACAAAGCCAAGTGCAAGGTCCTGCACGTGGGTCGGGGCAATCCCAAGCACAAATACAGGCTGGGCAGAGAATGGATTGAGAGCAGCCCTGAGGAGAAGGACTTGGGGGTGTTAGTTGATGAAAAGCTGGATGTGAGCTGGCAATGTGCGCTCGCAGCCCAGAAAACCAACCGTATCCTGGGCTGCATCAAAAGGACTGTGACCAGCAGGTCGAGGGAGGTGATTCTCCCCCTCTACTCTGCTCTCGTGAGACCCCACCTGGAGTACTGTGTTCAGCCCTGGGGCCCCCAACGCAAGAAGGACATGGACCTGTTGGAGCGAGTCCAGAGGAGGGCCACGAAGATGATCAGAGGGATGGAGCACCTCTCCTATGAAGACAGGTTGAGAGAGTTGGGCTTGTTCGGCCTGGAGAAGAGAAGGCTCTGGGGAGACCTTCTAGCAGCCTTCCAGTACCTAAAGGAGGCCTACAGGAAAGCTGGAGAGGGACTTTTTACCAGGGCATGTAGCGATAGGACAAGGGGTAATGGCTTTAAACTGAAAGAGGGTAGATTTAGATTAAATCTAAGGAAGAAATTCTTCCCTATGAGGGTGGTGAGGCACTGGAACAGGTTGCCCAGAGAAGTTGTGGATGCCCCATCCCTGGAAGTGTTCAAGGCCAGGTTGGACAGGGCTTTGAGCAACCTGGTCTAGTGGAAGGTGTCCCTGCCCATGGCAGGGGTGTTGGAACTAGATGATCTTTAAGGTCCCTTCCAACCCAAACCATTCTATGATTCTATGATTCTAGTACAGTAAGGCTGCGGGCACAGTCTCTGACTGTGAGTAACTGTCCAGGCAACAAGACAACCAGTAATGCAATAACACATGTTGGTGTGGTCCCATTGGCAACTCAATCCTCTCAATAATAATATGTGTAAGAACCCCCAGATCAGTCTAGAGAAGACAACCTGGGAACTCCTAGGACCAGGTTCAGGGGTGTCCAAAAGGAGGTGGACTCAGGTGGACTCACCTAAAGCACACTGACTCTGAGGTGACCCTCAAAGATTGGGTGACTGCAGATCAATATACATGTTAAGGCTGAGGACAGTAACACAACCACAAGCCATGACCCAACTCTCCCAATGTATAACTGCATACTAATTGGAGGATATATCTGTTGCTGGGCTGATTTCCTCACACTAAGGAAACTGTAGACTATTTGGCTTTTTTTTATTTTGTAAATTTTATGGTTGATGATTAAAGATGAGAAAATTCCTAATAAAATTCCCTCAATAAATTGTTTTATTTAAATTGAAATTGCCAAGAATTCTGTTTTGCTTTTCACATATTTCTACTTTAAATGGCTTGTGCAGACATTTCCCCTGAAGAGCTTTAAAATATCTTCTCAAAACCACTGCAGTGCTTGATGGAGCACATCAATGGGCCCTAGGGTCGCTGAGCTGGCAGCAACAGGTCACAGGTCTGTATCATGTAATGCTTTTCAGAACCCATGAAGACAGAATTTCAAAAATGAAATCTTTGTTTCCCCTCCTTGATTTGGAGGAATTTTGCTTCTCTGACAATTACAACCTCTTTCTAATTTCAAGCCTAACATTTATTCAGTCACCGTCTCCCCATTTGTTCTTGTGTCAACATTGTCCTTCGGCCTAAATGTCGATACTTTTCTTCCCCTCTAGCAAAAAGGCAGCCACTCCCAGTCCCTCCCATTTTTTTTTGTGTTCACATATAAAATCCGAGTGACATTCACAAGGTGAATCTTCCTTTCCCTAGCTTGTTCCAGAAGCTATTTTTTTGCATGATCATTCTAGTTTGAACTGTTCATTCTGAGCATCAATTACACTGTATTTCAGCTTTAACAATCAGATGAGACGTCACTAGGGTCTTCTGCAAAAACACTAGAACTTTTCTGTTGCTACAGGGAATTCTAGTTACTGACCTATCCTAAGATTTTTTTCTCTCAGTCACATCATATTAAGTAGAAGATTGTTATTATCAAAATAATAAACCTCACCTTTAATGATGTTTCGAATCAATTGGCAACTATTTTATAGCAGAAATTCCTCCAATTAATTCCAACCAGCACCAAGACCAACATGACAATCACAGAAAAGGAATTACACTGCCCATATGCCACAGACCTCAAAGCGCAGAGGGGAATCTACAACAGCTAAAAAGTGATAGAGCTGCCACTGCTCTCAGTTACCTTAAATTTTCTTTAGCAATCCCCACCTCTTTCTCCATAATATCCCATGAAGAATGAATAAAATGCTTTGCTCAAGTTGGGGTAAATGATACCTACTGCATTTGTTGATTGAAGTGAGTGCAGGTTTGATTCCAGGAGCTCAATGACAGTAGGGTTCAGAGTATGACAAAAAAATCTCAACAAATTATTTGTTCTTCTGCTCCTAAGAATATCCCTTGGATGCTCAAGGTTTAGAACTCAGTACACAGAAAAGATGAGAGTCTCTTAGAATGACAGAACTGCAGAGTTCAGGTATGAAGTGCTGCAGATGCAAGGCATACTGAGCAAAAAACCCCAGTCTTCCCTGAGAGGGCGGAGGACCAGGCAGAAACCTTACTGTTTCAGAAGAAATGCAAATTCCCTCCTGCCAACAATCTGATAGCAATTTCTCAGTCATCTTAAAACCTGAAAGTGGGGAAAGAATCTCAATTTACAAAACCAGGGAGAGAGACATTGTGACTGTATTCAGATGCTACTACTCTTTTTTAACCTAGAAATGGAGAACCTGGGAGCAGACTGTTTAGTTTGAGGAACTGCAACTACACACAGGTCTGGTAAACTCAATGTCCCACACCAGTTCATTGTGAAAGAGTTACAGTCCCTGGATAACAGTCTCCGGTTTGGACGAGACCAAACCATTGTCTGTAGTGCCAGGGCTTGGAGTAGGAGCCTTGCTTGTGGGATGGGTCACTAGATGCCCTTCTTTCAGTCAGGTGACCCCTGATTCAAGCCTTGAGATGAAAATCACCTCAGTCTTGAAATTATGTTTATGCCACAACTGACTAGTTATCTCAGGCTTAGACAATGGAGAGAAATAGGCACTTTTTAGGGCATGATTTGTCTATGTTCTTTTAAATATCTACTTCTGTATGAGAACTGTGCCCTGAACTCCATTGCCTACACTGACTAAATCTCTTGACTACAAAGGGAGCCCAGAGTGACAAGCCTACATATAAATAAATACAATGTAGATGTCTATACTTAGCCAAATAAATCCCACTCCCAAAGTCCACCATGGCCCTAGCTGTCCACATTTTCAGCAATGCATTCTTCTTGAATGACATCTACTCGTCTGGAGTTGAGCCATATGGTTTCTGTTTTCTTCAGGCCATGGAGCTTGCTATATCTGTACCTCTAGCCACACTGCAGTCAAACAATCAGCTCTGTCTGTCTGACTCCCTCCTAAAAAGTCCTTTCTGGAATTCTGAGCGTGTGAGTGGGTGGGTCTTCCATAAAGTCAGTGCAAGGACTCTTGGGACGAGTGGCATGCAGCAAATGCTGCTCTGCGGATGAGGAATTCTGAGACTCTCGTGATAGACGTAGTCCAAGAACGTAGGACTGACAGAAGAAGAGGAGAGAAGACACTAGTACCCAATAGGCAGAAAAAAGACAAAGCAGCATCTAGACTGGAAAAGCTGGCAGCTGAGAGGAGTTGCTGACAGTGGTAAAGTGAACTGGCAGGTGGTGAAGGCCATTTCCCCTGCTTCAACCAACCTCGCAACCCCAAGGTCCCCTTGCTTTCTGAGCAATCCCACAGCTGTCATCTGTTTCAACAGTGCAGCTGTTCACAGAAGATCCAAGTAGGATCAACAGGCCCAGCATATTTTATGCACTGTCCTCAATCAAAAGTGTTTGCAGTATTTCCCCCTAAAATTTCTCCAGAATAATTAGTCTTTAGATGGAAAAAAACAGCCTGAGCAACACTAGACCATAAACCTGTGGTTCCCAAAGACTGTTTCTAGCTACAACTCAATCACTGTGACCAATATGACAACTGCAATTACAACTGTTAATTCTGAGCAGTCCTGCATATTCCCTACATATTATCACATACCTCAGACAAACTTAAAATTTTTCCCAGGTTTACAATCTCAGTTTGGGAACCACTGTTTTAAGGCAAATATTTCAAAATTACAAGAGCTTTGATAAGAGATGAAAATGCAGAGATAACTTTTATTGCTATTACCAATGCTCCAACTATAACAAAAATTATAATACTTAACATTAGAACAACCCAAATTTATCTAGGCTTAGCTCTGTTTTGACTGGTCTTGAATTTCACAGATGCTACGCACTAAGTCTAGACAAGAATTTGAAAAACATATGTGTGGTCATTCTTTAGATCTTAACTAGCTGAGTAACTGATATTTAAAATGTGTTTGCTGAGCCCTAGACAGAAACAGAATTTTCTGTCTACAGTTTCTGTAGAGTGTTATGCCTCCTATACTCTTCCCCATTACAGGCCCTGAATATCTCCATTGTACAGCTTAGAGCTGGAACCTCGTGTACTGGCCAATTCCCTAGTTAAAGAGTTTGCCACAGAATAAACATCGTCCTGCAGATTTATGAATGTGAGTCTAAGTCTTCAATTACTTTTATACATGGTCAAGTTCCTAGGTGGTTTAAAATAATGGCGTTCTACTCACATTAAGAAGCTAAGACAAATTATTCCTTCTGAAAGTCCAATCTACCATATACAACACTTTTTGGCTACAAACTTGTGGTTTAAACCATCCACACTTCGGCTGCCTATCTATAAAATAGGTATGTTAATGGAACTTAATTTTTTTCATCTTTTTTTTCTGTTTCATACAGATCAATTGGAAAAACATCAGAGGTAAAAGCCTTCCAAATCTTATCAGGCACCTGTACAGTGACAAACAGAATGGAATCTTGATCTTAGTTGGGCTGATACCCATTACTGTGGTACAGACAAGAATGACAGCTTTACTTCACAGTAGACATACAGCTACAAAACTCTTCATACTACAGCATTTACTATATGATTGAGTATGAGCATTCAACACAGTCACAAGAACTTAAATAAGACATGAAAAGAAATTCTTCACAATGAGAGTGACCAACCATTCTTAGAGATTTTCAAAACTCAACAAGGCCTTGACAACCCTGTTTTGAGCAGGAGGATGAACTAGATGACTTCACAGTTTCCTCCTACCTAAACTTTTCCATGATTCAGTTGAACAGACTCAGAAAACTTAGGAAAAGACCATTTCAGCAGAATATTATGAACAGTGAAGTGCTGGACTTGATCTAATAGAAATTGCAAAAAATGGCATCCATTCTTTTCTTACATGAATCATCCTTTTACAGACTATGTAAATGTGTACATTTTTGCAGAATCTTTAACAATTTTTCTGTAAGTAATTCTTCCCATTACATATTCTGTTATTCCACAAATTTAGCTTTTGACTGAATTCTAATGGGAAATTTAATACATCTCTTCAGCACACCCCTCATCTCTTATTTTCTTCTTTATAATCATTCTAATATAAAGTTCCAAAACCAGCGTTTATTTATCCAGAAGCTATTATTCCTCTTATTAAAGGCTTTCAGAAGCTAGAGCTGGTAATATCCACAGAATTTTCTCCACCACTTTTCCATGCATGCTGTTCCTCAGCTGCTTATTCTTAGGAGCTTTGTCTGACCTGTTTCAAAATATGTCTGTTAACAGGACTTTTACTGGAAAGATCATTCCACCATTTAATACAAGGAATATTTTTTTCCCTCTAACTCAATCTACAAATTTTTCATGACATACCTTCATTGGCCTCTTCAGCGCTTCCTGAATATCCACACGTTTCCGCATAATGGTCTGGTCTAGTTTGCGTTCAAAGGCCAACAGATCCATGTAGGCCTGGGACTCAGGAACCAGCTCCCGGATCTGAGAAGGAAGCAAGGAACATCCAAGCACTGGAAGCAAGAATCTCCTATGTTCCAGAGCAGTAACAATGACATCTTCCCAGCCCTTAGACAGATGTGCTCCGAAGGAGTTACCCCTAAGACAGTAGTTCCCAATTAGCGGGGCAGGTCTCCGTGGCATGGTACAAGCATATGACTGAAAAGCTGGAGCACAGATCTAAAGCTCATGAACTCTGGAAGACCCCAGCTGGATCCACAAGGCCTGAATCATGGCTGCTTTTTTTCAAGTGAGGCTTAGCTACAAGCAGCCTGGGAGCCACTGGTCTCAGCAGTGCAATGTACGGTAAATTTGTCCTGTTTAAACTAAAAAAGTGCTGGGTCTCTCTAGACTAAAAATAAAGGGCGCGTGTTCATGTTGATTTTTTAAAAACAAGCGTTATCCATCGTAAGTGAAAACTTCCATTTAGGAAGTCAACCTTTGTCAACACATCTTCTTGGCTGCAGTGAAATTGACCTTCGAAGTTTCAATATGACCAGGTATGTGGTGTCAACTTACAATCTTGCCAACTTTTATTGGTATTTTAATACATTAGCTAAACTACATTAGTTCTATTAACAAACCCCCTTTTTATTTTCCCTTTCCCAGAGAAGTTAGCAGAGGAGGTCATATGAAGTAGGTTAGGAGGAAGACCTAACGATTTGAGCTTAGAAATGAGCAAGTATTCCCTCACATGAAAAAGTCGGTTCTTAATTGGGAATAACTCATGTATGCAAACCATAAAAGAAAGGAACTGTAAGTAACTATAATAAACCTACTGGACTGCCATGTCTATTTCTATGATATTCACTCTGGATTTCACCTATATAACTAAAATATTTAACTATTAGAATACTTCTGTTCTATTCGAATTAAAAGCTAGTTGGTATTCCTGTTTTGCTTTAGAAACAGAAGTCTACAGTTTTAATTTGGTGTGAGACACAAACACCTATGTGAGAGACACCAGGCATACACCTGTTCACTATGTTCCGCAAGGACATAAAAAGTATTGCACAAGGTCATCCCAACAGTCATCTATCCTAGTATTGTGTCTCTGACAGCATTTGAAGCTGTTGCCCTTTAGTACCTACAACAGCCTGAGGCATGGCATCCCAGAACCTCAACAGGCAGTGTGTGAAGAAGTACCTCCCTTTGCTCATTTTGAACCTGCCATCTGTTAGCTTCATTTGATGCCATCTTCTTGCATAGTTGGAGCAGCAGTGGGCAGGCATTCCCTATGCACCTTCTTCATACTGCTCATACATTTTACAGTTTTTTGTCATCCCTTTCTTAATATCTTTCCTTTTCCAGCCTGAAGAGGAACAATCCCTCCCTTCTGTATTTGGACTGATCAAGACTATCAGATAAATGTCTCTTTCAACCTTATTTATTTGTTTGTTTTGAGATGCTAGAACACCTGCTCTATTTACAGCAGGACTGACACTTTGGAGAAGCAGAAATCATGGAGCCAAAAACTCTTGTTCACAGCTTTAGCTGAACCACTATTTAACTGCTTGTATTCTGTCACAAAGTCTTAGTATCAGCAGAATAATAAAAGAACATGAACATTTTTTAAGAGCAAAGCACAAAGAGCAAGCATTGCCCTGGAAACATCAAGGAGTTGCCAGACAGCTTGCAGAATAAAGACAGCTAGGCAATACTTTCTCCCCACAGTGAATACAAATCTTTGGACCCAACAAAATACCCCAATGCTTTTATCCTGTCCCACACAGAAGAAAAGATTCCTCAGTTCCTTCCACACAGAGGAAATTAATCATGCTGTACTGCAGTCAATTAAAAATTCTGGACCCAGAACATAGTTTCAGTCTTTTAACTCCAAGTTCCAGAACAGTCCGTTCATGAACTCCTAGGCACATGATGAAGCAGGGAGCTGGCCTACACAGCCCTCAAGATAAAGCATATACTACAGCTGTGATACAACCTTTTCAGCTGCTTTGCAGGGTACTGGACCCAGGATCTAATGAAATTTCTAATAAGTTTGTAGAAACAGCAGTAATCTTCAATAAATATTTCTATTCCACACTTTTACATCTCTTGCCACATGAAAGTGAAAGGATATTTCCTATTCCATTCCTATAACCAAACTGGATGTTAAACATTATAAGATGTTAAGAAAGCATAAGCACTTTAAAATCAGCCAACAAAGATACTAGTGCATATAATTCCTTGAACTGCAAATGGCTGCAGGTTGCGAGAGTATTTGGGAGAAGAATTGTACTTGCCTGTGTTTGTACTCTTTTCTAGGTATGTGTTATGGTCACAGTGAAGATGCGATACATGGCTAGATCAAAGGTCCGCTCAGGCCAGTTTTGACTGCTCTTACACTCTTTTGCTTTCTCACTCTACTATTGGAATAATCTTTTCGGAGGCATGATAATATTCCAGTTTCATACTCTTTCCCAATTTCCCCTCAAGAGTGACGGGAAAATTAAAGGGGAGCCCCAGGACTATCACATCACAATGAAAAATTTCCTTTGTTTCTGGTACATCTTAGCTCAAAAAGATAAAGGTATTCTAACGCTCCAAGATACTCTTCACTCCAGCCAGTAGTACATAACTCATTTTTCAGTTTTCTTCATAAGTAACTGAATCTCAGTTATCTCGGTGTTTATGTGATAAGTATCTGTGCAGCCTGTCTAATTCCTTCTTGCATGGTTTGCCCTAACTGAAAAGTTCATAGCTCCATGCAGTCTCCTCTCTTCTTCTACAAAAGTTCTAACTATAAATGTGTAAAGAGTATTTCAAGACCTGAATTCTCCATTCTGGCCTTTATCTATTTCAAGAAACGACAAAAGGCACCTAGCAGCAGCATCTCATCATCTGAGGTTTTGAAGCATGTATGTTAAACCTTATCTTAGAATTACATGGATAACTGGAATAGATTATTATTAACATTAGTAAGATAATATCTTTCTAGAGGCTGGGGTTCTTTTTTTCCCTATTGTGAAAATTCAAATGTTTCAAAATTTTAAAAATTAATAAGAACATATTATTATTAAATTATGCACTTTTATCCTTGATTTCCATGGATTTTATCATCGATGGTGACAAAAGAATGGAAAAATTATAGGAGTGGGGGCAGTGAGGACAGTGTGCAGGGAACAGCATGATGGGAAAAGCTCTCATAATTCCTTGTAAAAGCAGCACAATATAGGGTCCTCACCACATGTAAATAAATGTGCAAGGCTTGTGAAACAGACAGAATCAGAAACCAGTGAACAGCTACAACACTACAATCTCTGGGATATGAAAACCATCACAGGATAGCTTCTATGACTGGCACAGTATGACAGCTTGGAAGGCAATGACAACAGGCTGCACACTAGGGAAGGTTTCATCCAAATGCTGAGAGCTGAACTGGAACAGATGACACTGCGAGGGGCATCTCCTACAAACCACACGATCAAGAAGGAGACAAAGCCTTTCTTAGACACCTGGAGGAAGCGCCATGGTTGCAGGCCTTCATACTCATGGTGGAACTTTAACCACCCTGACATCCACTTTGAGGGCAGGAGCACTGGACACAAGCACTACAGAAGATTCCTGGATTGGATTGATGACAATTTCTTGACACAGGTGATCAACAAGCCAACAAGGGGAGGTGCTCTGCTGGACCTGTTACAAAGGAGGGAGAACTGGTTGGGGTTGTGAAGGTTAAGGGCAGCCCTGGCTGCAGCAACCATGAGATGGTAGAATTCGTGATCCTGAGAGAAGCAAGCAAGACCTCGACTTCAGGAGAGCAGGTTTTGGCTTGTTCAGGAATCTGCCCAGAAGGATCCTATGGGACAGTGGGGATCCCTGGAGGACAAAGGGGCTCAGGGAAGCTGGCTGAACTTCAAGGACAACCTCTTCAAAGCAAAGGGGAATGATCAGACCAATGTGCAGAAAGTTGAGGAGGCCTGGCAGGAGGCCAGCAGGGTCAAGCAGGGAATTCCTGACTGGCCTCAAATGCAAAGAGGGAGTGCACGGAGGTGTAAGCAGGGGTGGTCTACCCAGCAGGAACAGCACAACGGTGCCCGAGCATATAAACATGAAATTAGGAAAGTCAAAGCTCAGCTGGAATTGAACCTAGCAATGGACATGACGGGCAACAAGAAAGCCTTCTGCAAGTGGATCATCATCAGAAGGACGACTAAGGAAAACCCGGGTCTGGGTCTGCCGCTCGTGTCAAAAGCCATGGAGAAGGCCGAGGCACTCAGTAGTGTCTTTGCCTCCGTTTCTCCTGGTAAGTCCTGTCCTCAGGCCTCCCAGGTCCCTAAACCTACGTCAGAGTCAGGGGAGCACGGCTGTTCAGAGGGACGGCTGCAGAAACAGGACGGCAGTTCAACGTTGTAAAGTTCAACAAAGGCAAATACAAAGTTCTGCTGCTGGGATAGAATGACGCCATGCAGTGGTACAGGGGGGCATCAACTGGGTAGAAAGCAGTTTTGCAGGAGAGGACCTGGGGGTCCTTATGGACAGCAAGCGGAGACTGAGTTTGTGAGGTAAGCCAGCCGTGACAAAGGTCAACTGCAAAATGGGCTGTATTAGCATAAGTGTGGCCATCAAGTCAAGGAAAGAGGCTATTCCTCGCTATGCCACACTTGTGAAACTGCATCTGGACTTCTGGGCACAGGACCACAAAGACGTGACATTCTGGAGCGAGGCCCGCAGAGGACCACCAGGATGTCTGAGGGCTGGAGCACATGCCTACCAAGAGAAGCTGCAAGAGCTGGGTTTGTCCAGCCTTGAGAAGAGAAGGGGAAAGGGAGATCCTATTGGTGAGTGCAACTGCCGTATGGGATGGTGAAGAAAAGACAGAGCCAGCCTCCTCTTGGAAGTGCACAATAATAGGATGAGAGGCAACAGAAACTCACTGCAACATGGGCAATTGACTCAGGAGAAGGAACTTTTTTTTTCTTTTAAACCACGATGGTACCGAAACATTGGAACAGGCTGCCAAAAGATGCTGTGGGATGTCCTCCTCCATGTTGGAGGTATTCAGAACCCGACTGGACAAGGTCCTGAGCAATCTAATGTAATTTGAACCTGTTTTGTGCAACAGTTGCTCTGCGTGACTTCCAAAAGTTCCTTCTGATCCAAATTATTTTGTGATTACTGAGGCTTAAACAAATCATGGTTTTGCCAGATATTCAGTGAATCCTTTGTGTGTTTGAGGACTAAGAGGTCACTTTCAGCCCATATGTTATAGAGACTAAATTACAGTTAATTTTTATTTTATTCTATGCAACTGTGAATACATGTTATATGTACTACACCTATTGCAAGTAAAATGTACAAGTAATTATGAGCACATATGCCAACAAGGCACCAATTCCTCAGGGGGGTTACAAAGGAACTAATAGAAATGCTAGTCTATCTAATATCCTCTAAGTATATTTAAGGATATCTCCAAATCAAAAACTGTGGAGGACATTAACACTGACCAAAAGTAAATGAGAACAGAGCAGCCAAACAGCAATGGGGACTCTCCATAAAGCTGGGCTACCCAAGCAAACTTTTTTTATACAGCCAGTTGTAGCCCAGTAATGACACTCACCCTTCCAGAACACTGGCTAACTAACCTTAATACCTCTGAAAACAAGAAATTAAGATCTACAGTTCATCTTTGTCCTTCCCTTACTTCAGACCTGGCACTAGCCACCAGGAATGGCTGATTTGTCATTACCAAACAAAGAAAGTCAGGGATAATCCAGCTTTTGAAATCCTCCATTCAAAATAAGTTAACAGTAATATTGTAACATATGCAGTATCTAAAGCTGTGGGAGAGTAAGGTTGAGAGACAGAAATCTTTGTTTGGCCAATAGCATGACTGGAGAAGAACAATTCTGGACGAGGCGGCCTTCCTTCACATTTGAGGCTACCATTTCACACCTGAGAGTAGCAGATTCCACTCAAACATTGATCAAGATCAGCTGCAGGTTTCTGTCAAAATGGCTAAAGTACACCTAGTGTAGAAAGTATGCTGACTTTAAGCCACTTGTAAGGTCCAGTGGTACAAAGTCAAACTAGTAAAACTTGGTAACATATTTGAATCGTCACAGAGAGTTAATGCTAGAACTGATAAATGCCCATTACATTTCTCCTTCTGTATTTGCAGCTGAAAGCAACATTTACCTTATCATTAAACAATGGTGTGAAATAGAAGTGTCAGTCTTCAGAACAAGCACATACTTGCTCTGAGTGTATGATAATTTAGTTACCTACTAGATGATTTGAGAAAAGGATGGACACTATCTATGAAGCAGAAGTAATATTACTAAGAAAAGAGGCAACTGGTTGTTGTTCTGGTGGAACAGAAACCTTGAGAAACACTGCTAGTAGGAGATGGAAACAGGAGTACTGTAATGCCTGTGCCTCTGCTGAATTCAGTACAAAAGTAATAGCTTGAAGTTGTTTCGCCTATACTATACAGGACATGTACCAGCTCCTCCTGGTCTTAACAAATATTATATAAGAAAGTATGAGAGAGGCAGAACTAAGAATGAACTGTTGCTTGTGCTCTGTCAACTTCATCTGCTTCAAGCGTGTCTGAATCACTGCTTTCCAACACAGAATCTTGTACTGCCAGATTCCTGGGTTAGAGATGGACTGCACTTGTTTGCAGAAAAACTAATTTTGCTGTGTTATGACCACTTTATTAGGCAATTCAGATAATACTTTGTAGCAATAACTGTCCCTTTCCTTGTGTTTATTTACTGTTCCATTAATCTTACCCATAAATTTTACCATCAAATTTCACATATTATGCATGACACTGAAAAAAAAAAAAAAAAGCTACACTGCACTGGGCCACGAACTGATCTTTCTGGTCCCACTAGAAATGACCCACTCACTGGTATGTCTCCAAATTGACAGTGAGGGACTTTTTAATTTAAGGTAACCAGTAAGTTTACTTATACTGTAAGATTTTTAATTAGAATCATAGAATCATAGAATCGTTTTAGTTGGAAGAGACCTCCAAGATCATCAAGTCCAACTGTCACTACCAAGTCCACCACTAAACCATGTCCCTAAGTGCCACATCTAAATGTCTTTTCAATCCCTCCAGGGATGGTGACTCCACCACTGCCCTGGGCAGCCTGTTCCAGTGCCTGACAACCCTTTCAGTGAAGAAATTTTTCCGAATATCCAATCTAAACCTCCCCTGGCGCAACTTGAGGCTGTTTCCTCTCGTCCTATCACCTGTTACTTGGGAGAAGAGACCGACCCCCACCTGGCTCCAGCCTCCTTTCAGGGAGTTGTAGAGAGTGATAAGGTCTCCCCTCAGCCTCCTTTTCTCCAGGCTAAACACCCCCAGTTCCCTCAGCCACTCCTCATAGGACTTGTGCTCTAGACCCTTCCCCAGCTTCGCTGCCCATCTCTGGACACGCTCCAGCCCCTCAATGTCTGTCTTGGAGTGAGGGGCCCAGAACTGAACACAGTATTCGAGGTACGGCCTCACCAGTGCCTAGTACAGGGGGATGATGACTTCCCTAGTCCTGCTGGCCACACTATTGCTGATAAACGCCAGGATGCTTGTAACATTGAGATATCATTGATAACAGATCAAATGGCTTGAAGAAATCCAATAGTACCAACACAATTTCTGTTATCAAAGAATCCTGAGATCTCCTCAGAAAAAGGCAGGCTTGTTGAAAAAGATTTAATTTTTACAAAGCTTCACGTGGCTCTACGAAGCATCAAAGTGCTCAGATGTCTTCACTCAGGTAGAGGCACAAGGATCTCCTCAAATAATGTAAAACTTAACAGAGAGATCAAGAGAAGCCCAGGCAGGGAACAAAAAGATCCCTCCTCATCTAGAGAGCAGGAAAACCTTCCAGAGGGGAAGAGAGATTCCCCAAGTCTCAATTTATATTTTGCTGGCTGCCTGTCACCAAGAAAAGGAAGGGCTGTGAGTGAACCCTAACCAGACTTGGCGGCTGTCAAGCAGAGAGGAGAATGTAAAAATATTGTTTAAACAACAGAAGTGCATTCTCCCCTCCTTCTCTGCACCTGCAGCAGAGTAATCTCATCCAGCAATCCTTAGCACAGAGGCAGAATCCCCAGTCTTCACTTTCCAACCCTCAAAAATCATGCGCTAATTCAAAAACTTCTTCCCTCTCTTTTTACTTTGACATCCCATTAACTCTTACTCCTATCCCTCACTTAGCCCCAACTCCATCATAACCATCATCATCCTAATAATGCAATTGTGTTGGGAAATGGTGCATTTGTAAATTTATTTAGAATGTTATCTTTATTATGGCTATCTCATTATCAACCAAATATTAGCAAGGGAAAAAGAGTTTCATGAGAGAAAATATTTATCTATTTACAGTCACAGAGTTACGGGAAGAAAGCCAAAGAATTAGGTCATATTTTGATTTAAAGCAGAGGAGAAACGTGGAACCAGGACAGATAAGCCTGTTATGTGCAGCTAAAACATACAAGCAAGATTTAGAGAGATTTACTCTGCTCTCCCTACAATGTTTTAAGCAGAATGTCGTGAACATTTCCCAGTTATGAAATAGAGAGTCATGGACATTTAAATCTAGACTAAACTCTCTCAAGTACACCAAAGAAACAATTCTGCTTCAGTTTCCAAGGCTATAGAGAAAGATACACATTATGTCAAAACTGATCTAATGTGTCCATTCCAAGCTAATTACTGCTGTGGCTGGAGAAGTACTAAAAAGCATCATGTGAATTCCAAATTCCTTCTTCTAAATATCAAAAGACCTAGCTGTATCACTTCTACAAGAAGATTATGTCCCATCCATTCCTTAAAGACGTCAGAAATAACAGAAAAAATAAAGGAAAACAGGTATGTTAGACTTCCAAGTGGTACTTAGGGATACAATCCTTCACAAGAACTTTTTGAGGAACTCACAGTGACATACAGATAAAAGCAAATACTGGCCATATGTTGCCCAAGAAAGCTGAAAAAAAGCAGTAAGACAAAGATTCAGTTTTCATCATGGCCAAGTGATATATGAAACCTTACATCTTTAAACAACTTGGCATTTTTATTAAAATGATCCAGAAGATCCAGATTTGGCATTTTTATTAAAATGATCCAGAAGAGGACAAGAGACACATGAATGCATTAAAAGCTGTAAAATTTTTAGTTACTCATGACCTGAAAAGACTGTAAGACACTTCAGAAAAGGCTTTTCCTGAGTTTGCTGGCTGAGTTGCATGGTGGCAGATAGTTGCAATACTGAACAAACACAATGGAATGCATGATAAAGCAAGCAATTTATCTGTACTGGTGGGTGCTAATGAGACCATGGCTACTGATGAAAGTGACCAAAACTCACTGTGGATAAGTTAATGAAGTCATCAGCATGAGTAGCAACAAACAGACAAAGATGCAAGGTATAAAGAAGAGGAATGGTTCTGGGGCTTTTATAATTTAACCTGAACGTAAGGAACAGAATCTACAAGTGACACAGAACGGGGAAATCGGAAATCAAGAAGAGGACCGGGATATGAATCCATACCATGGTGAACTGGGAGAAAGAAAATGATACAAATTATTAAAGGTATTTGTACAATCAAAAAATGTAGAAGCAAAGAAAGTAGGAAATACAATACGGTGGAGAGGAAACAGTCTAGGAGGATCCTGGAGTGTGTGGAAGATAACTTCCTGACACAGCTGGTGAGGGAGCCAACTAGGGAAGGTGCCCCACTGGACCTGTTGTTTGTGAACAGAGAAGGACTTGTGGGTGATGTGATGGTTGGAGGCTGTTTAGAGTTTTCAGTTCTCGGAGAAGTAAGGAGACGGGTCAGCAGAACTGCTACCTTGGACTTCCGGAGGGCAGACTTTGGCCTGTTTAGGAGCCTGGCTGACAAAGTCCCTTGGGAGGCAGTCCTGAAGGGCAAAGGAGTCCAGGAAGACTGGACATTCTTCAAGAAGGAAATCTCAAAGGTGCAGGAGCAGGCCGTCCCCATGTGCCGAAAGATGAGCCGGCAGCGAAGAAGCCCAGCCTGGCTGACCAGAGAGCTTTGGCTGGAACTCGGGAAAAAAAGGAGAGTTGATGACCTTTGGAAGAAGGGGCAGGCAACCCAGGAGGACTACAGGGATGTCATGAGGTTATGCAGGGACAAAATTAGAAGGGCCAAAGCCCAACTAGAACTTAATCTGGCTACTGCTGTAAAAGACAATAAAAAGTGTTTCTATAAATACATTAGCAACAAAAGGAGGGCGAAGGAGAATCTCCCTCCTTTATTGGATGTGG
This sequence comes from Phoenicopterus ruber ruber, assembly GCA_009819775.1. Classification (NCBI taxonomy): domain Eukaryota; kingdom Metazoa; phylum Chordata; class Aves; order Phoenicopteriformes; family Phoenicopteridae; genus Phoenicopterus; species Phoenicopterus ruber. Next base: position 80,179 of record CM020216.1, read on the forward strand.
GGGGAAACATAGTGACAAAGGATAAGGAAAAGGCGGAGGTACTTAGTGCCTTCTTTGCCTCAGTCTTTAATAGTAAGACCAGTTGTTTTCAGTGCACACAGCCCCCTGAGCTGGAAGACAGAATGAACCCCCATAATTCAAGGGGAAATGGTCAGTGACCTGCTACACCACGTAGATACACACAAGTCTATGGGGCCGGATGGGATCCACCCAAGGGTGCTGAGGGAGCTGGCAGATGTGCTCATCAAGTCACTTTCCATCATTTATCAGCAGTCCTGGCTAACCAGGGAGGTCCCAGTTGACTGGAGGTTAGCAAATGTGACGCCCATCTACAAGAAGGGCCAGAAGGAGGATCTGGGGAACTACAGACCTGTCAGTCTGACCTCGGTGCTGGGGAAGGTTATGGAGCAGATCATCCTGAGTGCCATCATGCAGCACGTACGGGACAACCAGGTGATCAGGCCCAGTCAGCATGGGTTTATGAAAGGCAGGTCCTGCTTGACCAACCTGATCTCCTTCTAGGACATGGTGACTCGCTTCTTTGCTAGTCAAAGCATATCAGAAGCACCTACCACAGTTCCTTCCAACAGAAGACAAACACCAAAGTCGCCCACATCCTGGGAATAATCCATTTGAACTTCTGGGGTTATACTGACGAACAGTCATCAAACACACAAAGGACTCACTGAGTATCTGGCAAAACCATGATTTGGGTAGACAATTGTTTAAGCCTCAGTAATCACAAAATAATTTGGATCAGAAGGAACTTTTGGAAGTCATGCAGAGCAACTGTTGCACAAAACAGGTTCAAATTACATTAGATTGCTCAGGACCTTGTCCAGTCGGGTTCTGAATACCTCCAACATGGAGGAGGACATCCCACAGCATCTTTTGGCAGCCTGTTCCAATGTTTCGGTACCATCGTGGTTTAAAAGAAAAAAAAAGTTCCTTCTCCTGAGTCAATTGCCCATGTTGCAGTGAGTTTCTGTTGCCTCTCATCCTATTATTGTGCACTTCCAAGAGGAGGCTGGCTCTGTCTTTTCTTCACCATCCCATACGGCAGTTGCACTCACCAATAGGATCTCCCTTTCCCCTTCTCTTCTCAAGGCTGGACAAACCCAGCTCTTGCAGCTTCTCTTGGTAGGCATGTGCTCCAGCCCTCAGACATCCTGGTGGTCCTCTGCGGGCCTCGCTCCAGAATGTCACGTCTTTGTGGTCCTGTGCCCAGAAGTCCAGATGCAGTTTCACAAGTGTGGCATAGCAAGGAATAGCCTCTTTCCTTGACTTGATGGCCACACTTATGCTAATACAGCCCATTTTGCAGTTGACCTTTGTCACGGCTGGCTTACCTCACAAACTCAGTCTCCGCTTGTTGTCCATAAGGACCCCCAGGTCCTCTCCTGCAAAACTGCTTTCTACCCAGTTGATGCCCCCCTGTACCACTGCATGGCGTCATTCTATCCCAGCAGCAGAACTTTGTATTTGCCTTTGTTGAACTTTACAACGTTGAACTGCCGTCCTGTTTCTGCAGCCGTCCCTCTGAACAGCCGTGCTCCCCTGACTCTGACGTAGGTTTAGGGACCTGGGAGGCCTGAGGACAGGACTTACCAGGAGAAACGGAGGCAAAGACACTACTGAGTGCCTCGGCCTTCTCCATGGCTTTTGACACGAGCGGCAGACCCAGACCCGGGTTTTCCTTAGTCGTCCTTCTGATGATGATCCACTTGCAGAAGGCTTTCTTGTTGCCCGTCATGTCCATTGCTAGGTTCAATTCCAGCCAATTTTTTTTACTACCTACAGTGGATGCACACAACCTAGACATTTCAAAAATAGTGTTCAGAAGCCAGCAATTTTACATTACAAGTTACAATGACTGAAGTCTGACTTACCAGCTACTGGACAGTTTCCCTGCTAAGAAACTTTAGCCTATAGCTTATTGATAAAAGTGTCTCTACTGTTGAGGCTTCTGTGGTGGTCAAAGAAGGATAGCTAAGGGCTGACACTCCTTAGAAATTGTAACTCTATACCACCTTGCAAGTCTTGACCCCTAGAGACAGTGTTTCAGAGAGAATTTCTGACTGGCTACCACAGAGCCAATAAGACAGTCCAGTAACATGGCAAAAGCAATTAAAGACTGGGCCATTCTGAATTTCATGGCCACATGCAGATACCATTCAAAAATGTAAAGATCCTGCAACACTACAAGCAACAGTTAAGCAAGTCTTTCACCAGCCACCCATGGTAATCAGTTACGAGCACAGACTAACGTGGGCAGATAGAAGCAATACATACTAGAGCCTAAGCTCTACACTGTTTATATTTGAATGTTTAATTACATAAAAGAAGGCTATAGGTCACATCTATGAATTAGGATTATGAGAAGTCCTTACAAGTTACTCTCAAAGTTCTAGTAAAAGCAATTCAGTAGCTCCTTTATGTTCAGTGGCTGGGCAGCATCTGTGTCCCAGCCAAACCTCTGAGGCATACAGTGCAAAGAAACAACTGGAGAGGTGACCACAAAGTCAATCAGCATGCAAAAGCATCAACTCTAGAGCAGGGAGTCAGATGGCATATGAAAACATCATTTCTGGAGACTTCTGCTAGAGATGCTCTATGGAACAGCAGCTGGATCACAGGTACCAGCTTGAAGGGATGTTGGGAGGTCTCTAGTCTAACTTCCTGCTCAAAGCGGGGTCAACAATGAGGTTATGTTGGGGTTTGAAAACTTCCAAGGGTGGAGATCCCACAACCTCTCTGGGTTCCAATGTTTGACTGTCCTGTTGTGAAACAGTTTCTCCTTACATATAACCAGCTCCTCTCCTGTTTCAATTTATGCTTGCTGGCTCTTATTCTCCTGCAATGCTCCACTGGAAAGCCTGGCTCCATCTTCTTGACCATCCTCTCTTAGGAGCTGGCAAGCTGCTGTTAGGTCCCCTCAGAGCCATCCTTCCTCCGGGCTAGACAAGGCCAGTTCTCTCAGCCTCTCCTCATGTGGTGATCCAGCCCTCTGACCAACCTGACAACCCGCTGCTGAACTCAGTCCAGTCTGCCAATGTTTATCTTGAATTGGGGGTCCCAAAACTGGACATACTGCTCTAGCTGTGAGCTAATGAGTACTGAGCAAAGAGAGGTAATCAAGTCCCTCAATCTCCTGGCTGTGCTCCTGTTCATACAGCCCAGGACACTGCTAGTCATCTTTGCCGACAGGGCACACTTCTTGCTCGCACTCAGCTCACTGTCCACCAGGGCCTCCAGGGCCTTTCCAGCAGTGCTGCTCCCCAGCCAGGCAGCCCCAGCAAGAGCTTACTGCCCCCCACTTTCCCAAGGAAGAACTTTGCATTTGACCTTGTTGAATTTCACAAAGTTCCTGTTGGCTCATTCCTCCAGCCTGTCCAGCTCGCCCTAAATGGCAGCCTGTCCATAAGCATATCGACTGCTTCCCCCCACCCCGTGATTTGGTATCATCTTCAAATTTTACAAGCAAGCACTCCACTGCCTCCTCCAGGTTGTTGATAAAGATGCTAAACTGAACAGCTGCCAGGATGGATCCCTGCAGTACTTAGCTTGTCACTGTCTTCCCGGTAGAGTGAAACCTATTAGCCACTACCCTCTAAGCCCAATCACCCAACCAGATGGTTGTCCACCCATCTAAACCAAAATGTCCCAACTTGGATACAAGACTATTATGGGAGACAGTGTTGAAAACTTTGCTAAAGCCAAGGTAGGTTATATCCACTGCTATCTCTTGCTCACAGATCCAGTCATTTTATCAGAGGAGGCCATCAGTTTGGTCAGGCATGATTTATCCTTGGTAAATCCAAGCTCACCGTTCCCTGTTACCTTCTTTTCCTTCACATGTCCAGAAATGTGTTTCAAAGAGCACTTGCTCTGTGATTTTCCTAGGGACCAAAGTGAGGCCAATTGGCTGCAGTCCCCTGGATTGTTCTTTTGCCCTTTGGGAAGACGGGTGCAACAATTGCCTTTTTCTGGTCATGAGGAACCTATCCTGACTTCCACGACATTTCAAAGGTGATAGAGAGTGGCCTTCCAAGGACATTGGCCAGTTCCCTCAGCACCCTCAGATGCAGCGTGTTGGGTACCATGGGTGTTGCATGGGTCAAGTTTTCTCAAGTAATCCCTGGCTCAATCCCTGTCCATTGCTGGCTGTTCCTCTTCAATGTGTTCACTGATCACAGAGGTATGGGAGACATTGTTAGTGCAGACTGAGACAAAGAAGGCTTTGAGTACTTCAGACTTATGTGTCTCTGTCATCACTATATCACCCAGCCCACTCAGCATCGGGCACACATTTTCCTTGGTCAGCCTTTTATTACTAATGTAACAGTAGAAGCTTTTCTTGTTGCCCTTGATGTCCCTTGGAAATCTCAACTCCAGCTGAGCTTTGACTTTCCTGATACCATTCCCTATATGCCCAGGCAACATTTCTAAATTCCTCCTTTGTAGCCTGTCCCTGCTTCCACCTCTTGTACACTGCCTTTTGATGCTGGGACCTCCACGGTGAGTTCTCTGCTTAGTTAAGCTGGGCTCCTCATAAATCTCCTCATTTTCCTGCATATCAAGACAGACTGCTCTTGTGCTTTAAGGGTCCTTAAAGACCTGCCAGCTTCCCTGAGCCACTTGGCCCTTCAGAGCTGCTTCCCATGGGATCACACCTACCAGTTCCCTGAATAAGCCAAACTCTGCTTGTCTGAAGTCCAGGGTCTGTACTTCGCTACTCTCCTTCCTCATTCCCTTCAAGATCTTGAACTTCCATTATTTCACAGTTGCTACATCCAAGGCTGCCACTGATTATCACATCCCTAACCATTTCTTTCCTATGGGTGCACAGCAGATTCAGGTGTTCCTCACCTCTGGTTTGCTCAGATGCAGAAAGAGGTGGGCAACAGCCATGCAGTGACCAAACAAGAACAGGACAGCTATTATGGTAAGGGATCTGTGCAGAGAATCCCATACGGTGGTCAGTGAACAGCTACAGGAGTTGACTGAATATTTGTGTAAAGGAAAATGAAGTAGAGAGGATGAAAAGGAGGACAGCTGTACAAAAACCTATTAGCACAGCTAGACAAAAAGTCCTCACGGGAATTTGGGGCCCAGTGAGAAAAACAGCAGCCAAAACTAAGAGACCAGCATGCCACTGAAGGAGAAGCACTTTGCTGTTTCAAAGTTGCACTCCCCTCAGCAAGTTAAATGAGAAAAAGCAGAGACACACACAGCTATGGAGTCAGAATGATTTTTCAGCCGAGATTCTTGCATCAGAATGGGTAGGCAAGGAAGCTGAAGAAACAGAACAGTGAATCACAGTCACAGTGCCTGGGAAAAAAATGTAATGACTCAGAACTAAGAGAAAATAAGACACTGACCAGAAGTAATGAGGAGACAAGGCCTGGAGAAAGAAGAGGTGCAATCTGATGTGCAGTCATGTTTCTCTATAGACAGTTTGTGGCCTGAGGTCAAAATTGAGGCACAACTGCTAGACTTGGGTCACAAAGGCCACATCAGCTCCAGAGATCTAGGTCCCCAGCTATGAATGAAGATGCCTATGAACTTTTCCAAAATTGAAGGAGGGTTTCAGTGACCTGAGAACCAGGGAAGGATCCAGAGGTAAGGAAAGGAAAATGGGGTGGGGTATAGCCTGCTGCACAGAACTGGAGTTAGTGTTGAATACACTATAAAAAATGCTAAGCCTTGTTACGTTACAGTGTGTCAGCCTGGACTTAACCAAGTCTTTCTTGTCATTAAAATTGCATTTTAGACAAAAGATATGCAGTAGATCAAATCGACTTGCATTTAAGAAAAGCATTTGGCCTACGGTCGTAAAGGGAACCACTACTTAAGACTGAAAAATGGGGGTTAGAACAAGAACAATATGTGGTAAAGAACTGGCATAGAAAAAAAGTATTAAGCAGGAAGTACCTCATGGACCATTTTTGAAATTGTTTTTATTTAGATATATTCATTAATAGCTCCAGCACAAAAAGGAGAAGTACGCTAACAAAACTTAATAATGACAAACTTGGGTGGCACGGTCAGTACAAGGCAGAGGATAGTACAGAGAATGTAAGGAAGCTGAGAACTGTATAATAGAAACGGGATGAAATATAGCATTACAAAGCACAGGGTCATGTTCCTCAGAGTCTATACCCATAATTCCTGCTCTAATATGGGAATTCATCAGTTGCAAACAATAGAAAGCAGAAATACTTGCGAGTATTAGTCAATCACAGAATGACCATATGCTGTATCAATGTGGTAAGGCCATAAAAAATAAAATGTGATCCCAACCTGCATCACTAGCTATTTCCAGTAGAGATAAAAATGCATTAGTGGCATTCAAGCACTGGTGATACTGGTAATCTGTAATACTATGTATAGTTCTGGTCTCCTGAAAGGTAGATTTAAAGAGGTTTGAAAGAGGTGAATTCAACCTGGCATAGATATAACAAAGGACTGTGAGGATTAGAATTGTGGGGAGCCCCTCTTACTTGGCAAACTAAAACCACTTGTCTTGCCAAGCCTAGCAAGAAAGAAAAAAAAAAAAAAACCAAACAAAACTTTAGAGCTGCCAGCTCTAAAGTATCTCAGAAGTAAGGAACCTAACTAGTCTTGAGGTAGCAATTGTGTCATGGCTTCCATGACAGAGGGAACCAGACTGGATGTGCCAGGAGGTCCCATGCAGTTCCGTAATCCTATCTTCCTACATGTAATAGTTTGCTAGGCTGAACTTTCTCATATGATTATATCCATGCAAAATTAAATCATTCTCAAACAGCTGCACTGTAGCAGCTCAACGACCCTACCCAACTAGCAATATGCTCCAGCACTATAGCATAGGCTTGATCAGGGAGCCTGGAAGTCCAACAGCAGGTTATCTGTGCCAACTGCCTGACTCTATCACAGTAAGTAACACTGAGAACCCACCTCCTTTTCCACTATTACATAAGACGGTTTTCAAGAGTAAAATGTATTTAATACCTTCCCCTCTTTCCTTCACAGTTCCCAGAAAACACAAGCAAGAGTCTGCAAAAAGTCTGTGGGTAACAGATGCTGATTGGCTGGAAAATACTCCAGAAGTAGCTCCAGAAAGTTGGAAGTTTTACTCTGTGTTTCGCATGCATTCCACAACCAACAGTGCAAATCTTCCACCTGACAGGACACCGAAGCACACGGCATTTTCCCATCCCGTGAATGGTGAGTGTAAGGAGGTTCTGATACACTGACTGCAGCCTAATGGAGTACCTTAATCCAGGCACAACATCGTATCATCAATACCAGCACTCCAGCTGCACTGATAAAAACTCCATTGCACACAGAAGTCTAGCAATTTGTGTTGCCTTATCACTCCATCAGTTAAAATTATTGGCTGACAGCAACAAAGATACTGAAAGGCAAGAAGACTTGGTGACACCATAGTTCTGAAAGGTGCTAGCATCTGTGTAGGTTTTTGACATACTTGAATAAGGCTCTACCTATTAAAGAACTATCATGGATTTGATAAACAGAGGCACAAGTCTGCTGCTGCCAAAAAAGTTCTGAGACCTTTTTATCTTATAAAGCCACGAGACACACAGAAAAAAAAAAAAAAAAAAAGCAGCAAGCCTTGAAATGGACATATATTTAAAGTGATAGCCTCATCATATAGGATGTTTAATTGTCTGTGAAAACAATTTGTGTGGAACAGACAGTACTGACAGCACAAGAAACGTAGCTTTCACTCTAAGAAAGTACAGAGTCCAAGCAGAGCAGGAATGAGGCTTTAACACAAACACCATAGAGGCTGCAAGTACTTCAAAGGTCTGGATTTAAAGGTAGCTTAGTTCTTTCAAGACAGCAGCATGAGAGAACTAATGGCTAACCTATGAGAGGCTGTGCTTTCAGAGGGTGGAAGAAATTACAAGAGAAGTGATAATTTGACATCAGGAGTACCAAAGTGGGCTCACCTCCTCAGGTGGCTGGCACTAGGTACCTGTGGAATGTCACCTAAGAGAATCTGGAGGCTGCCAGCAAGTTTGGGTTTACACCAGCAGTGGAGAGGTAGACTTGAAAAGGACGTGGAGATCTACACACCTGTCAAAGGGATTCTGAGCCCAGAAAAAGCACCAGAAGCCAAAGAAACTGGGACTAGGATGTGATGAGGGTGTGTGTTTTGAAGACTAAGGAAGCTTGCCTTTTGGGACCAAGTAGGTTTTGGGGGAACTGTACTGAAGAGGGCATAGGAAAGGAAAAGTCTGGGAATAATGAAAGAGAAAGAGAGCAGAGAGAAATTCCAATGTTTAAAAAGGAATTAGAAGATTTAAGCATTGAGGATCAAGCATAGGCAGACACTAAAAGCTAGACATATCCCCAAGGAGAAGAGAATTAATAACTCTCCGGACAATGCAGGCCCCTTGAACTCTGTTGTTTACACAGGTTCACTTTAGTCCTACTAGGACACAACCACAAAAATTAGAACCTGGCAGCTCTACTGGGCCAGAGAGACCTGAGAACGAGCCCATCTCCTACAGGCACAGCTGTGCTCTGAACCAGCTTTTGGCCAGCCTCAAAAATTGATCAAAAACATCCTTAAGACCCAGAGGGCCCCAGCGTCAAGTCGTGTACTTCGCAGCCCAGCACCACTGTCCATCCAGCAAGTGGCAGTGCTGGCTTGGCTAACCCAGTGCACGAGGACGACACAGGCCAGGCTGCACTCCACACTCCCAGCCCCCAGCCCCCAACCCCAGCCTTGCTCTCTAGACTTTCACCCACTGCCTACTTACTTTTTAATTAGATTTTTAAACAAAAAGTGAAAGTATTTTCTAAAATCCCTCTAATTACACTAAGATGCTGAACTGATTGTGAAGGGAATAGGAAATGAAAGCAACTCACCCTCTGAGGGAGAATTTTGTCAGCCATCTTCCTCCTCTTGGCACTGTACATTTTTTAAAGAAAAAAACACGTTACCATGGTGACAGATCTAGGAGTAACGAGGCCACCTGCTAAATTATCCTGACATCTCCACATGCTGGTGCACAGCTGTGCATGCATCAGCAAAAGGGTCTCACCCATGCCCAGGACCTAGGACCCCTTCTCTCAGCAGCCTGGGGAGGTAGTTAGCTAAGAACAAATCAGGGCTGTCTGTTATGCATCTTGGAAAGAAGTGTGCAAGTTCTTTGATCACAGCATCTTCTATGGTGCAGGGCAGCAATGTATGCAAGTGTATGTGCACATGCCGTCTATAGATACAGAAAAAGCATGTAGGAGGACAGTGCGCACGTGTGGAAGTGTGCATAGATATACCTATGCATATGCACGTGTAAGTGGTTGAGTGCCTGTAAACAGAATGTGAACTTGTTCAAACAGATGACATGCATTCATTCATTCATGCCCAAAATCGAGTGCTGATGAAAACACACATATATATGTGTATTTCATATGATGTATGAAAACACATATATATATACAGCCTTCCCTACGTATAGACACTTGTTTTATTGTAACATATTTGCATGAGTGGTAAGTGGGTAAGTAAGCTTATGTTTCCGTATTTGTTCATCTTTATGAATGCACATGTGGGAAGATATATATGTGCCTGCAGTGTATATACATAACATGTCCATACCTATACATAAACACATTTATATATCTATGCTTTTAAAAACATACTTGTGTTCATGTACACACACACAAATGTATATGTGCCTAAGAAATGGTACTGTCAGGAAGATTGCCAAATACATTGTCTTTTGAATTCTTTAGATTCTAAGAACCGTTTGTGCCCACCAAACCTGTCACCTAGCTTTCTCTAACAGGGCCAAGAGGGAATTCAGGCCTTATTCTTCACCTCTATAATTTGTGAGGCCTTTATCTTAAGGAGGAGATGAATCACTCCATCTGTGACAGACAACTGGGAGAAAGCGAACCGCCTGCTGCTGCTCTGCCATGTCATAAGGATGCCCCTCCTTACTGTTTTCATACAGGAAGTCTGTCATCAGCCATGTCCACATAAAAGCTGCTTCCACATAGATCGATGTGCCATACTCCCTTCCTACGTTTGCTAATAATAAGCCTGGCCTGAAATACCAGATTCTTAGATTCCTCCCCATCCCCATATAAGCCAAGCCTGAGGAACTCTTTGTGCCCAGAGGTGCAAACTATATCCTTCCTCAGGGGCAGAAAATTCATCCACACAGTCACACGCAACTTCGTAGGTGAACAACATCCCTTTTTAAAAGCGTAGGAATAATGGGACTGGAGTGTTACATGATGTGAACCTCCAACACCTTCCACAGCTCACAAAATCAAATCTGCACTGAAACACTTCACAGAATCCGGAAGTAATGCCTGAGCAAGCTCCACCCTCCCAAAGGGAGATGGGATATGCATGCACCTGCAACAACCCCAAACAAAAGCTTGCAATTAAAAAGCAAGTAACAAACAAACCAAAACCCCCCAACAACTTGGGTCTTAACCAGTTCTCCAAGAGTCTATTACAGAAATGAGATTTTTGTCTCCACCAAGCCTGCCAAGAAAGGATGACTACACCTTCTTGGCCCGTTTGTACCCTAAAACATAGGATTCAGTTACTCCCAGAATTGGACCCAAGGTGCCAGAAAAGTTTGCCTCAAAAAACAGTAAAGTTTCAATGGGAAATGACAGGGAGGTGCAAATGAATGAGGGAAAAACATCCAACACATCATCTGGAGGGAAGGCATGGCAGAAGAAACAGAGAAACTTTCCTGAGTACCTAGGAAGCACTGGTGTGAGCTGGACTCACTGCAGTAGAGATTACTGCTGCGTTCCAAACTAGAAGCATTGAAGTTAAGAACCGGGGAGGGGAAAACTGCTTCCTTCCATGAGTTAGGCCATCAACTTTTAGAAAATACTTTTCTTTAATGATCTCTGGAAACTAGTTAGTGACTGAAGTTTACCTTAATTATCCAGCAGTGGCAATTTTTCAGGTTATATCTACCCTGTATATTTGAAGGCTGGGCATTATTTTGTGCAGTTTCCTGAAGTACCTCCTGGAAGGTGCTGTGGAATGTGCATTTTGGCTAGTGCTGGGCAAGGCCTCCAAGATGCACATGCATCTCTTGTGCTCACGTGCTGCACTCACACACATTCCTTCTGTATTCAGTCTTATTCAATTGTAATGTATTAATACTCTCAGGATTGGTGTCCTTTCCAGATGCATCCCAGATATAAGCATTCCCAAGTCTGGCTTGCTGATCCAAGGTATATAACCTGGACAGAGTAGGGCTCCTGAAGCACTGAGCTTAGACAGTCATGTTTTACCTACAACTAGATACAATGACACCACCAGAACACTGTCTGAATCTATATATACACACACCTATAATGATTTTGCAAAAGGCAGACCACCTAGATGACTGCACCCTACGTATTTATCAGGAACTGGCTCACACTTGGAGCTCAAGACTGCTGAGGTCTAATAAGTTGCAAGAAGAAATTAGCGAACTGTTATTTAAGAGAGAATGCATTCAGCACTGTACAAAGTGGGCATATTTTAAAAAGAAAGTTCATTTTAAAAAATCCCTCTAATTCTATGAAATTATTTCCTATGCATAGCTCTTTACTTTATACGTAGGAATGCCTGTGACAGTTGCAAGATTTATGACCACTATCCTGAGTGACCATAGTACAAGTATTCACATGACCAACCAAAAATTTTTTCCACTTGTCTCATTCACAAAACATTTCGTTAGTCAGTCAGAAATCAAAGAAACTATACAGAACAGATAACAAATAATACAATAATTGTACTATATTAGAAGAGAACTGTTCATTAACTTTAAAGGCTAAATGTAACAGCCAGATTTATAGCCCGATAAACCTGCAAGGTAAAAGCATTATAACTGCAAAACCAGGTATTAGTAAAGGTCAGTTTGTTCAAGTCCATTCATAAACAAAGTAAAGAGTAAAATTTACCAACGTTTTTCCTGCTTTAAGAAACTGACAATATATAAATCTTCTATTCTGTCTCATTTGATCTTAAAGGTCTTACCTATTGCTAAAAAGATACCATTTTTTCCTCCTCAAATTGTCCTCCCATGTTTTCTTTCCAGAACACTCACCTCCTAGTTCGGTTCTGAGTGGCTTGCTGCTGCTGTTGCACTTGCTGCTGCACCTGCTGTTGCTGGACCTGCTGTGGTGCAGTGCGTTTTCTTGTTGTTTCCATCACAGTCTGGGGCATCCCAGGTCGCACTGAGGGGCTTCCAACATATGGGGGACCTGGGGGACCCATGGGAGCCCCCTGATGGGGCATTCGAGCTCCTGATGGCATCCCAGGTCGCTAGAGAAGAAGCAAAACAGAAAGAAGAGCCAGTTTGGTCCCTGTTTCTTCAGCTGCAAAGACATTTGTACATATTCAGACACTAGCTCCCGCAAGATCCCCATTTTGACCATCCTGATAAGCACTGAGCAGCAACACAGAGCACATGAGCTCTGGACTGGTATTTCCTGGACATCGTAAAGAGGCATTCAGTGATGAAGTAGACAGGAAACAGGGATGAAAGATACTAGGCTTGGGAAAACATTCAATGGTCAGTAACATATCCAGACCAGCTTATAGCAGAAAGCTCTACCTTTGGACTGAAGAAAAAGCTCCATGACAGCTACATGCAGTCCAAATTGGTGCAGTTCACATGCTAATCAAAGCTACAAGCAAGCTCACATCTACAGTGCTTCAGATTTTGCACTGACTAGCAGGCTGCTTTGATCAGTAGGGAGACTGTAACAAGCAAAGGTGAACCACGAAAACACTATGATAAAACATTTTCCATTAAGAGCCCTCTCCTTCACCTACACCAGTGAGCAGTGTAAGTTCATAAAGCGACAAGAATTTTTAAAAAAGGTCATGTCTCTGATCAAGCCTCTAAAATTTAAAAAAAAAAAAAAAAAAAAAAAAAAGAATGTGGTAGTTTGTCAGCAGCCCCTGTAGGCATTCTAAAGTCCTGACATTTATGTTGACTTCAGCGTGCTCTGGAGAGACACTTTGGGTCAAATCACAAGCTTAATGATGTCCAAGACACACAGTAAACTCAATTCTAAATCCTGAAAGTTTATAGTCATCAAGGAAAAGCACCAGTAAAATAATTACCACGTGTACAATGCAATTTAAAACAGAGAGAAGAGCTTAATTTCATTCTAAGAATTATCAAGATGTTTATTATATGTCTACGTATATGTGAAAACACAGACAAATACACACACACTCTAGAGGCATTTGAACCAGTATGTGAATAAGAATAATCATACACAAAAGTCTTTCGAAAGTCAAGTCCCTCTACAAAGTCCTTTAAAGAAACCAATAGGCAATGGCATCCATTATGGATAAATAATTGGTTAAAGGATAGAAATGAGGTAAAAGTAATTGGTTCTGAAAATAAAAGGAAGGCACATGCAGAGTATTCCTGGGACTCATGCTTTTCAGCATATTCATAAGCAATCTGGGAAAAAAAAAGAAAAAAAAAAGGGGAGAAAAAGCAAGGAATTGAGAAGGTTTGTTGGAAAAGCTAAGTTATTCAAGCTGGCAAGGATGAAGGCCAGCTTCAAAGAACTGCAGAAGGACTTTATGAGACAGAATGAACAGTTAAAGGGAAGATGAAAATGGATTTCAATACATATTGAAGTGAATTACACGGGAAAAAACAATCCAATCGTCACATACAAAACAATGGGCTCTGAGCTGACCGTTGCCCAACCAAAGCAAGATCTTGGAGTTTAAACAGACACTTCCAGAAAAAAAACCAACAACAAAAACCCCCCAAAAACCTAGTTCACTGCTTACTAGAGGTCAAAAAAAGCCATTAAACAAAAGAAATGACAAGGAAGGGAATAGAGAACATCGCTGTGCCACTGTCCATGGTTTGCCCACATGTTCAATGCTGTATGCAGTTCTGGCTCCTGCACTTCACATCTGAAAAAAGTACAAAGAATGGCACGGAAATGATTAAGATATGGAACTGCATCCACGTAAGTAATAGTAAGCATACTATGATTTTCCGTCTGGAAAGAGGTGATCCAAGGGGGCATTTGCTGGAGCTCTGCAAAATCATGAGTGGCCTGGAGAGGGCAGTTGGGGATTGACTGTTCACTGCCCCTTCCAGAATAATAAACTACGGCCATCAGAGAAGGCTAAGAGGAGTCAGGCTCATAGACAACAAAAAGGGGGTAGTTTGCCACACAGTGGGTAGTCAGCCTGTGGAACCCCTTTCCAAAGGGGTGGTAATGACATGGAAAACATATTTGGCTCAGAAACTTCTCCGAGTTATCAACAGCTAAAGACTAAGAAAGTACTTGGGAGAAGTACACTAGTGGTCTCCAAAGTGAGGTGCAGGCACCCCAGAGGGTAGACAAGACAGTCCATTGGGGGGTGGGAAGAAAATGGTCTTTGCACCATTAATAAGTAAAATAAAAATTTAAAAAATAGTTTGTCATCTTTATCTCATCCTTTTATATTTTCTAAATGTATAATATATAACGTAATAATATATAATTCTAAATATAATTTGGACCTGCATCTCCAAATAAGCCACCCAAATCCACTGTAGTCCCCAAAGCCCCAGCTCAGTGCCCTCCCTGATCATCACAAGTCTCAGATATTCCTTGTGCTTGAAGGAAACTGGAGAAAGAAAGAAGAGGAATGATCAGAAAGAACCAATGGCTATAATTGGTATGGACAGAGAAGGAAGGCTGAGGTAGGAGAGAGACCAGCACAGGAAGCCAAGCAGGTGAATTCAGCCACTATTCATGTAGAAAACCGATTGTGGGTATGGCCACTGAGCAGAGAAGCAGCAGGAGGCAGCAAACAGGCAAAACCGAGGCTTTGTGCAGAGCTGGAAACATCTTCTCCCATAAACACAGAGCTATGAAAACTGCTGGAACAGAGCAGCTCTCTCTCCATTCCCACGTACTCACCCCCACCCTCTGACCCAGGCAGAGTAAGCAGAAACAAATGGCCCAGAAAATGCTTCTCACTTGAGCTTGTATTTAAGATCTCTCTGTTGTCTGTCAATCTACACATTGTGGCCTTCCTCCAGCAAAGAGCAGAGCATTGGGCCTGCTGTTGCCTGTCAATCAGCTGGGGACATTTGACAGTCACTCAGAAGAGACAAGATCCTCAGCACAGCCATCTCATGTTCATCCCTCCTGGAGACCGTCTGGCCACAAGGATCAGACTGCAGGCCCACTTTTCTGCTTCTATAAAGGACACCTTAAGGCCTGGAGAACAAGGTCAGCAAGCCAGATCTACTCTCGACCTAAGTCTGACATCTTTGAACTTCCTTCAGTTCCCTTTGTTAAGCATCAAAATAGAGAAATGTAGAGAAAGGACAAAACTGAGAAAAAGGAGACAGCTCTAGCAAAAGCATATTCAATCTCACCCCTTGCCTCGCCTCATTCCTTCCCCTCCCTTCTCACGTTCCCATCTCTGATATCACCCGTAGATAAAATATTACTCACTACACAACTGCCATCTCCCTGCTGCAAGCCCACCAGACTCCTGAGATACAGAAATGCTTTCTCTACCTAAACTTTTATAAAAGGAGAACACGCAAGCAGTATCTTACCTTATCTAAAAGCTTATTTTGCTCTCAAACACATGTGCGAGACAAGACAGTGACAGACAATACACTGAATTTTTCACAATACTGACATAAAAAAAAAAAAAGTCTTGATACTAAAGAGTATTAAAATACCATTACTTCCTTTGAAAGAGATCTTGGAGGTGCACCTGTCTACGGGTTAGGATCTGTCTCTCCCCTCTTCCTCAGAGGGATGGAATCTGTCCTGAACAAGTACCATCCATGGTGAAGGCTGCAGTGCAAAACAGCACTGACACATCCTCCTTCCTGGGAAATCATCTACCCCAGACCACTCTACCCAACCCAACTCGGTTCTTACCCACAGATTTATCCCCTTTTTTCCTCCATTGATTCCATATACATGTATTACTCCACACTACTTCAAACACTTTACTGGACAGAGGGCAGAACCACTGTGGGCCATAGGAAATGAGGAAGAGCACAGTATGTCCCCAGCTGAAGGGACCACTCTCACAGCTCTGAGAAGATGAAGCAAAGAGTAGAGTAGAGCTGCCTGCAGAGCAGCTAGGCAAGGCCAAACAGTACAGCACACAGAGAAAGGCACACAATCAATATCTCATGCATGCATACTGATTCCTAAGAATTCTGCCAATTGCCTGCATTCCTGTACACAGTCCATCACTGCCCTGGCTACACTCTTCCAAAGCTGAGCACACTGTCAGTGCAGCAAGCACACCACCTCCCCAACAACTGCTGCCAAGTCCCTGTCACTACCTTCCACTGCCCAGTTTCCCAAGCCACACATCTGGCTTTTCTACTTTCTTCCCTGCCTGAACCTTCTGTCACATCAGAAGACCGTGTCTTCCCTCTTCCTCTTTGTCATTCTTCAAGTGAACTTCTCCTGTCTGATGGCAGAAATAAGAGAGCATAGGAGTGGTGCTTTTCTATGTATTCTGCTGCAGTCTTTTCTCAAGGGACATCAACATCATAGTAGCCAAAATGCTGAAGCAGAAAAAAGGAGGGTTCCTGTCTGGACATACCAGGTAGAGGAAAATAACCTGGAGAACTGACAGGTAAAAGTAAAACAAAGTGTCAAGAAAAGAAAAGCAAACACACCTACAAGAGCCTTAGAGAGGGACTGAACAGAGAGTGGGGAGTCACTGCAATGCAAAATAGCATTGAGCTGCACCTACAGCAATTTCCTGTCCGGAAAGACACAGGCTCCATCCATCTCGGCACCATACAGGAGGACTCAGATGGCATGCCATGAACAGCCATGGGCTTATTGTTAACAGAGAAACTGACAGATTTTGAGAACAACAACAATTACCAAGTATACAAACAGCATATTTTTTTTAACTAAAAATAGAAGCTACCTTGGCTAGACAACATATTGTGTCAAGGAATTACAGTAGCTACTGATTTCTATAAGGCATAAACATAAGCAAGAGGAGATGCCAGATGCTGTCTGGAGGTAAGAAAGGGTCACTAGAAGTATCTGGAACAGTTAAGAAATTTAGACCAGACTGATATTGTCTGATGGCAACAGGTTTATAACTGCACAAATGGTTTCCCAACTGAATGTGCCATTTCAAAATGGACTCTCTTAGAAGTACGAGAAAAAAAGTTGTAGACGGCTTCTCTCCTCTCTTATAACTACAGATATTACCTCATGTGAGTTCCTTTTTTTTAACGTCTATGAATCTTTTAGAGATTTAGTAAGCAGAAACATCAGTATTGCAATTCTTCTTGATTGTGTGCCATATTCACCTTCCTCCATTTCCTAAAAGCTCTCACATCCTAGAATCAAGGTCCAAGTGTTCCAGGTTCCACGCATTTTTAAATAATGTTCACGACAATCCAAAAATCTTTAACTTAGAAAGGTGGTCACTGAACTTTGTCTCAAGTTACAATTCACAATTCTGTAAATGTGATGTTTTCTATTTCATGCATGTCCATTCACAGATCAGAATAATCAGACACCAAACCTCAAAGAAGCACTTGGATGCAACCAAGAAAAACAAACAAACAAACAAACATACGTCTTTGGAACTGAAACCAACAAACCCTATATGCTATCTTTGAGTTCCATCAGTTTGCTCGTTTTAATAGATCTGATCACATCCGCTACCATGATATAATGTATGGAATGGATTTTGTGTAAAGAACTACCAGAATGCACCTCTTTACTCTGTAAAAAGGATGGCTTTGGGAGGGGAGAGGTAACAACAGAGCTCTGCAACATCATGACTAGCATGGAGAGAGAGGAGGCTGATCAAGAGCTCACTGTCTCTTTCCTTACAAGAATTACACAACAGCTAGCAGTCGGCAGGATCAGTTACTTCTTTATGTAAGATAAGCTGCAAAAAGTCCTGACACAAAACATTGTGAATGCTAGAAGTTTGTATGGATTCAGGAAGACATCAGCAGAATAACCTACATAAATAAAATCCATATAGAGGTACTACACATAGAGGGCAGCTTTGGGTCAGAAAGCTACAAAGCGCAGAGGATTTGGATGAAGCATCACTAGGTTTTCACCTTGTGCCTGTACTTCCATGCAGTCTTCTGCTGCTACCCTGCAACTGGGGACACTGGGCTAAATGGTCCAGTGTGACTGTTTTCATATTCCTACAGTATTTCTTTTTTTAAAAAACAGAAGAGCAATTCAAACATCTCACAGATCAATTACATCTGTGCACCTATATTCATCAGCAAATCCAAGTTTTCTCAATGAGCAACTCAAATTTGTTTCACAAGCTCCTATTGTATAAAATCACATTGATTCCTATTAAACCCCTAGCTAGAATGAATATGATTTTCTTTTCTTAATTATGTGTGAACTTTCCTGTATTTGTTAGCCTGCAATTAGTCCAGGGCTAGGAAAGGACAAACCTTCAGTTTCTACCGGTAGCTTACTTTACACAGTTGAATGCTGTACCATGTTTTCACTCTACCAGTCTTCTGCAAGTACCATCCCAATCAAATTTCCTCACTGTAGTAAGGTCCCTTGATTTCTCCAGGATGCCCTACATTCACTCCAAACATCTCCTTGTTTAACAAAACAGGGAATGCATAGGCAGCAAACCAGTGACTCCATTCCAGGACCTGTTCCCTGACAATGTCCTAGCACAGAGTACCACACAGACAGCCCTGCGTTAGGGAAGTGGAACAAACTGTCCAAAAGCAACAGTTCGTGAGGCTCTTTTCTAGCCTTTCCAGTGTTAGCTGATTTATGCTCTGACAAGACAGTATTTTTATCCATGATAATATAAAAATTAGTGGGATATTTTTCATTAGCAAAGTTCTTCTTTTTTCAAACCTAATCTCCTCCTCCTCCTCGCTACTTCTAGTAGCGATCTCTACAAACTGATGACTGGCTGGAAGAAACAGTCACTTTTATCCACTTAAAACAGATCACCATTCAATTTGGGGAGAATACCTTTAGTTCTTCATATTCTAATAAAACAAATACAATTTTTATAATATACTGAAATATGAGTCCTTGAGGTCATCCAGTCCTTCCTCATCTCAAAGAGGTATCACCAGTATTCTCCGTCATGTTTGATAGATGTTTACTTCTTTAACCAGTGCCTAAGAGCCTCCAGTGACAGAGATGCGGTCTCCATCCTTAGACATTATAAATACAAAAAAAAAAAAAAAAAAAAAAATCCCATTCTCTTAATGATGAAGTATTCACAGGCCTCCCACTACTACAGCCCTCTGAGTTACCCCTCTGTTTGCTTGTTAGTCATGCAGATGACCAAAATCAGAACAATATTCTTGTAAGTATATGCCACAGATTTACAATTGCTTCTGTATTATTCTCTGCCCCATTTCTTAATTAGGCTAACAGTTTACTTGCCTTCTTAGTAGCAGTGGCTGCTGCTACACACTACGCAGCTCACAGTGACATCCAAGCCTTCCTCCTGAATGGTTACAGTTCATTTAAAACCCAGGCATGTATGAGGAGATGCAAAACTTGTTTATGAAATTCATTGCTCATCCCCTTTTCCAAATCACTGATAAATCTATTAGACACTCCATACACACCTTTGGGGCATCAGACCTGTCTTTTTGTCTGTTTTAATATTGGCAACGAGTTATTTATCACTGTATTAAACATTTGCTTATATGATGGCATGCTTTGAGACCCTTCTTTCACTGTACTAAATGCTGTTTCATATAACACAGTTTCTGTACTTACCATAAAATTCTATGACCAGATTTGAGAGGTAGATAACCAGACAAAAAGAAGACTGAGGATAAGCAAAGGAGCCACATAAGTGATACATAGGTTTGTATAAATTAGCAGTCTTGATATGTAACTAATATTAAACCGTAGAGATTAGCAGGAACTATGAAAAAACACATATTAGCAGAAAATAAATATGGATAAGGACTTATATTAACAGGAAGAGCTTCCTAAGCACAGCACAGAGGACGAAGAACAAGATCACTACGGGAAAAAGAAGGTGATTTGAACTGACAGCAAGTATATTGTAAATACAGATATGACTTGATAGTTAAGAAAGGGACATAGACCTTTACAGATGTATCTTGTGTATAAAAGGCAAGAAGATTGGTTTTGGAAGGAAGATAAAGTGGGAACAGAAAAAGGACACAGAAGCAGATTAAAAAGGTCAGAACAACAGGACAAGAAAACAAACCTCTCAGCAGCTTCTTGTGTGAAGATGACACGGACAAGGTCGACAGTACAAGGCACTAAAGAGAAGATTGCTGCAATTGAGTCACAAGAGGACAGATGTCCGGACAAGAGCTTTGACAAGATCTGCACCATGGACCTTCTCAAGGCTATATGAGAAGATACCTGTTTGAGTAAGGGGGGGGAGAGGGAAAAAAAAGGGAGACAAAAGTAACACCCGTTGAAGGGATCCAGCCAGCAGGGAGGCCTATGATAGAGTCTAGAGGATAGAAGAAACTGAGAAAAGGAATGGCCTGCAGTAAGATCAATAACTTGGTTTGGGTCAACAAAATTTAAGGCAACACCTGGACATCCAGAGGGAGATGTCATAAAGACAGCCTGAAATGTACTACTGGACAGTAGAAAATGCATCAATAAAGAGATAAATCAACATAAATGTGGTGATTAAAGCTATATTTATCCATAAAAGTGCTAGAAATAGAGGAGAGAGGAACAAAAAAAAGGACAAAGTAAAGGATGAAGCCTTTGGGGGGGTGGGGGGAGAATTCTCTCTTCCCACAAAAACAATGTGCAAGACCCTGATGAAACAGAAGTAAAAGAATTGTAAAAATAAATAACTGAAAGGAATTTAACCTTTTTAAAAGAAGAGCTGCTAACCAGAGGTGTAACAAACTATCAAGAACTCAAGCAGGATGAGAATGAAGTATTGCACTTGAGATTTTGAACCATTAAGAGATTTCATCTTTCAGAGGTATCCTATTTGACTGGGACAAACAAGGAAGAAGACATCTTCTAAGCTGGCAATACGGGAAAGAACAAAGGCAGGATCAGGTGCGCAAGAGCAAAGGGTGAAGTGACATTAGCAAAGGAACATATGTTTCCAGAAAGATCAAGTGAATCCAAAAGCTAACTGCCCTTAGGAAATACTGCAAAATGATCCTGTTCATTTAAGTGTTCACATAGCAAAAAAATTTCTCACAACATTCTACCTCTATTTACCTCTCCCTATTTTGGGGAGGGTGGGGAAAAAAAAAAAAAGATGCCTGCAATAACCAAATCAAATAATGTTATCAAAGATAAAATAAAAAATACATAATTTGAAGAGGAGATTTTTCCCTGAAATTAGAGCAGAATCTGACTCCAAGGAATTCCAGTCAAGTTTGCTATGTAACTTGATTTTTCAATGAATTAATTCAGATGCTGACATACTGTGGATGGTAATAAAACTCAATAGCCAGCAGTATGTAAACTCAAGGTAATGGCTGTGATGTCACGTTCTCTTATTTGGTGGGATACAGGACATGAAAAGATAAAAAGAAGTTATGACCTTTTTTATCTTTTTCAAGTAATGGAAGACTGACTACCCAACCTGTGTTTTGATCAAAATGAACCCGAGATGAGGAAGAAACTAAAGGAAAGAACACACAAGGAAGCAAAAGCAGAACTAAAGGAGATCATCATGGAGGAAAGGAGAGGGTCATATATGAGGTGTTCAGGCAACAGAGTAACAGACAAGAAGCCCCAGCCTCATTAACAAGTAGCAGCAAGATGAGAAACAAATGCAGATATTCCAGGCAAATGCAGATATTCAAGTAAGATGTCA
Source organism: Phoenicopterus ruber ruber (assembly GCA_009819775.1). NCBI lineage: Eukaryota > Metazoa > Chordata > Aves > Phoenicopteriformes > Phoenicopteridae > Phoenicopterus > Phoenicopterus ruber. The sequence continues at coordinate 102,008 of CM020216.1, forward strand.
TGAGTGGCAAAACTCCCAGGGCAGAAAATGCAGATTTTTCTAGCATCCAAATAAGTAATGGAAATGAGTTCTGCTATACTCATTCTAGTATAAATTAAAAATTCCCATGCTTAAGAGGCTAGCATGCTGCTTTCACATGAAGTCCATCTAGATGCGTAAGAAGCAAATTCACATAACTATTTTTGCCAGTCTTCTTGATCCTAAAGACCACTGGTGTGCAAATGCCAACAGAAACCTTGGAAAAGGCAAAAGCATCCCATATGCCCAAACCTCACAACTTGGCTATGGTTCTGCCCAGCTATAGCCATCCTGAGCCAGACTACCTTAATGAACGTACATGTCCACAACAAAACCACTGCTACACACCTGCACACCGCTCTTCAGTCATCCCTGCACATCCGCCAATCTTGCGACAGACTGCTCCTGTACACTGGCACCACATCAGCTGTTTGCTGTTCTCACAAACACAGAATGCCACCTGAAAGTCCTTAGCCTTGCCAGTCCCACCATATCCAGGATCTGCAGGACACACGCTATATCCTGCACATCTAGATTAAGCCTGAATTATGGAGACAACTTAGGAGCCTGCCATGAGCTCCACAGATTTCTATGATCTTTGCACAAGAGCCCCCACCTGATGTCTTCAAAAAGGTGTCACAGGAGGTGTCAGAATCCCCAAGAGAGAAAACACTCGGGACTATCAGTACCCAAACAATTTCAGCATTCCTTGGGGCTCTTTAACAGTCTTATTTTTGTTAAATGTGTATCAATACAAGAAATCCAAATGTTATAAATGGTGACTGCTCTCAATCACTACAGAGTCATTTAAAGAACATGGTTTCCAATGGCAGCAAAACAGGGTTAGCATTTCCCCTTAAATGGAGATCGAAGACCTGATTCTTAAACAAAAGCTGGAAAATTTTTAAAGACCTGAAGGATTGCTTTAATTAAGCATGGCACCCTGAAATTCTCTCGTGGGTGAGTTCCCATAGACTGTTACAGATCTGCAGAGCTAATCTCTTCAAGCCCCTGAAAGTCACCTGTTAAGTAGCCAGCGGATACACAAGAGCCAAGACTGGAGACAAGAACCAGAGGCAGTACCACAAGGCTTCATCAGGCTTTCATCAGAATTGTTTTTCAAAACACAAGTTTGATTACAGAACAAAGTGTCCTACAAGCCCATTTGGGTCAGATCCAGCGCAGATTCTGCACCATGATCAGGCTCAAAAGCATGCTATTCACCATTCATGGAGAATCAAAGCAAAAATCACAGCACACATCCCCCCAGACACAAGCCTATATTATCAATGAATCAGTGCATATTCTGGGGGCTTTACAGACCCCGGTGCTCTCCTGGCAAGGCAGTTACCAGCGCCCCAGGAGCACACTGCAGGAGCTGATCCAGCCCAGCACAGAGCCTCCAGTTTCCACTCATCCCTCTATTCAGAGCCAGCCAGCTCACTAACTTTCCCGACTCACCACCCCATGGACCAGAAACTCAAAAAGTTTGCTTTTCGTAGCTTTGCGAGCCCCTCCTGTAACTTCGTCTGTAGCCATCAGGGTCTGCTCAGCCTCTCTCACTCTCTCTCTTCCTCTTTCTTTCCCTTTTCTGCCTTTTTCTCCAACTCTCCCCTCTGAGTCCTGCTGGGCTCTCACACTTCTAATAGCGCGGAGTGGGGAGGGGGCCCCTTCAGGGCCTTCCTGACGGCCCACTCGCGCTAAGCCTCAGCTGCTGCATTCCTCCACTGATAAGCCAGAAATAGTTTGTGCTGCCGGGTTCTGTGTGTTTACTCTGCAGGGACAGAAAATCCAGCTTTTTAAACCTCTCTGTCCAAATAGCAGAGATAAGCAGGAGGCAAATTGAAAACACGTCTCAGCTTTTTCATAGTAGTGCTGCAACCTCTCCTCCTCTGCACCAGGGGATGGTAAATTCTGGGGCAAGGGGGAAGGGGGAGGGGGCAACTTCAGCAGTGACATAAAACTCAGTACCTCACAAGAGAGTGTTTTCCCATTAGAAAATGCAGCAGGCGAGCAGTGAGAAACAATGGTTTTCCCTTGCTCCCACTGCTCTTCTTGCACTGCATTTCCAGGCCTTTTCCCCAGGGACCTGGCAGGCAGCACACAGAAACATTCACTGGCAGCATTTCCAGCCTGTGAGACTGAGAACTAACCCCTTTGGACAAGAGAGAGAAACAGCAGGAGGCAGAAAGCTGGGAACAGGGAGGGACTGTGTGAGAGCGAGGGGAAAGAAAGAGTGTGAGAACAGCAGGAGGAAGGGGGCGGGGGGGCAGCATGGCGACGGCACAACGCCTGACTTGCTTCCACGCTCCCAGCCGCCCACAGCCTCTCTCAGGGGCGACTGCCCTCAGGATGCTTTGGTACCACCGTGACGGATCCATTAGAGGCCTCAGGTGATTGACAGACGCAGACAAATTATTAACACCACAGCTGCCATGAGACATCAGCAGCTTGCTGCTTATCACACAAAGCCCTGCGCAACAACACGTGTCATCCCAGGACACTGCTGGGAACACGGAGCCCACCTTCCACCCAGGCGAAGGGGGCAGAAAACAGCAGACTGCCCCCTCCGCAACCGCTGTTTGCTGCAGTGGCCCTGGACGGACATCAGCTAGCACAGCACCAGACACTGCCAGCACGGCGGCCATTCTGTGAGCAGCAGCACTGGCTCCTCCATAATGGCAGAGCAGGCAGCGGTGGCCTGGGGCACCAATCTGCTTACCGACAGCTCCTTGTGTGTCTACGGCTTGCAAGGGGCTGATGTTTCCCAGTCTGCCTAACACAGCAATAGACGAGATGTTGCCAGGTTACGAGAGGGGTTTATTCTATTCCTCTGCTTGAAATTCTTGTCTAGGGGCTGTGAATTTTCTGGCAAGACTGCAAACAGAAGAGAATCAGATCTGAAACAAATACATTTCTGCCCTCAAACAGCAATAAAAACAAGCACAGAAGAGATACTGTATTAGCCAGCAGTAAAGAGCAAGCCATGAAGATCACACGGCGTTTTGCACATTGGGATGAAGGCAACGACCTTGACTGATTTTTAGGGTGACCCCCAATCCAAGTGCTGCTGTGTAACAATAGCCATAGGAATCACAGAAATTTTGGGAGGGTGGGCATTGTTATCAGATCCCCCTCCCCCTCTCAGTCCCTCAGAAGGAATATGCCAAATAAAGCGGTGTGGCCTTATTCAGTGCCTAAACTATTCCTGAGGTTCTAGCTGACTCGAACTAAAGGCACATGTAATCTGGAACCAAACTGCTACATCTCTGGTGGACTTGGTACCGTTAGGTTAATGGCTGGACTCAAACTTAAGGGTCTTTTCCAACCTAAATGACTCTGTGATTCTATGTGTCAGCATGCCTGGCAAGATAGCATTGGACCTGCATCTACAATTTTTTTTTAGATCCCAGAAGCACACAGAAATGTTGGCTCCCATCTTGTGAGCCCTCTCCCCTGCTCCCAGCAACATGCGTTTTCTTTAGAGACCGCACTGACTGTTGCTCCTGCACTTGCCAGAGAAGCACCAGCTTTCCCTGCAGTGGGGTTACTGACACAGGCCTGCGCAGGTGTTGCTATTCCCATTCCTTAAGGCGAACCGCGCAACCACCCTCACTCCATGAAATGGCACGAACGAGAAGCTCGCGGCACGCTCAGGCCCGCAGCGGCTCGCTGGAGAAGGCTCCAGGCAAACAGCCGCGAGCAGCCGTGACGGCCTCCGACCCCCGGCACAGCGCGGCTCGGGCCCTGCCCGCCCGCCCTGCGCACACGGCGCCGCGGAGCGGGAAGGGGCCAGCGGCGGCGGGGCGCGGCTCCAGGCTGCGGCGCGGCGCGCAGTCCCCCCTCGCGTCCCCCCCGCGCTCCTCCGCCAGCACCATCGGCACCGAATGGCAACGGCGCGCCCGGCACGGGCAGGGGCGTGCGCCAGCCGCGGTCCCGGGCGCGCCGCTGGCGGGCGGGCGGAGCGCCGGGCCGCACGCCCCGGGCCAGGCCGCGCCGAGCCGAACCGAACCGAAGCAGGCCGTGCGGGGCCTCCCGCAGGCCCCCGCGGGCCCTGAGCGCGGCGGCGCGCATGCCCGGCGCGGCTCCCGTGAAGGTCAGCCGTGGCCTAGCGGGGGACGCGCGGGCGGGGACGGCCGGACGCGCGGGAGGGAGCGGCCTTAACCCCTTCCGTGCCGCGGCTGGGGGGCGCCGCCGCCACCGCCAAGCCCACCCGGGCCGGGGCCGAGCCGCCGCCCCGAGGACCGGGACCGCGACTGACCCCGCCCGGCGGAGGCCGCTGTGCAGGGAGAGATGCGAGGCTGCGTGGCTCGGGGGGCGAGCCAGTGTGGCGTGGGGGCAGGCGGCGGCGCTGCTCGGGCCGGGGGGCGGCTCCGCCTGTCCGCACCCCCGCCGGGGACGAAGCTGAGTGCCGCAGGCAGCGCCGGGCCGCGCCGCTCCGCGAGGCTCGGTGCCGCTAGCCCCCCGCCCCCCCCCCCCCCCCCCCCCCCCCCCCGCCGGGAGATGTCCCCGGCGGGGCGCCGCTGACGCTGAGGTTCCCGGGCTGGAGGTGGAAGACAAAGCAGAATCGGGCACTTCGCAGACGCTTTGCGATTGCCGCGATAGCAAATTCACTTGTCGGTGGCAGCCAGAGAAGGCGGCGGGCGGCGCCGAGCCCCGCGCCCCCCGCAGAGCTCGCGGTAGCGCCGAACCCCATCGCCGCGCCGGGCCCCGCGCACGCAGCAGCCGGAGGCGCTTCCGCCCCGCGGCCCTTTTTTCGTCATTGTCAGTACGGTGCGAGCAGGAAGGTGCGCATTACGGTTGCAGGTTTTAGGCTTTTTTATTTTTCTAATCAGTTATAGATAAAGTAATAAGCTACAGTTGCTGCCATCTCCATGAATAGCTGGCTTCTGTATTACATTCTGGAGCAGGAAGATATATTATGAAGTGTTACTGAATTTCAATTTAATACCATACAATATGTATTGTATTGTAGCTGAATGTTCTTAACAGGCATTACATAAAGAGATTTCCTGAAAAGAACATCAAATTACAAGGTCAGCCACTATGAAAATTAAGGAATGGCAGACTCGCTGTAGCCATAGACTGAATGAGTAAAAGTAAAAAAAAAAAATCATGTAATAATAAAATTCAGCTCTTACTATCTCTAAGTTCTCTCTTCTTTAGAAGAGAAATCAGTAGAAGTAGCTCTTTTGTTTTGCAAATGGAAAATAAGGTACAAATGGATGGAAGTGACTTGCCCAACATCACCTAGTTGAGAATGAAACTTATTTCCTGTGATTCTTCCGCTCACCACACTACTGTCAAGGAAAACTAGTGCGCAATGCATTTGCACAAAAGCGTGAAGGTTACAGTGCAAGAATGTCATCTCCCAAATTAAGAGAAAAATCATATAATTTTATTTTAAATTGTTTCTTTTTCTATTTTCCCTACATGTTTTCTCATAAAAGTGTAGAAAATAAGTGTCTGTGTTCTTAAAAAAAGTGCCTGGTTCAACCCAAGTCTTCCCCAACTGCTACAAGTATCCTGGCAGCTCCCAGCCATTTCTGGTCTAGAAGATGTCTGTGGCACGAGACTCACTCTATAATGCTTGTGTTCCTTTACTGGTTCTTGGAGGCTGAGCACACTCAGGGGCCTCCGTTCATGCCTCCACTGCTCACTTCAAGCTCACTTTACGCTATATTCCTAGCCCATTTTATTTCAAGGAAAGGCTAACATCCTTCCTCCTTACCTCTTGGGGCTCTGAGAGGCCACCTTTTCTCCTGCAAGTTTGCGTGTTTTGTTTTTACTTCTGTGCTATTATTCAAGCTTTTAAGATTTTTAAACTAAGATGGTCAGGTTAGAAAAGATATGAACCAAGTTGTAGTTTTGGGGAGATATGTTTGCAGCCGTTTTCAATTTTTCGATCTGCAGGTAATTAAAGAAGTACATGAAGGTGCTGTTTGCCTTAAAGAGACATGGTTTCTCTCATCCAATTTTCGCTTGAGTCAGCAGCGCTCTCTTCACTGAAACTTAAAATATTCTCAGCAGTTTTGGAATTGATGCAATATGGCATAGAAAACATACTGAAAAACAGACAGAAAATATCCCAAGATCGAGGCTCTGCTTATTCTAAAGAAATGACCATTTGTTCCCAAGTTCAGAATTATTCAATATTCTCATTAACAATATGGATAATGAACGAGAGAACATGCTTATTAAATTTCCTAGCAGCATATGGTTTGGAGGGGTTACAGGTATGCTAGGAGAGATGATTAAAATTAAAATCCTGAGAAGCTGGAGATGTGGTTTGAAAAAAAGGGACATAATTCAATCACAAATAGTGCGAGGTTCCACATCAATGGAACATTTATGGGGAAAAACTTTCTAGCAGGGCCTGTTGTGATAAGACAGGGGGGAATGGTTTTAAACTAAAGGAGGGGAGATACAGGCGAAACATAAGAAATTTTTCACAATGAGGGTGGTGAAACACTGGGACAGGTTGCCCAGAGAGGTGGTAGATGCCCCATCCCTGGAAACTTTCAAGGTCAGGCTGGACGGGGCTCTGGGCAACCTGATCTAGTTGAGGATGTCCCTGCTCACAGCAGGGGGGTGGGACTAGATGGCCTTTAAAGGTCCCTTCCAACCCAAACTATTCTATGATTCTATGATCAAGATAGAAATCAACAACTATTTAACAGAAGATGGAGAACAACTGGCTGAAGAGTATTTTTTTTTCAGAAAAAATATTTCAGAATATAATAGATCATAAAGTGAATGTAAGTTAACAGTACTACACTGACACAAAATAAGCAGACAAAAAAAACCCAGAAGAGTGGTAACTGAATGCTGCCCTGCTTCTCTCATCCCCTTGGTGGCAGCATAAGCAGCGATGATACTCCAGATTCTTCTTTTTCTCCTCCACATTTTGTCTCTGCTACTAACCCATCCCTTGTCCTCTCCGGGGGACAAGCAGTCCCAGCTCAAAATTTCCCCAAGGCTGCAAAATTAAATTCTCCCAGTATTGCTGAGGAACCCTTCAAAAGTAATCCTTCTGTTGTGGTACGACTTGTTAATGTCTCAGCCAGACTGTCCTTTGCAGTTTGGGGCTCTGTGCATCAGAGAAAATATGTGTGGGAGAAATCAAGATGGTTCAGGGGAGAACAGGAAGTGTGACAAGAACTGTAAAGCCCAAAAAGAGAAAGACAAAATAAGAGTCTTCAGATATCCAAAAGGCTGCTGCAAACACAGGGAAAAGCTGCTCCCCATACACACAATACAAGAAATAATGGATTGAAATTTCTCCCAGGAAGATTTACATTAGATATTAAGGAAGAGTAGAGTAGTAAAAGTAGAGATATTCTGGGATAGTTTGTCCAGCAAGGATGGGAATCTTCATCACCGAAGGTCTTTCAAGAACAGGTTAGACAAGCATCTGTGCAGAGTGATGAAGGCTGTGTAGATTCTGACTTGGGGCAGGACAAGGGACTAGCTGATTCCCAGAGGTTCCTTTTGTCTTATTTCTCTACAGAAACTGTATGGTATTTCATAAGACAAAGATAAGGCTTAGGGGAAACCTAAGAGTGGTTTCCCCTGACGGATTTCAAAGATCTGATGCAAACAACTTTAAGCCAATCAAAAAGGGTCCCTTAAATTTTTTCTTTTGGAAAAAACACACATCTGATTGCTACAACAATGTAAGAATAAGGAATCTGCATATGCAGATTGCTGCCAGTTATCCTTTGAGACTTCCCAAGTATCATATAGCTTTTATACTGTGGCTTTTTGCTCTCTCCTTGACTCACATATCTTCAACTACCATCTTGCATCACTGTCTCATAGACCTACCTTTTTATGTTAGGCCTTTCCACTGTTCTTAAAATCTTATCTGCAGTGAAGAAATACCATAAGCAATTTGTAGCATGCGTAAAGAAAGAAAGACGACTTGAAATAAAGGCAAAAAAAAAATAAATGAAGGCAAAGAAAAGCATTTGTCTCTGTCTCCAGAGGTTCCAAACATTATTCTGCAGATGTAGAGAGATAATTACAAACTTACCTCCTGATTATTTTAAAAGCAATCAAAGGCAACAGCAGGGATGCCAAAAGATGGAAAAAAAAGATATGTAATACTATAGGATGCAAAATAATGAGTCATCAGTATTATCATGATATCAACCATACTTGTATTTTATCCAACTCTGCACAATTCTGTGTGACCTCATAGTAAGCTGTCTAGCCCTACTATGCCTCTGCCTCCACTTTTCCATCCTCACCAAACCCACTTTCCACAGCTTGTGCAGTGACATCTGTGCATGGCTTCTCATATCTTCTTAGCAAAGAAGCAGAGTGATACAGGCAGCAATCCACAATACTCCTTTTATTTTCTAGCCAACGGCCAAAGCAGAGCTACAAAGTATGAGAAGTTAGTAGGAAGACTTTGGTCCTGGAAGGAGAATAGAGAAGATAGGAGATTGTGTTGCGAGTATGGATTTCTGTTTTTCAAAAGTGAAGGAAATAGAGGAACTCTTGGTGGGGAACGCTAGGGGAACAGAGAAAAAGACCTATCAACAACTACCTCCAAATCTACTGCCCCCTAGTCCAAAAAGTGTAAGTATCTTCATGATGTTTGGTGATTAGAACGATGACTTTGGGGTGTGTTTGGTAAGAGCATCATAAAGGATTCACCTGCTATCACTAAGTGACAGAACACAGATGGGGGAACTGCTGGGTCAGCAAGTCCACTGTAATCAATAGCAACCGTGTCATATGTAACCCTTTCAGGCATAAATTTATTGTATAGCACTTTAAACCTTGGTATTCCTATGGGACAGCTGCTAAAAAACTGAGTTCCTTGAATGAGTGAGTATCTTTTAGTATATCTGGCTATTCCCATTTATCCTTTTACCAACATTGCCCTTAATGGTTCTTCTTTGTGTCTAATGTTTATGCTTTGAAGTATTTATACATAGCAGTCATACCCACACTCACTCCTCCTTTTGTCAGACTAAACAAGTGAAACTGTTATTTGGTCTCTTAAAACTGAGTGCCCATTTCTCATCATTCCATCAACCTTCTCCATGTCAGTCCCAGTTACCCTGTCTAGAACAATGGCAAACAGAACTGTACCTATAGTCTCAAGAAGGCCATGTACTCATGTGGCATTAATACTTCTCTCACCAGCGGAAATCTCTACCAAACTTTGCTATGTTCACAGCTGCCTTCCACAATATTATGACAGTGATAACCCCACATTCTCCTGCAAGTGGACTAATGTACTGGGCTGTTTCTCCTTCTTCATCACTGCCATTAGATAAACCTCCAGCTTACAGTGCTGATTCCTGTTACAAGTCCCTAAGTGCATGACTATGCACTATATTGTCATCAGATATCATCTTGATATTTGTGTAGTCTTCAGAATCATCCAGTTCTTTCCACATAACTTATTCTCTTCTGCTTCAACGATACCTGTCTATTTTGCATCATCAACAAATTTAATTACTATGCTTTCTATTTTTGTGCCATAGGCATTACTGAAAATATTAAATGACATCAATCCCAAGGCAAAGAAACTGCAACGTCTTTTGTGTCTTCTTTACTGAGCTCCTTACCTACCTTGCAGTTCTTCTATTATCTGTCTTTTGAGTCCCAACTAAATTTTCCGATAGCACTGTATCGAAGGCTTCACTGAAGTCTAGATAAAGAAGACATATCTAATTTTCTACACAAAGGAAACAGTGTATCTGAGAAAGACAGTAGGTTAGTAAACTTAGACTGCTTTTTTATCCCATCTACCATCTACCATCTACGTCCTCCTCATGCTCAGTTATTTTCTCTTTCAAAAATGATTCTTGAGCCCTGCATGGACTTAACCTAGAGTATTCTTGCCCTTCTGTATTATAGGAAAACCAACAGGATTTCCTGTTTCTTTATCAGGAAAAAGTATTTTTTTAAAGCCCATTTTGATTAATATTAATAATGCTAGGAATTATATCCTGTTCTCACTGAAAATCATTTTTAAACTATCTACAGTTAAGCAAATCAATAATAAGTAAATACTGACTGAAGCATGTATTAATGTGCAAAGCTACATAAGAACTGAGAAAGTCTTAGAAAGCACTAGGAGACTGGAGAAAGCACATAACCAAAGAAGGAAAACAGAACAATCTTGGCATAGCCTGTCTAATGAATCCACCTCCCCTTTCAACTAAACTAGTAGAACAATTAATAGGTGGATAAAACCACACCAGACTTAGAGCACAATGGAACTGAGAGCAACAAGTAATATTGGTGATTATAAAAAAAAACTGCATTGCCAGACAAGCCCAAGTGTCTTCTTAAAATATTTTATTTGGAAGAATAATTACAATAATTACAAACAGATTAGCCCCCCAAAAAGTCAAAGTTAATCTCAAACAGTACATAATTACAGCAAACATCAATGACTTTGGAAAATGGCAGCCAGTGGGAAATGGCAAATGTAACTTCAATGCAATGTACTAAAACATCATTATATGCCTGAAATTCTTAATGTGAACATAATTTGTATGTAATTGCCAGGAAAAATAAAAATTACTGAAAGGTTATAAACAAATGATAAAAACAAGTGGAAGGGAAGTGGCTACTAAGGACATCAAGGATGGTTGTTATATGCGGATTGTTTTACCATCTTGAAAGATCTAAAAGAGGGAAGTAAAAGATGTAGAGTAAATCCTCAAATGAGAAGATTTGGGGGAAGTTGCACAGCCAGTCAAGACAGAGGATAAAAAAAATCAAATGGGCCTAAAATGTTACACAGAAGATTTAGGCTGGAAAAACTCGAGCAGGTGGTGGAAGATAAATCCTGAGGTAAAAGAACTGTGCTATGTCTGTAGCAGCAGGTAAGATGGTTTCCTAATCTTTTCAGTGTTCCATTCACCTAGTACATAAATACACATATGAAATCACAGGAATACAGAAATGCCAGGCACAGCAACTCATGACACAGAGACACGAATACAGTACTCAGGCTTCAGCTGGACAATAGGCTTTCGACGGAGGCTCTTTTTGAGCAACTGAGTGTTGCAAAAGTGGAAAACATCTGGCTCCAGCACAATACAGTGGTTTGTCTCCTCATCTCTCTCACCATAGCATAGGCACAGCTGGCTGGCAGATTACAGCTTAGAGCAACAAACTGCACTTGGCAATGAGGTCATGAAGTTGTAAAGTGTGCACAGTAACACACTGCATATGCTCCCAGAAAAAAAGCATGTCTAAATGACAAGGTACATAAATGGTGGCACAAGTTACTTGTTAAATGGGCTTCAAAACATATGTAGAAGAAACATAGGCAGAAGAAACATAAGTTGAATCATTATGGCATTCAGCGCTTTGCAAAATAAACAGAAATTACAGTGGTGTGTTTGTGTGTGGATGTGAGAGGGAGAAGAGTTATGTGTTGTACCTTATGTCATATTATCTGTCACATTTCACAATTCTTCCCATTCTTGGTACTCGGTTGTTTCTAGGGCCTGCGAGTACTAGGAGGTACAGATAAAAACAATGTAGTCTCTGGCCTTTACAGTTTACAAATTAAGTTAACAGATGGAAATAGAGCGCAATGGAACAGAGAGAGCACTAGTCATCCTGACAGGCAGTGGACTTGGCACACCAGCTGTCTAGCTATGCTTATTTTGAATAGCCACCAAATTCCTACTCTGTGCACCCCGTCCTTGGCACCTGTTTTCTGATCAATTTATACCCAGCCTGCAACTTGAAACCATAGAAACAATGTACTTGTGGGGGATTTTGACTGCCCTGTTCTCTCTTGGGAAATAAGTATGCTTCATTCTTCAAAGAGATTCCCCTAGCGCTCAGATGCTACAACCAAGCTAGTACATGTACATATGATACAGCAACACTGAATGTTAGTTATAAATATGATGCCAAATAATAAGACATAAATCTCTGCTAAGGTTATAGAGAGAAAGGATTTCTAAATTGTTAGTTATAAGCCCAAGATACCAAGAAAATGAGAAAATGATTTCTTTAAATTCCTTTAGTTAAGATCTTGGATATTAATCTGGAGTAGGATATTCAGCTGGTCTAAACAAGCATAAAACAAACTTAAAAAATTAATGAAAAGTTTATGTAATGGAAGGTCAATCACTAATATTCTAACCATAAGAAATACGGGGAGCAGATTATTGGGGAAAAAGAATTCCAACACAAAAAAAAGCTTGTCATATTTCTTCTCTTGAGAAAATCTTCTTTTGTCTATAACATAACTGATTCCTTTCTTACTGCATCTGGTCTATAACAATTCTTCCACTTAGCTGATTTTGTCTTAATGGTTACCCTTGTTTTTTTTCAGTTTTTCCACCTACTTCTGCTATTCGAGTCAATCCTTCCTTTCCCCAAACTCCTGGCATTGCATATCTCACCACTACAATCCTGTCTTTTCTGAACTTGGCAAATACTTTTTTTTTTACTCTGATTAAATCCACTTGGAATGCTGCTGGCAAAATTTGCTCTGAAGCCATCTAAAATGCCAAATAAAGGAGTAAGAAAGTGCCCGCTTCTTCTGCATTCCTCTGTCTTATCCATTTGCTGATTTTACCCCATCCTACAACAGCTCTGCCATGCATTTATCATGCCACTTAACTCCAGGATGCCTTGCCTCTTCCACAGTGCTGCAAGAAGTCAATAATCACAATTCCTCATGAGAAATAATTGAATTAAGAATCAGTTGCAGGCCTACACCCCTCTCCTTGTTATGGCCTTATTTTAAGGCTTAGCATTGTTCTTCCCTATTTCCCCCTTTATATCTTAACTCCATTTATCTATCAAAGGACTAATGCTGTGAACCCTCTTGCATGCTTACAGGACACAGTTCTCTGACATTTCAAACCAGACAAAGCCCTGAGGAATACCTTCAGAAAATGACTGTTCTGTCTGGCACCTGGTGAAGAATGGACCACATATAAGCAAAATAGTCAATAGTCTTTCAGCTTCTGATGCTGTTGCAGTCTCCCAAAATAAAAATGGTTAGGATCCTTCCTGCAGCAAAGCATGCGAGAGAGCAGGAATCAGGAAAATGCTCTTTCGGTCATTTGCTTTTGGCTAGAGGACACAAGACACACTCTTAAGACTTACAAAGATGTGACATATTCTCTTGATTCCTATAGCAACGGTGCAGTATCTGCTCCTAGACTGATAGGCCACCTTTCTCTCCTCACAGAAAGCTGCGTGATCACCTACACACTGTTAGTACCACTCTCTCTGTTTCCTTTCCCATCCTAAACATGCACTGAATTCTAAGTTAGCTGACAACTCGCATGACTGGAGTGCTGCGATGGATGGATACAGGCTCCTAGGAAGGGCAGGCTGGGGAGGCGAGGAGGGAGAGTTGCCCTTTAGCCAAGAGTGCAGCTGGAGTGCACGGAGCTCCACCTTGGGCTGAACGGTGAATCAGCTGAGAGCTTATGGGTCAGAATTAGCAGGCAGACCAACACAGGTAGTGTTGTGGTGGATGTCTGCTACAGACCACCTGCTGAAGAAGAAGTAGATGAGACCTCAAGACAGCAGAAAGAATCATAGAATCATTTAGGTTGGAAGAGACCTTTAAGATCATTGGGTCCAACCATTAACCTAACACTGCCAAGTCCTCCACTAAACCATGTCCCTAAGCGCCACATCTACACGTCTTTTAAATCCCTCCAGGGATGATGACTCCACCACTGCCCTGGGCAGCCTGTCCCAGGGCCTGACAACCCTTTTGGGGAAGAAAGGTTTCCTAATATCCAACCTAAACCTCCCCTGGCACAACTTGAGGCTGTTTCCTCTCGTCCTGTCGCCTGTTCCTTGGGAGAAGAGACCGACCCCCACCTGGCTCCAGCCTCCTTTCAGGGAGTTGTAGAGAGTGATAAGGTCTCCCCTCAGCCTCCTTTTCTCCAGGCTAAATAACCCCATGTTGACAGGCTCTGGTCCTCATGGGAAACTTTAACCACCCCAATATCTGCTGAAGGGATAACAGAGCAGGGCATAAGCAATCCAGGAGGCTTCTGGGGCACATTGAAGATGAATTCCTAACACAGGTGGCTGAGGAGCAGACAAGGAGAGCTGCTCTGATGGATCTGATTTTTATAAACAAGGAAGAACTGGTCAGAAATGTGAAGGTCAGGGCAGCCTTGGCTGGACCATGAGATGGAGGAGTTCAGGAACATGAGAGGATGGAGCAGGGCAGAAAACAGTATCACAGCCCTAGACTTCAGAAGAGAAGACTTTGGCCTGTTCAGGGATCTGCTTGGAAGAATCCTATGAGTTATGGCCTTGGAAAGAAGAGTGTTCCAGGAGAGCTGGTTGATTTTCAAAGATCACTTCCTCCAAATTCAAGACTGGTTCATCCCAACAGGCAGGAAATCAAGCAAAAGCAGCAGGAGGCCTGCATGCATGAACAAGGAGCTCCTGACGAGCTCAAACATTACAAGGAAGCATACAAGAGGCAGAAGCAGGGACAGGTGACCCAGGAGGAATATAGAGACACTGTCCAAGCATGCAGGGATGTGATTAGGATAACAAAAGCCCACCTGGAGTTGAATCTGGCGAGGAACATGAAGGGCGGACAGAACAGCTTTTACAAGTACATCAGCAGCAAAAGAAAGACATGGGAAAATGTGGGCTTACTGCTGAATGGGGAAGGGGACTTGCTGAGAAAGAACATAGAAAAGGTTGAAGTACTGAATGCCTTCTTTGCCTCCTCCTTTACTGGCAAGATCGGCCGTCAGGAATCCCAGGCTCCTGAGACCAGTAAGAAAGTCTGGAGCAAGGAAGACTTGCCCTCAGTGGAAGAAGACAAGGTTAGGGAACACTTAAACAAACTGGACATACATGTACCCACGAGTGCTATGGGAGCTAGCCAATGTCATTATGAGACACGTCTCAATTATCTTTGAAAACTCATGGGAGATTGGGAGAGTTCTTGAAGACTGGAAGAAAGCAAACGTCACTTCTATCTTGAAGAAGACAAAAAAGAAGCAACTGGGAAAAAAACAGGTCGTTCAGCCTCACTTCAATCCTAGGGAGGGTAATGAAGCATATCCTCCTGGAAACCATTTCCAATACATGAAGCACAAGAAGGTGACTGAGAGTAGTCAGCATGAATTTGTGAAGGAGAAATTGTACTCATGCACCAGGACAGGCTGGGGGATGACTGGATGGAAATCAGCTTTGCAGAAAAAGACCAGGGGATCCTGGAGAGCAACAAATTGAAGATCAGCCAGCAATGTTCCCTTGCAGCAAAGAAGGCCAACAACATCCTGAGCTGTATTAGGAAGAACCTTACCAGCAGGTCAAGGGAGGTGATCCTTCTCTTCTACTTGCCACTGGTGAGACCACATCTGGAGTGCTGTATCCAATTCTGGGCTCCCCAGTACAAGAAATACGTGGACATACTGGAGCGAGTGCTCACAAAGATGGTTATGGGATTGGAGCGTCTATCATAATGAGGCAAGGCTGAGAGAGCTGGGATTTTTTTAGCATGGAGATGAGAAGGCTCAGGGGGTATCTTATCAATGTGCGTAAATACTTGGTGGCAGGGTGTAAAGAAGACAGAGCCAGACTATTCTCAATGGCACTCAGTGACAGTACGACAGGCAACTGGCACAAAAGGAAATACAGGAAACTTCCTTTACACGCAAGAAAAAAACTTTTTTACTGTGAACAGGTGAGCAGTTTTTTTACTTAAAACGGGTTGCCCAAAGAGCAACTTAGCTCCATCCCTGAAGATATTCAAAACTTCACTGAACTTGGTACTCAGCAAGTTGCTCTAGCTGACCCAACTTCAGGGAGGGAGGTTGGACCACATGATCTGCACTTGGGTCACAACAACCCCATGCAACACTACAGGCTTGGGGAAGAGTGGCTGGAAAGCTGCCCGGTGGAAAAGGACGTGGGGGTGTTGGTCGACAGCCGGCTGAATATGAGCTAGTAGTGTGCCCAGGTGGCCACGAAGGCCAACGGCATCCTGGCCTGTATCAGAAATAGTGTGGCCAGCAGGACTAGGGCAGGGATCGTCCCCCTGTACTTGGCCCTGGTGAGGCCGCACCTCGAGTACTGTGTTCAGTTTTGGGCCCCTCACTCCAAGAAAGACATGGAGGTGCTGGAGCGTGTCCAGACAAGGGCAACAAAGCTGGGGAAGGGTCTAGAGCACCAGTCCTATGAGGAGCGGCTGAGGGAACTGGGGTTGTTTAGCCTGGAGAAAAGGAGGCTGAGGGGAGACCTTATCACTCTCTACAACTCCCTGAAAGGAGGCTGGAGCCAGGTGGGGGTCGGTCTCTTCTCCCAAGGAACAGGCGACAGGACGAGAGGAAACAGCCTCAAGTTGTGCCAGGGGAGGTTTAGGTTGGATATTAGGAAACCTTTCTTCCCCAAAAGGGTTGTCAGGCCCTGGGACAGGCTGCCCAGGGCAGTGGTGGAATCACCATCCCTGGAGGGATTTAAAAGACGTGTAGATGTGGCGCTTAGGGACACGGTTTAGTGGAGGACTTGGCAGTGTTAGGTTAATGGTTGGACCCAATGATCTTAAAGGTCTCTTCCAACCTAAACAATTCTATGATTCTATGATCTCCAGAGGTCCCTTTCAACCTCGACCATTCTATGATTTTGTGGTTCTACTCAGGAAAGTATTACAAGTAACTGAAATACACGCCCAATCAACATGCAGTTGATTCACATGAGGAACCATGGAATGGAGACTGACAGCAGAAACAAGGCAATGACAAAACACCTGGAATGCCCCTACCGGGAAACATGTGCAGAGCTAGCTGCTCTCTCTTTGCAAGCACAGCAAAATTATAGGGTGCAGAGATGGGGAGAAGAATCAGGGGTTAGAGAGGCCAGTTTGGGAGTAGTGATTGAAAATGCTAGAGTTTTTTACCTTAGGAGGTAGGTGTTAGGGGGCAAAACAGTAGGATAATTAAAGTAAGTATTTCATTAAATATTATTCTATTTACTATCCCTTAATGTAGGACTAGGAAGAAGCTACTGGAATGAAAAATAATAAAAAAAACTTTAAAACAAAAAACCAAACACGCTGCTTAGTAATACCTATACATAACACATACAAATGTATACAAATGCTGCTTCTAAGAATGCATACAAAATGCTGCTTCTAAAATAATTTTCCCAGTCCATCACTTTGAAATATTTAAAAAAAAGGACAAAGGAAAAGATCAAACCATGCTTGGATCCTACTTCTGGTCCCTGCTAAATATGTTTGCTCCCTTAGAAGAGCATCACAATGGGTTTAGAAGAAGTGGTGCCTATTATATATAATTTGTTTATTGTATTAGCAGTTTCTTATTTGGTGGATCTAGTGCAAGTAGACCTGTCAGTGCTTCTACATAGTTCTCCTTTCAAACATCAGAAAGAACTGCTGAGATGCAGACTCACTGCATACACTTTGTTTCCTGTTTTTCAAATTTGTCTGTCCACTCCTTTGAAAGAACTAGTACCAGAAACTCTCTGATGCCTCTCTGGCTAGCAAGAATACTGCTTTCCTTATGAAGAGCTGCAAAGAAGTCTTCAGTGCTGGCAATCAGTGACTGAGGAGGGAACTCCTCAAATGGGAACAATAGTGCACAATTAATCTGTTTTATACAGGGAGCCAGGACCAGCACCACACGTTCGCAGCACACTCCTCCTTGTCAGCTGCAGGATCAGAGCACCTGAATGTGCTGACAGCCTCTGCTTCAGGTACAAGCAACAAAGAGCTTGGAGCCTGCACTGTTGAGCTCTGAACAGAATCTTCCCTGTGAGGCCTTCACAGTACATTTCCATGGGAACAGACACATGCCTTTCTTGTTGCCGAGGAGACAGTCACTGCTTTTTGAGACTGGTGAACATTGTGCCCAAAGCATTTCAGCATCTTTAAGGTCATAAGGAGCTTTACACAGGCATAATCATCTTCCCCCCGAGTTAAACATGTCAATCATTCTCCCCATTCCTACTTTTCAGAACCTGTTTTAAGCATTTTGATATAATATGTCAGATTATTCCTAATATCCGGTTTTGATATCAACATTTAAAATGACATCGTCAACCTAAACACCTCTGTACGCATGGAAGTCTTTTCTACTATTGTTCTGTAACTCTTCTGATTCACTCTCACTGACGTAACTTGCAGTAAAACTAATTCCTTCCTCTCCATGGGTTTCCTGTGGTATCAGTTTGTACTTGGAGAAAAGCTGGTAGGCAAAGCCAGTGTCCATCTCTCCTCCGTCTTCTCCCACTTCCACTATTTTTAAATAGAAACCATGTTTCTAAAATCAAAGGGCTCTGTACCCTCGAGGCCTCGGGCCGACAGTGGCGCTGGATGGCAGCACACGCACAAAGGAGGCGGATTCCTACACTGTTGCTGAGCTTTGCTGTCAAGTGACGGAGCAGCGGAGCGGAGCCACGGTCAGCACGGACACCGTGCCCCGCGCAGCTCCGTACTGCCCCTGCGCGGCGCCTTCACCCGCTCCCTGATGAGCAGTTCTGCAGCGCGGGATCTCGCTGGCGGCGGAATCTGCACCGCAAGCACGCAGGAGCAGCCCTCCTCAAGCTGCTGTGGAGGAGCAAAGGGGGTTCCCTGGGCCGCAGGAAGAGGTGCCCACCGGACTACTGGTGCCACCAGTTCTCTTTTCACAGTCTCTCCTCCCTCACACAACTTTTTCCCCATCGTTTCTAAAAAAAATGCACAGGTAGTTGAGATTTGCAATTTGGGGCGGGAGTGTCAACTGAAACAGGGGCCCACTACTGTATATCTGATGTGGGGAAGGAAGGACAGCTAAAGACTATGCTCAAAGGAGCGATGCATGGAGTCTCCCACAATGGGGGAGCCTGGAAGCCTGGCATTTCTGGCACCAGAAGGGCCCCTTCTCCACCTTTATATCTGAATGTACAGAACCAGTGCAGTGCCCTAATAGTGAAGGGGAACAAGCTACAGTCACTAATCATAGAATAGAATCATAGAATCATTTAGGTTGGAAAAGACCTTTAAGATCATCGAGTCCAACCATTAACCCAGCACTGCCAAGGCCACCACTAAACCATGTCCCTAAGCGCCACATCTACACGTCTTTTAAATCCCTCCAGGGATGGTGATTCCACCACTGCCCTGGGCAGCCTGTCCCAGGGCCTGACAGCCCTTTTGGGGAAGAAAGGTTTCCTAATATCCAACCTAAACCTCCCCTGGCACAACTTGAGGCTGTTTCCTCTTGTCCTATCACCTGTTACTTGGGAGAAGAG
Organism: Phoenicopterus ruber ruber; assembly: GCA_009819775.1. NCBI lineage: Eukaryota > Metazoa > Chordata > Aves > Phoenicopteriformes > Phoenicopteridae > Phoenicopterus > Phoenicopterus ruber. Next base: position 121,271 of record CM020216.1, read on the forward strand.
ACCGACCCCCACCTGGCTCCAGCCTCCTTTCAGGGAGTTGTAGAGTGATAAGGTCTCCCCTCAGCCTCCTTTTCTCCAGGCTAAACAACCCCAGTTCCCTCAGCCACTCCTCATAGGACTGGTGCTCTAGACCCTTCCCCAGCTTTGTTGCCCTTGTCTGGACACGCTCCAGCACCTCCATGTCTGTCTTGGAGTGAGGGGCCCAAAACTGAACACAGTACTCGAGGTGCGGCCTCACCAGGGCCAAGTACAGGGGGACGATCCCTGCCCTAGTCCTGCTGGCCACACTATTTCTGATACAGGCCAGGATGCCGTTGGCCTTCGTGGCCACCTGGGCACACTGCTGGCTCATATTCAGCCGGCTGTCGACCAATACCCCCAGGTCCTTTTCCGACGGGCAGCTTTCCAGCCACTCTTCCCCAAGCCTGTACCGCTGCATGAGGTGGTTGTGACCCAAGTGCAAGACCGAGCACTTATCCTTGTTGAACTTCATACAATTGGCCTCGGCCCATCGCTCCAGCCTGTCCAGATCCCACTGTAGAGCCTTCCTACCCTCAAGCAGATCAACACTCCCGCCCAACTTGGTGGCATCTGCAAACTTACTGAGGGTGCCCTCGATCCCCTCATCCACATCATTGATAAAGATATTAAACAGAACTGGCCCCAACACTGAGCCCTGGGGAACACCACTTGTGACTGGCCACCAACTGGATTTAACTCCATTCACCACAACTCTTTAGGCCCGGCCAGCCAGCCAGTTTTGTACCCAGCAAAGACTATACCCATCCAAGCCATGAGCAGCCAGTTTCTCCAGGAGGATCGTGTGGGAAATGGTGTCAAAGGCTTTGCTAAAGTCCAGGTAGACAATGTCCACAGCCTTTCCCTCATCCACTAAGCAGGTCGTCTTGGAGATCAGGTTGGTCAAGCAGGACCTGCCTTTCATAAACCCATGCTGACTGGGCCGGATTGCCTGGTTGTCCTGTACGTGCCACATGATGGCACTCAAGATGATCTGCTCCATAACCTTCCCCAGCACCGAGGTCAGACTGACAGGTCTGTAGTTCCCCGGATCCTCCTTCTGGCCCTTCTTGTAGATGGGCGTCATGTTTGCTAACCTCCAGTCAACTGGGACCTCCCTGGTTAGCCAGGACTGCTGCTAAATGATGGAGAGTGGCTTGGTGGGCACATCCGCCAGCTCCCTCAGCACCCTTGGGTGGATCCCATCCGGCCCCACAGACTTGTGTGTGTCTACGTGGTGTAGCAGGTCGCTGACCATTTCCCCTTGAATTATGGGGGTTCATTCTGTCTTCCAGCTCAGGGGGCTGTGTGCACTGAAAACAACTGGTCTTACTATTAAAGACTGAGGCAAAGAAGGCTTTAAGTACCTTAGCCTTTTCCTTATCCTTTGTCACTATGTTTCCCCCCACATCCAATAAAGGAGGGAGATTCTCCTTCGCCCTGCTTTTGTTGCTCATGTATTTCACAGAATCACAGAACAGTAGGGGTTGGAAGGGCCCTCTGGAGATCATCTAGTCCAACCCCCCTTCTAGAGCAGGTTTACCTACAGCAGGTTGCACAGGACTACGTTCAGGGGGGTTTTGAATATCTCCAGAGAAGGAGACTCCACACCCTCCCTGGGCAGCCTGTGCCAGGGCTCTGTCACCCTCACGGTAAAGAAGTTTTTCCTCATGTTCAGACAGAACTTCCCGTGTTCTAGTTTGTGCCCGTTGCCCCTTGTCCTGTCGTTGGGCACCACTGAAAAGAATCTGGCCCCATCCTCTTGACACCCGCCCTTGAGCTATTTATAAGCATTGATAAGGTCCCCTCTCAGTCTTCTCTTCCTTAGGCAATTTATAGAAACGCTTTTTATTGTCTTTCATGGCTGTAGCCAGATTAAGTTCTAGTTGGGCTTTGGCCCTTCTAATTTTGTCCCTGCATAACCTCATGACATCCCTGTAGTCCTCCTGGGTTGCCTGCCCCTTCTTCCAAAGGTCATCAACTCTCCTTTTTTTTCCTGAGTTCCAGACGAAGCTCTCTGTTCAGCCAGGCCGGGCTTCTTCCCTGCCGGCTCGTCTTTCAGCACATGGGGACAGCCTGCTCCTGCACCTTTGAGATTTCCTTCTTGAAGAATGTCCAGCCTTCCTGGACTTCTTTGCCCTTCAGGACTGCCTCCCAAGGGACTTTGTCAACCAGGCTCCTAAACAGGCCAAAGTCTGCCCTCCGGAAGTCCAAGGTAGCAGTTCTGCTGACCCGTCTCCTTACTTCTCCGAGAACTGAAAACTCTAAACAGCCTCCAACCATCACATCACCCACAAGTCCTTCTCTGTTCACAAACAACAGGTCCAGTGGGGCACCTTCCCTAGTTGGCTCCCTCACCAGCTGTGTCAGGAAGTTATCTTCCACACACTCCAGGATCCTCCTAGACTGTTTCCTCTCCACTGTATTGTATTTCCAGCAGATTATCTGGTAAGTTGAAGTCCCCCATGAGAACAAGGGCTAGCGATCGTGAGACTTCTCCCAGATGCTTATAGAATATTTCATCTGCCTCCTCATCCTGGTTGGGTGGTCTGTAACAGACTCCCACCATGATATCTGCCTTGTTGGCCTTCCCCTCAATTTTTACCCATAGACACTCAACCTTATCGTCACCATCCTCAAGCTCTAGACAGTCTAGACTCTCCCTAACATACAGGGCTACTCCACCTCTTCTCCTTCCTTGCCTATCCCTTCTGTAAAGTTTGTAGCCATCCATCGCAGCAATCCAATTGTGCAAGTCATCCCACCATGCTTCCATGACTGCAACTATATCATAGTTTTCCCACTGCACAATGGCTTCCAACTCCTCTTGTTTGTTGCCTGTGCTGCATGCATTGGTATAGATGCACTTCAGTTGGGCTTTTGATCCTGCCACCTTTTTTGGGGGAAAAGCCCTAATTCCTATGTGACCATTCTCAGGCACTTCTGTGGTTTCTAACACATTATTAACCCTTGCATCTTTGCTGCCGCATGGATCTCCATCCCCTACCTCACTGAGATGGCAGACCGAAGGACCTCACTAGCACACCGTCCCTCAAACATTGGCATGCCGCCCCCAGGCTTATCTCTACTGAGCCTGGTTTTATCCTCTTCCCCCTTCAAATCTAGTTTAAAGCTCTTTCAATGAGCCCTGCTAACTCCTGTGCAAAGACCCTTTTCCCCCTTTGAGACAGGTGTACCCTGTCTGTTGCCAGCAGGCCTGGTGTCGTGTAGACCAACCCATGATCAAAAAACCCAAAATTCTGCCAGTGACACCAGGCTCGGAGACAGGTGTTGATCTGCTTTCTCTTTCTCTTTCTTCCCTCATAATTCCCTGCAACTGGAAGGACAGAGGAGAAGACTACTTGTGCTCCTGATCCTTAACCAGTTGTCCCAAGGCCCTGAAGTCTCTTTTGATTGCCCTTGGACTTCTTGTTGCAACTTCATCGCTGCCTACCTGAAAAATCAATAATGGATAATAATCTGAGGGCCATAGCAGGGTGGGAAGCTTTCTCTTCACATCTTTAACCCGGGCCCCAGGGAGGCAGCAGACTTCCCTGAAAAGTGGGTCCAGTCTGTATATTGGGCCTTCTGTATATTGGGCCTTTTAATGTATGTAAAGCATACATTTAAATTTTTGTACTTCAGAAACTCCCAGAGATGATAATTATCTGAAGGAAATGCTTACATAGACTCTAAGGCTAGAGAGCCTATTACAACAATTGGACCTTATCTCATATACAATGGCACCATTTCTATGCTGTACCTTTGGCTCACTCTAGGAGAGTATTCAGGGCCAAGTACCATCATATTCCTCCCCTGTTTTTGTACTCTTCCTTAAAGTTACTCTCAGCCACTATCAAAATACTGTGTTATACCCGTGACATGATCCATGGCAGCTGCTCCCACAGCACCAACCGACAATCCTTCACTCAACAGATTCTTCACAGAATTTACTCTAACTTAAAAGCTATAAAGATGCTGGAAAGTCATGCAATCCTGATTTAAAGAATCCCAATGATCTAGGATCTACTGTGTCCTGACATCTGTTCTTCCGCTGTTTAATTGTCCTCCTTGTAAAACTGTGCCTTACTTCATGTTTGAATTTCAGTACTTATAGCTCCCAGACATGCCTCTTCCACCTTACCAAGACTTCCCGGGCTGTGTGTGGCCACATACTTTAACTAATGGCAGTAGCAGCAATAATTCCTAAATTCACATAGAGCAAGAGGCAATGCTCATCTGTGCTATGCATATCAGACTAGAAATCCATGTCTTCATATAAAACCACCTGCGAACTATCTTCCCCATTTAGATTCTTTAAGATCAGAACAAAATCCCTCTGTCAACCTCTCCTGAGTGAATGAAATGCAGTGAGTCCTTGTGGTTGCTCACTATAAAACAGTATTAACTATATCTTTAATCTCTTTATATGTCTCTTCTGAACACTTTTTCATATCCCATCAGCCTTCTTGAAGTACAGATACTTGAAATGGAACGCACATTACAGTAATATGCAGTAATGTCCCTAGAATGGCATCATTCTAGGACCCTGCTTTTATTCCTTTACTACCACAATCCCAAAGCTCTTTCTATACAAATTCATCTATGTTTGTTTCTCAATATATGATCCTTGTATGTTACTCCACAAAAAAATGTGGGGTGTTAAAAGGAACCTAACATATAAATCAACTACATAAACAGTCCAAATTGGTCAGTATATGTAACATTCCCCATTATTCATCACTGCACTAATTCTGTCATCTGGTATCTCCTTCCATATATTTCCTCCTGCATCCAAGGATTCAGATTACTCTGTAACCTCAGTGCAGCACAGCTCCACTGCTGACCAAGTGATGTAGCCTGTCACAAGAGCTTGAACTGGTCAAGAAATACATACTGGCCAGCTCTGCATTACATGGCCTCTTGAGGTCTTTGGTGACTGTACATAAACAGCAGCTTTCCTCAAAGAGAGCCTTCAGCCCCAAAAGAAGAAGTACCTGAGTCTATGATATCTAAGAAATCTTACCATTGCCACTGGTTTTATACAGAAAGATAAATAATACAGAAGTGGGTAGTAAAATAAGTGAAAGCTACAACAAAGTGCAAATCTGTGAAGGGTGCTGTCACTAGGTGGTACTTATATGTAACACTGTAATGAAATGTTGGGCTTAACTATCTCTACTTCATCTGATCTGGATCTAAAAAAACCCCAACTAATTTACTAGGAAGACAAAAACTAATGCCAGACCTCCATTGCCTCTGAATAATGTTTCTACAGTCAAAAATCATGGAACATAAAATCATTAACTATCACTCCATTCCAGGGCACCCACATGTCTCTGCTCTCAAAGAGAAGATAATACTATTTACCTTCACTGCAAAGAGAAGTAAAGGTGAAGCGATAGACGTCTTCTCCAGGCCAATGGAACTGTGCTTATCAGAATGATACACAGCCCTGTATGTGTCTTCACTCACACTAAGTCTGTGTCATGTGAGCTACATTGTGCACAGGTGTCTATTTATCCATCCTTCCTATGAAGTTCAAAGTGAAGGAACTTTTTCCGGGGCAGCAGATGTCAGGAGATGATGGCAGGGAAAAGCCTTAAAGAAAAGAATGCACCCAACAGCAGGACAAACCCTTGCATTGCATACTGACAACTTTTACATTGCAATCTCTGCTATAGCGTTCAATTAGAGAACTTAACATAATTGATTCAAAATGCATGTGATCCAAAGTCAAAAACAAGACAAAAAGATTTTAAAGTAATATTTCAGTAACAAAAATGTCCTCCTACAAATAATTAATGTTTGATGCGCTATCAAGAGAATTCACAAAATTGTTGACAATAAGTATTCTGTTAAGTATTTAGAAAGTCAGAAGAGATGCTCATAGTTTATACTGGTGACAAGATAATAAAATGCTTATTACTACAACTGTTCCTACACAAGGGTGCTAAAGTTAGACAATTTAAAATTATTAGCTAGATACTGCCATTCAACAGCTTTACAAGAAATGACTTGTGCATTCCTTAGACCACTATGGTTGACTTAGGAAATCTTGAAACACTAAAGAAGAATGGAAAAAAGTTAATGCTGTGTCAGATAATTAAGAACAGTGAACTGGATGACGTGACTGATTATAGACCACTATGTCTGACAGTCTAACAGTATTGCTGCTACAGTACTCGGGAAATATTAGTACTACTAAAGAATGTTTTATAGTTAACACTAATCAAAATGGTTTTATGGAAAACGTATCTTGTCAAACTTAGCTGATATATTTTCATAAGAATACTTTCATAAGGCTATTTATAAAAAATTGCCGATTTGTTCATATAGCCTTCCATAAACCATTGACCACGTGAGTATGGTTGTTTAACTGAGGTTAGACCTGAGGCTCTAGCCCAGCCAGATAGTAACAACAGACATTAGGTAGACTTCATCTCAACCCAGTGCAGGTGTGTGCAATATTTATGAGCTGACCACCCTTGACAGTCAATGTAAAGAAACAAGCACTTTTAGGGACATTTCAGGAGATTACAGTATGATCTATTTAGGTCTTTATATTACAGTGTGGTGAGTTAAACCCTCTACTTACTGTAAAAGGAACCTAGTTCCTAGGACAACTAGTTCAGTTGTAGACAGCTACAGTTAATCAAATAAACCACATCTTCTTTATGCACTTGTAATGCAGGGTGCCAGAATTTAAATGAAGAAATCACGGAATAGTATAGTAAAAGCATTTTGAATAACATAACTATTTAACAAGTATTGAGATGTACAGTTACAAAGTGACTGGTGTTTGTAAACTGCTACTCTTCAATTAGTTACTGTAATTAACAAACCACTGAGAAAACTCCAGGAACAATGATTATGCCCTCAGCAGCATCAGCTGAAGAACACTGTCTCATTGTCTTTAGCTGGGCCACAGTCTTTGTTTTCCTCATGTTTCAAGAATTTCTTCACAAGTTAGAAGTGACAGAGGAATACTGTGACAGAGGAATACTGTTCAGGTTAAGAACCAGTGTTAACCTCATTTACAGGTCCCACAAGTTGCTACAGCAAAACCGTGCAGAGGAGAAACAAACCACCACAAGAAGCAGGGATAAGCAGCCAGGGCAGAGTGGGAACTTCTTAAATCAGCTTCATCAATAAATTCCGTTTATGTCAAACTATGACTTAAATGTTTTCAAAGATAAGAAACAAGCAGAGCAGTTGGAAACATTTTTACAAATGGGAAGCAGGACAGGTGAAGAAAATTCACAATAAAATTCACTTGTAAATAGCTGTGTTTGTAGGTATTTGAAACAAACTAATTTCGATTAATGCAGTATAATCAGAAAAAGAATAAAAGCAGGATTGCCACATGTTGCTGGCTCAGTGCTGGCCCTTCAGGATGAGTGGGTTTTGGAGAAAAGAAGATCAAGAAAGGCCAGGGGACAGTCTCAGGATTTCAACAGTTTAAATGCTGGTCAGGTTAAGAGAAACCCTAGATTCTGACTCAAGTATACACTGCTGAGATATCTGCTGTATCCTGTAACATTTTGAATAAAATACTCAACCCTCCACAAAAAATCAATACAGCACATACTTCATATATGTCAAAAGAGAGCAAATCCTAAATAATAACAGCTAAATGAGGAATCATCATCAGATAGGACCTGTTGTCTGCTTAACATCATGTAAAATATTTGTCAGTGATTCAGGATAAAGTATGAAATGGAAATGAATACTAATTAAGCTTGCATAAGTCACAAGGAGACAGGACAAGTCATTTATACTCTTATCCAAGTCATTTGGTGAACTGGGAACAAAAAACTATATATAAATAAACATGCATTCAGTGAGCCTGCAAGAGTAGACAGACCACCTGTTGCATGAGATGTACACTCTTGGGAAGCAAGAAACCTGAAAAGGTCTTCAGAAACATGGAAGAAACAATGCACATAAACTGCCCACGCAACATAAGAGCTAAAGTGGGTGCATAAGCCAGGGACAACCTGGTACAAGCAGCTGATGCATACTACTGCAGCAGCAAGATCATGCTGGTACCCCGAAACAGCCATGAAGGACAAAGCCAAAACACAGGTGTAGGGGGTAAAATAGGAGGAAGGAAAATAGCAACAGAAACTTTAGAAAAAAATAGAGTCAGTACAACACATGAAGATGGGAAGAAAAGCACGGTAAGACCAGATAAGGAAAAGGGATCAAGGAAGGATTTAAAGATGTACACAGAGCATTAACTAGAAAGTGATGTAGGAGGCCCACAAAGAAGGTGCAAGAAGTTATTGGGACAAGAAAGAAGTTAAGATAGAGCACAGATCGGGCAAGACAAAAAAACCAAAATCTATGACAGCACTATCAGTGACTAAGGAGAAGAAAAAACAGTGGCAGGACAGAGAGGTAAAAGACAAGTCATATTAGATGGTACCAATGCTATGTGATGGGGTTAGAGGATACACAGTCAGACTCTCATATGGCCTCTGCCATGTACCATGCAAGAGCCTCCTAGGAGCTATTCCCCTGCTGAATGGCAGAATGCAACAGAGAAACTGTGGGGCAGCAACAGCCACGCAGGGAAGACATGTCCACACGAGTGTTGCCCACACAGGCTCAGCATTCAAACAAGGAGCCACGGAGGATGTTTGGCTGAGCAGGAGAATGAAGTGAGAGATGGAAGTACAGCCGAGGCATAGTCCTTTCGTAAGCATGCTGCTCAAGGCCTAGCTATGTCAGCACAACCGAGTAGCTGCCACCAGTTTTAGTGGAGAATCGCCATCCATTCTATTCATACCTGGAAAGTTGGGAAAATTCAGCAATAACCTACAGGTGCTTAAAGGAACTAGACTGGAAGTCTGTAAATAAGCAGTGACCTGAAACACTTACAGAGAAAATAAGCAAGTACCTCGTGATACAACCATAACTGTAAGATTATTACCCACCTTAACTTGTAATACTTTTATTGAGGGATTAAATGCCTTTCATAATGACAATGTATAATACTAATGTGCGTTCTAATTTGCATAACAATATGTCTCTCCACAATTGCAAGTTCTGGTACCATAACAATTAAAAAAGTGAGGATCTCCAAAAGCCAAGTTCTCAGGTCAAGTCAGGTTCCTTGCACCCAGCCATCACATACAGCTCCATTCCCGAAGCCAAAAAGTTCATCCCAAACAAACTGAAACCACTTCCCATCATTTCCTTTTCCTGCTTTTTTTTCCCAACAGGAGCTACAGTTGGTGGCAGGCAGGCAAAAGAGGTTAAGTTGTCCTGGATAAAGCAAGCTCTCCATATTTACAGCTCTTTTCCCCCAACGCTTTTTGCATACTCTGCAGCTGGCTGTTTTTCATTTCCTAATCTGCATTTCATCTCAAAACACCCCCCAGGCCCATCTCAAAACAAGCCCACCTCCAGAACTCTGGTCACTCACCAGAGCTCCCTACCCCTTCCTCTATCATTTATTCTTTTCCTACCATTTTCAAGGCACCACTTCCTAGCCACCACTGCTCCTCTGCCTTTTGACTCTTCCTTACGCTGAGTGCTTCAACATGCACTCAGATGTCTTTACTATACTGATGCAAAGAAATATTTAGCTCTCAGCTATGGCAAGAAGCAGTGCTGCACAGGAACAACATTCTGTGCCGAAATAGAGCACAGGAGAGTCCAAATGTGATGTGCGGAATAGGCCTCCACAGAGCAGTTCAAGGAGGGAAAGCAGAGGAAAGAAAAGACAAGAAGAGTCATATAGAATCATAGAATCATAGAATAGTTTGGGTTGGAAGGGACCTTTAAAGGCCATCTAGTCCAACCCCCCTGCCATGAGCAGGGACAACCTCACTAGATCAGGTTGCTCAGAGCCCTGTCCAGCCTGACCTTGAATGTTTCCAGGGATGGGGCTTCTACTATCTCTCTGGGCAACCTGTGCCAGTGCTTCACAACCCTCATTGTGAAAAACTTCTTTCTGATTTCCAGCCTGTATCTCCCCTCCTTTAGTTTAAAGCCATTACCCCTTGTCCTATCACAACAGGCCCTGCTAAAAAGGTTCTCCCCATTTTTCCTATAGGCCCCTTCAGGTACTGAAAGGCTACAATAAGGTCTCCCCGGAGCCTTCTCCTCTCCAGGCTGAACAGGCCCAACTCCCTCAGCCTGTCTTCGTAGGAGAGGTGCTCCATTCCTCTGAGCATCCTTGTGGCCCTCCTCTGGACCCGCTCCAGCAGGTCCACGTCCTTCTTATGTTGAGGGGCCCAGAGCTGGACGCAGTACTCCAGGTGGGGCCTCACCAGGGCAGAGTAGAGGGGCAGAATCACCTCTCTCGACCTGCTGGCCACGCTTCTTTTGATGCAGCCCAGGATATGTGACAGTGCAATCTGTGTTTTTGTTTGGTACTTGCTAGGTTTGTTTTTCAAATTAAAAGTGAAGGGACTCTGCTATGCACAACACTCACCACACAGCAGCATAACTCTCTGATTAAGCTTTTCTCTCAATTCTGTAAATCCAGAATGGGAATTCTCCCGTCCCATATCACCCAGGCCTACTGGATGGTATAATCTGAGACATCTGTGTTCTGCTTCTCTCCAAGGCACCTTCATCTGTGCATGAAACTCAAAGAAAACCCTAAACTTACCACCTGCTTCTAGGGACCCCATGTATCCACACCATGCAGAACATCCACTGTATGACTTACTAAAAAAAACCTAATTGGGCTTGTGAAGTTTTACCTCCTTTTGGCAAAAATTGATTTTCAAAAAAAGTTCTCCTGTCTTCACTTTTCTTCCCATCCAAAGTACACTCTATAAATAGAAACAAAGTATTTTTATATTTGATTTTAAATCAGTACAAATGACTTGTATAGGTATGGGAAGTCTATATAATTCAGAGGGCTAATACATGAAAACCAACAAAGTCAAAGATGGGGAACGGAGTTTCAGCTAAACTATTCAACCTCTGTATTTTTTTCCTTTAAAGTTGCTTAACAATGACTGACATCTGGAATAAAAGAATTCTTTATCATTGTCGTGGTTTCAGCTGGGATAGAGATAATTTTCTTCATAGTAGCTAGTATGGGGCTATGTTTTGGATTTGTGCTGAAAACAGTGTTGATAATACAGGGATGTTTTCGTTATTGCTGAGCAGAGCTTACACAGAGTCAAAGCCTCTTCTGCTTCTCACATCACCCCACCAGCAAGTAGGCTGGGGGGGCACAAGAAGCTGGGAGGGGACACAGCTGGGACAGGGCAGTGAAGCTGGGGAAGGGTCTAGAGCACCAGTCCTATGAGGAGCAGCTGAGGGAACTGGGGGTGTTTAGCCTGGAGAAAAGGAGGCTGAGGGGAGACCTTCTCGCTCTCTAAAACTACCTGAAAGGAGGTTGGAGCCAGGTGGGGGTCAGTCTCTTCTCCCAAGTAACAGGTGATAGGACGAGAGGAAACGGCCTCAAATTGCACAAGGGGAGGTTTCAATTGGATATTGGGAAACATTTCTCCCTGAAAGGGTTTGTCAAGCACTGGAACAGGCTGCCCAGGGCAGTGGTGGAGTCACCATCCCTGGAGGGATTTAAAACACTTGTAAATGTGGCACTTAGGGACATTTTTTAGTGGTGGACTTGACAGTGATAGGTTAACAGTTGGACTCGATGATCTTAAAGGTCTCTTCCAACCTAAACGATTATATGATTCTATGACAGCTGACCCCAACTGACCAAAGGGATATTCTATACCATATGACGTCATGCTCAGCATATAAAGCGGGGGGAAGAAGGAGGAAGGGGGGGATGTTTGGAGTGATGGCATTTGTCTTCCCAAGTAACCATTACACATGACGGAGCCCTGCGTTCCTGGAGATGGCTGAACACCTGCCTGCTGGTGGCAAGTGGTGAATAAATTCCTTGTTTGCTTTGCTTGCGTGCGCCACTTTTGCTTTACCTATTAAACTGTCTTTATCTCAATCCATGAGTTTTCTCACTTTTACCCTTCCGAGTCTCTCCCCCATCCCACCGGGGGGGGGAGTGAGCGAGTGGCTGTGTGGTGCTGAGTTGCCGCCTGGGGGTAAACCACAACAATCTTTTACTATCCTCAGACTTTTAACAAAGACTGTGGAAAAATTCACATTTCTGACACCATCAGATCTCAGACCAAAGGTCCACTTAGCCAACAGTTAGTACCAGATACTCAAATAAAGACTATAAGAAATAAAATTTAAAAAAAAGAAAATCTTGTGATTTTTTTTTTTTTACAACTATATCAGGTATTCTAATAAACATACTCCTGTACATTAAAACTTTTTTTACTATATGGGTAGCGCATCATAGCCACAACACTATTATTGCAAAAAACATGACATACATATTCCCCTTGTATGACCTTCCTGTTTCTAACAGCCATGGTTTACTAACATCTGGAGCCTGAACTACCATGTTTAATAGCCAGCAAGGGACTTGTCTCATACCTGTGTTTGAACCCATCTATACTGTAGACAGCTGAAACATCTTTTAGTAATAAATGCTACAATCTAATTTGGCATGAGCTGGGGAAAAAAAAAAAACAAACAAAAAACCCCTTTGTGTTTGTTTTAAGCCTGTTGCCTGATAATTTCATCACGTCCTTACATTCTATAAATTGTAAGTCCATATGTTCTATAAATAGTAACGTGCCTTTCCCCCACGATGACTGATGATCTCTAGCACAGTTATCTTCATCTATCATTTTTCTAAAGAATTCTCACATACCTCCTCTGATGGAAATCTCTCTACCTCTCACTATCCTTATCACTTTTTCTAGAATTCTTCTAGTTCTACTAGTCACTGCATCTTAAGGGATATAGAACTGCATTCAGTCTTCAGGACATAGGTTGGACCCGATGATCTCGGAGGTCTCTTCCAACCAGAACAATTCTATGATTCTATGATTCTATAGGCGAACCATGGATTTATACAATATTCTAACAATAACTTCAGTTTGTTAATTCTTTTCCTGTAATATCTAACATCAATTTTTCCATTGTAATCACTACTGTTCAGCTCATGTTTGCAGAGAACTATCTATCAAGATGCTACAATTTCTTTCCTGAGCCAAAAGAGATAATTTTGACAACAATGTGGCTACATTGGTAGGCTTATTTATGGTATCCTGGGCTGCATGAGGTAAAGTACTGCCAGGAAGTTGAGAGAGGTGATCCTTCCTTTCTGTACTCAGCACTGGTAAGGCCGCATCTGGAGTACTGTGTCCAGTGCTGTGCTTGTCCAGTACAAGAGAGACATGGACATACTGGAGAGTTCAATGGAGGGCCACAAAGATGACAAAGGGACTGGAGCATGTCTCCTATGAGGAAAGGCCAAGAGAGCTGGGACTGTTTAGCCTGGCGAAGAGAAGGCTCAGAGAGCATCTTATAGATTTATATAAATATCCTGAGGGAGAGTGCACAGAAGATGGAGACAGGCTCTTTTCAGTGGTGCCCAGAGACAGGACCAGAGGCAATGGGCACAAACTGAAACACATGAGGTTCCCTTTGAACATCAGCAAACACTATGTTACAGTGAGGGTGAGTGAGCACTAGAATAAGTTGCTCAGACAGGTTGTAGAGTCTCCCACCTTGGAGATATTCAAAGGCTGTCTGGACATGGTCCTGGGCAACCAGCTCTGCTTGAGCAGGGGAGCTGGACGAGATGACCTTCAGAGGTCCCTTCCAACCTCAATCATTCTGTGATTCTGTGATTTCCTACTCTTCCTTACTGCTTATGAGGAATTTTCCTATTGACGATATACTTCCCTTATTAGCTTTTACATTCTTCAGAAACCTTGCTGAGAGCATTTTCAAAACACTTAAGTACAATATGCTGACAGGCCCACTCTTATTCACATGACCCATCAAAGAATTCTAATCCTAATAAAATAGGGCCACAACAGATAATAGAATAGGAACTTAACGGACCCGTGGGGCATCATTTGCCTCTACAGAAGACATGCTGACTCCTTATCTGCAATGGCATGCTTAGACACCAATCCTTTGAACAAAAGACAGGACTCCACTAATTACAACTTCACATGCAATTTACATTGTTAAATATACTAACAGATGAGGATGGCTGCAGCACTTGACAGAAGCATTCACTCAGAAAATAAAATTTGTAGGAGTTATGAAGAGTCTGACAGAAGATATTACAGAACACGGTATCAGTCAGTAGCGCTCTCTTGTTTTTATCATACTGCAGCCAGTGCTGGTCACATCTCTAAAAAGCAGACAGCAGAATTAATAAAGATACAGTTATGGAAAGACTAGGTACAAAATAATTCTCTTATGAAGAGGAACTGAAAAAGAGTGCATGTTTATATTGCAGGGGAGGGGGAAAATGTACACAATTAAGACTAGGACTGAGACAAAACTAGGAGCACATTATCTTGTAACAGAAGAACTAGAGAACCACCAACAAAAACAGAGGGCAACAAACTCAAAATCAACAAAAGCTTTTTCATGCAGAATAGTTAGCCTGGGGCAGTAACTGGCATAGGACTTGCCAAGAGACATTGAAGATGTAGAAAGGGGTCAACCAGGTAAGGAGCGTCCAGTTTTCTTGACCCTACAAGCCACACAGCAAAATCTTTACAAGTCAAACAGCCATAAGACACATACCAGCATATACTTTAGAGGATGGCAGAGAGGAGAAGTACCAGATAGTCCACAGAAAAGTAATGACAGCACATCTGCTCACATGTTCCATCACACTGCCTTGGGTCCTAGCTGGTCTATGCATACCACTGGATCCCAGAGAGACCTAGTGATGGCATTCTTGGCAGTTCCCACTGGTTTGCTTCCTTCCAAAGATAGATCTGAACTACCAAGCACAAAAATGGCACCAGAATTACTTACAAACCATATACAGATACCCTTGGTCTAGACACTTACATTCATACAAGAATATCCAGAGCTGTAATGTTAAGTATTAAGAGAACAATGAGAAAGGTTGTAAAGAACAATATCCTAATATCCAATCGAAACCTCCCCTGGCGCAACTTGAGGCTGTTTCCTCTTGTCCTATCACCTGTTACTTGGGAGAAGAGACCGACCCCCACCTGGCTTCAACCTCCTTTCAGGGAGTTGTAGAGAGTGATAAGGTCTCCCCTCAGCCTCCTTTTCTCCAGGCTAAACAACCCCAGTTCCCTCAGCCACTCCTCATAGGACTGGTGCTCTAGACCCTTCCCCAGCTTTGTTGCCCTTGTCTGGACACGCTCCAGCACCTCCATGTCTGTCTTGGAGTGAGGGGCCCAAAACTGAACACAGTACTCGAGGTGCGGCCTCACCAGGGCCAAGTACAGGGGGACGATCCCTGCCCTAG
Organism: Phoenicopterus ruber ruber; assembly: GCA_009819775.1. Taxonomy (NCBI): domain Eukaryota; kingdom Metazoa; phylum Chordata; class Aves; order Phoenicopteriformes; family Phoenicopteridae; genus Phoenicopterus; species Phoenicopterus ruber. The sequence goes on from CM020216.1 coordinate 136,617, forward strand.
TCCTGCTGGCCACACTATTTCTGATACAGGCCAGGATGCCGTTGGCCTTCGTGGCCACCTGGGCACACTGCTGGCTCATATTCAGCCGGCTGTCGACCAACACCCCCAGGTCCTTTTCCGACGGGCAGCTTTCCAGCCACTCTTCCCCAAGCCTGTACCGCTGCATGAGGTGGTTGTGACCCAAGTGCAAGACCGAGCACTTATCCTTGTTGAACTTCATACAATTGGCCTCGGCCCATCGCTCCAGCCTGTCCAGATCCCACTGTAGAGCCTTCCTACCCTCAAGCAGATCAACACTCCCGCCCAACTTGGTGGCATCTGCAAACTTACTGAGGGTGCCCTCGATCCCCTCATCCACATCATTGATAAAGATATTAAACAGAACTGGCCCCAACACTGAGCCCTGGGGAACACCACTTGTGACTGGCCACCAACTGGATTTAACTCCATTCACCACAACTCTTTAGGCCCGGCCAGCCAGCCAGTTTTGTACCCAGCAAAGACTATACCCATCCAAGCCATGAGCAGCCAGTTTCTCCAGGAGGATCGTGTGGGAAACAGTGTCAACGGCTTTGCTAAAGTCCAGGCAAACAACATCCACAGTCTTTCCCTCATCCAGTAAGCGGGTCACCTTGTCATAAAAGGAGATCAGGTTGGTCAAGCAGGACCTGCCTTTCATAAACCCATGCTGACTGGGCCTGATCACCTGGTTGTCCCGTATGTGCTGCGTGATGGCACTCAAGATGATCTGCTCCATAACCTTCCCCAGCACCGAAGTCAGACTGACAGGTCTGTAGTTCCCCAGATCCTCCTTCTGGCCCTTCCTGTAGATGGGCATCACATTTGCCAACCTCCAGTCAACTGGGACCTCCCCAGTTAGCCAGGACTGCTGATAAATGATGGAAAAATGATGGAAAGTGGCTTGGTGAATGTCAGTTAGGAGCAGGGGGGAGGGGAAATCACACTCCTAACAGACAGTTACAATGACACTCTCTTTTACATAAGCACAGCTGGCACTGTTCTAACCTTCACCCCTTGCCTTCAGAATAGTCTAGCCATCACAAACAAGGTATTTACAGACTCAAAGAAGAGGGGCTAGCATGGCCATTAGAAGATCTTTAAATCCTTCCTTGCCCCAAGTCAGTATTGAGGTGCCAAATCCCTTCTTAACAGATATTTGTCTAAGTTCTTAAACCCTCCACTGAGAGAGGCTCTACAGGCAGTATATGCCATTTTTAATTTACAATAGCTAACCAAACTGCAGCTTGTCTTTCTGGAAGGTATAAGGCTCCCAGTAAGGACAAATGGATGTCCATAAGTGCTCGGTAAAATACAGGTGTCAGGTGATCCAAAAGTCTCACTTAGCCATCAGATCCATTAATCTGTAAACAACCATAATCGATCATGCAGATCAACACCTGGCTTCATGGCTGGTGTTGATGCCAGGGCTTTGGCTTCTACGATCATAGGATGTTCTTTGATGAATACAGATTACTGGGGAGAGATAGGATTCACCATTGGCCAGTTCCCGCAGGACCCTGGCATTCATTTCACTAGGTCCCACAGGCTTGTGTGTATGTTCAGGTTCCTCACATGATCTAGAACCTGATCTTCTCCTACAATGGGTGGGACTTCATTCCCCCAGTCCCTGCCTTGAGATTCAGGGACTCGAGAGATTTGGGAAGAGCAATTGCCAGTGAAAACTCGGGGGGGCGGAAAGTTGTTGAGTACTTCAGCCTTCAACTCCAGTTGTGCCTTAGCTTTCTTGATCCCATCCCTACACTCCTGGGCAGTATCCCTATATTCTTCCCAGGATGCATGTTCCTGCTTCTACTGCCTATGCATTTCCCTCTTGTGTTTTGGTTTGACCAGGATGTCCTTACTCAGCCATGCTGGTTCCCCACCTTCCTCACCTGATTTCTTGAACATGGGAATCGATAGTTCCTGCGCTCTAAGAAAAATGTCTTTAAATAGCTGCCAACTCAGTGTCCAAATGGAGATCAGTATCAAGTGGTGTCCCTCAGGGGTCCCTACTGGGACCAGTACTGTTCAATATCTTTATTAATGACATAGATAGTGGGATTGAGTGCACCCTCGGCATGTTTGCAGATGACATCGAGCCATGTGGTGCAGTTGATAGGCTAGAGGGAAGGGGTGCCATCCAGAGGGACCCTGACAGGCTGGAGGAGTAGGCCCACGTCAGCCTCATGAAGTTCAACAAGGACAAGCTCTTGCACCTGAGTCAGGACAATCACCAGTACCAGTACAGACCGGGGCATGAACTGATTGAGAGCAGCTCTGTGGAGAAGGACTTGGGGATATTGGTAGATAAAAAATTGGACATGAGCTGGCAATGTGTGCTTGCAGCCCAGAAAGCCAATCGTATCCTGGGCTGCATCCAAAGAAGTGTGGCCAGCCTCTCTACTCTGCTCTCCTGAGACCTCACCTGGATCCAGCTCTGGCATCCACAGTATAAGAAAGACACCGACCTGTTAAAGCAGGTCCAGAGGAGGCCATGCAAATGATCAGAGGGCTGTAACATCTCTCCTATGAAGAAAAGATGAGAGTTGGGGTTGTTCGGCCTGGAGAAGAGAAGGCTCTGGGGAGACCTTATTGCAGCCTTTCAATACTTAAAGGGGGCTTATAAGAAACATGGAGAGAGACTTTTTACCAAGGCCTGTAGTGACAGGACAAGGGGCAATGGTTTTAAACTGAAATAGGGTAGGTTTAGATTGGACATAAGGAAGACATGTTTTTACAATGAGGGTGGTGAGACACTGGAACAGGACTAGATGATCTTTGAAGGTGCCTTCCAACCCAAACCATTCTATCGTTCTATGAACCACACACTGAATAAGCTTTGCACTTTCTCCTGCAACTACTCACATTGGCCACTGTCCACATAGAGTCTGATCAGCATACCAGCCAGCTCAGTTACTATGTGGTTATCCCTATGATCTCAAAGAAGAAAAAACAAGAATAAAAAAACTTAAGTAACCTTGCAGTATGTCCTTTTTCTACCATGGAAATGGAAAGCTTTAAAAAATGATCTACAAGCAACATTTAAAAATGATTCCTCACTGACCTAACAGCTGCAAACATAGCTCTTGCTCTCCATCTAGACATCACCTTTAACAGTAAATTCTGCAGTTGCCATGAATCTTACATATTTTGCCAGGAGAAAATGACTGTTTTAAATCTTTAAAAATCATGAATTTATGAATTTTGAATGTTATGCCTTGTTAGGCCTTGCAGTTTCACCAAATGAAGTCCAATTTCTTTCACATCATCAAAAGCATATTTGCAAATCGAAGGCCACATGCTTATCAAAAGTTAAGTTTATACAATTTCCCACTTCAGTGCAATAGGTGTGCCTGTAAATTTAAAAATAGATGATTGGTAAATTGTATTTTCTTCTCTGCAGTTTAGCATCTTGAAAGGAGCTGAACTGCCTTTAAAAAAAATTTTTTTTAAATTCATTCACAGGCAGAGAATAAGTGTGCCAAATTTCAGGGTAAAAACTAAAAGATGCAATGTTAGACTCTGAAACTGACATTCTTGGAGCAAGCAAATTCTTCAGTCTAGCTAGGGGCTTCATTTAAGCCCCAGTGATAGTTAGATTCAAACAGAAATGCTTCTACCCCTAGCTTTGGACAACTACCAGGCAAACACATACATCATCATTATGATACTATTACAAAATAGTAAAGGCTATTGAACTATCAAAGGCCATAAAGGAAAGGACAGGAAGTTTGTCCCTCAAACACTGGAACAAATGAATAGAGAGTTTTTTAAAAAATGGAAGGAAGATCAAAACAGCTTTCCATAAAATTAATGGGACCCTTGTCCAGCATTGAGGTGCCAGTGCTATCAATATATCCAGGTACAAGAATGACCATGTCACTGTTACTTTCATGTTTACTCAGTAAATATGAGAAGATTTGACAAGGGCATCTCAGGCTGTCAATTCACGAAAATCAGACATACCTCACTTGATGACCTCTGAGTAACATTTCCTGAACAAGACCTACTAGCCATTGTCTACATTATGAAAGCATTATGAAGAACACAGCAATAACTGTGAGCTAGAATAAAAAGCATGCAAGTTGTAGTTATTTGCTTGTTTCTATGCACTCTGTTTGGAAACCACTGTGTTCCCCCACAATAACCTTCGCTCTAAATTGGAGAGATATGGTTTTGATGGGTGGACTGTTGGATGGATGAGGAATTGGTTGGATTGTCACATCCAGACGGTAGTGGTCAAAGGCTCAACGTCCAGATGGAGATTGGTGACAAGCGGCATCCCTCAGGGGTCCATATTGGGACCAGTACTGTTTAATATCTTCATCAATGACATCGACAGTGGGTTTGAGTGCACGCTCAGCACGTTTGCGGATGACACCAAGCTGAGTGGTGCAGTGGACACACCTGAGGGATGGGATGCCATCCAGAGGGACCTGGACAAGCTCAAGAAGTGCGCCCAGGCAAACCTCATGAAGTTCAACAAGTACAAGTGCAAGGTCCTGCACCTGGGTCGGGGCAACCCCTGGTATCAATACAGGCTGGGGGATGAAGGGATCGAGAGCAGCCCTGCCGAGAAGGACTTGGGGGTACTGGAGGATGAGAAGCTGGACATGAGCCGGCATCGTGCACTCACAGCCCAGAAAGCCAACCGTATCCTGGGCTGCATCAAAAGAAGCATGGCCAGCAGGTCAAGGGAGGGGATTCTGCCCCTCTACTCCGCTCTGGTGAGACCCCACCTGCAGTACTGCATCCAGCTCTGGGGCTCTCAGCACAAGAAAGACATGGATCTGTTGGAGCAGATCCAGAGGAGGGCCACAAAAATGATCAGAGGGATGGAGCACCTCTCCTATGAGGACAGGCTGAGAGTTGGGCTTGTTCAGCCTGGAGAAGAGAAGGCTCCAGGGAGACCTTATTGCAGCTTTTCAATACTTAAAGGGGGCTTATGAGAAAGATGGGGGAAAAAAAACCTTTTTAGCAGGGCCTGCTGTGATAGGACAAGGGGTGATGGTTTTAAACTAAAGGAGGGGAGACTTAGACTAGACGTAAGGAAGAAGTTTTTCACGATGAGGGTGGTGAAGCACTGGCACAGGTTGCCCAGAGAGGTGGTAGATGCCCCATCCCTGGAAACATTCAAGGTCAGGCTGGATGGGGCTCTGGGCAACCTGATCTAGTTGAGGATGTCCCTGCTCATGGCAGGGGGGTTGGACTAGATGACCTTTAAAGGTCCCTTCCAACCCAAACTATTCTATGATTCTATGATCCTAATACCACACTGGAAGAGGAATGAGCTCCAAGTGATTAAGAGTACTGAAGGTTAAAGTTAACACCTTACCTTTCATCAAGAAGCTAAAGGAGTTTTAATACATAAGCTCTTCTGATTCCAGCAAGGGTTGTGGACTCTCTGCAGGAATATACGTTAGCAGGTATATTCTGCATTAACACCAACGGGTTCTTAACAAGTTAGTCAGCATAGAGAACATGACATGTAATAGTTACAGGAACAGAAAGAAATGGAGTGGGGTGTCAGAACTGAAAAGGAAGGAAACTTTCCTAGATGTCAATTAGAAAAAGCCTTTTGCCACATTTGCGGCCTGGTATTCAGTGGTCATCTTGAACCCAGCACCATCCATAAGTGCAAACACAAGTAAAAAATCACAGAAGTGTTTCCTGCTTAGGAGGTTATTATTCTTATTGTCTTTACTTCCAACTTCTTTTGCCAAGCATCTGCAGTCACCCCCATTTTGTCCAGTCTCTCCCTCTGCCAAATAGCTCTTATCCGTACCCATCTTCTATCATTTCAAACCTGAATGAGGAAAACTACAAAACTGCCTTTCTAAAAGACATACCCATACTCAGCTGTAAGCTGGATACAGGTACCAAATACCTTTAGGAACATGCCAAAGTGAGTGGTCCTATAGGCCTACCTGGACTCAGAATCCAAGAGAACATTCAACTGAACAGAAATAACAGAATAGTGACAGAAAACATAGTCACAGAAAAGTCAATCACAGAAAACTGGAACAACTCCTTCCCATTAAGACAACTTAACATTGAAACAGCAGACCTAAGAATGTGGGGGATTTTCTAACATTGTTTACTCCAAACTGCTGACCCCATAATTAGATGACTGCAAAAACTTAAAAGGTATGTGGAAGAAAAAAAAAAGATTCAGTATTTGCCTCATTTTCCTATTATTTTTCCACATATCCATTACTAGTCAGAGACAGGATACTTTGGCCTGACTCAGCACAACACAGTTCTTAAATTCATGTAAGCTATGATTGGTAGACTAGTAGTGTTATCTCTCTGTAACAGACTTTCCCTAGCTCATCCAGAAGCGAAAAGCCAGAGGTAGCAGGCACTGGGCAAAGTTCATAACTGTGCTGCAGCACACTAAGCAATATGGTTGTTAAAGGCCCAAATCAGATGACAGTAACAAGCCTAATGTGTCTTAAAAAAAAAAAAAATATATATATATACACATATATATATAACCTAGACTATTTATTTCCAATGCAAAACAGAATGCATTTTTCTACCAGATGCTATCAGTGAAATGACCTGCGCGGGCTGCAAAAGGTGAAAAGGCACTGATCCAGTTGTGGGAAAAACAAAGTCCCTTACAGGCACAGTGTGTACGAACTGGGAAAAAAAGATAGATGGATACAGGTGGATATTCACCAGTGGAAGGAACAAGAAGAATGGAACTAATGGAAGAAAACAAAGACCTGAGTGGCAGATTTGAGTACCTTATCACGGAGATGACCAATGCATATCCAACAACAGCAGGTACTGGAGAAGTCTACCAGCTGGGAAGAGCTAACCATGCTAATTTATACCTGCTGTGAGAAGCATGGTAACCCTACAAATCAATAACCATTAGACAAGAACTAATCATATTTACTTGTAGCTAATGGAGTAATGAAGTACCAGAAAGAATACCTGCTGCTACTACTATTCTTCATTCTTTCCTCTATTAGGCCTGCTCACAGCAACTGCATTCTCTAGCATTATTTGCTCTGAGCCAGTCTACTCTGCTTAATCAGCATCCTCCCTGCCAGCACTAGCAGAAACTATCACAGAAATAGCTGGCTAGTAAAAGGACCAGCTTAGGTCAATAGCAGCAAGCAGGCAGTTCAGGCCTTATTTCACAGAATAACATTTCCCATATGTCCAAAAGCAAACATTTTCCAGTCCCAATACAAGTCACAGACACACTCTTCCCACCTAGAACAGGTCATTTTTCAAAGGGCTAAAACCTACCTGTCCCAGACTAGGTAGCTGATGAACACCCGGAGTCACATGTGTATAGACCAAGAGGAAGCAGGAAACTTATCCAGTAGGATGGAGCAGGAGACCAGATATTATGTCATGATGAATTAGCAGCAGATATTCTCATTGACCTGAAGCAGGAACAGCTCTAAGACAGCAGGACGAGGATGCATTTGGATCCAGCTCTGAAAAGAGAAAGTACATATTGAGTGAGAGGGAAGCAATATACAATATAAATAAAATTTCCTAGAACTGAACCAACCCATGTGACACTTCATAAGCAGCACAACTGGGAAAAAAAAAAAAAAAAGAGGGAAAAAGCAAGAAAGAAAAGATGCAACTGGCATAGTGATTAGGGACTTCTCTGCAGACAGCTGCACACAGAAGCATGTCCATGTTGCCAAGACAGTACTTCTGCCCAGGCACTAGGCCATCCTTACAGGCTATTCAACTTGCAGATGGGAGCCAGCTTGTATTTGGGGAGACTGGAGAAAACATGAAGAAGTACAACACTTGCCTATAACCTGTCAACATGTTGAGGTATGCTCTAATAAGAATCAGAGGTTGGTTAAGATTGGAAGGGATCCCTGGAATTTGCCGGGCCTAACCAAGAAGCAAGGGTATCTTCTTACATAGATGTTCTCGGTTATACTTCTGCCATCAGACATCTCTGGCAACCCTTGGGAAAGCAGGCCACTTCAGGAACTTTAACCAAGTCAGCTTGCTTTCCTTCTTAAAAAATCAAATCCTTAAAGGCTATCAGAATACTGTAGCATTTCAGCAGGCATTGTTAGCTGCCCTGGTAGGATGGTGAGAGTGTTGCAGACTGGGAGAACTAATGATCCCACAGATTTTGGGTATAGTCAGGCAGCTTTGGTGTCTGCGTATTCATGATAGGTTCCAGAGAAGATGAGCCAGGGTAGGAAAGAAAATGGAGCCGCTCCTTGGGAAGAGCTGAGCCAGCTGCACCTGTGTATACAAAGCACTGCTTCTTATGACAGCTCTCTACTGTAGTCGATGAACAAGCATTACAGCAGAACAGATGTGAACACCAGCACTCACAGCATTCACAGGTATAAGCTCATACCTAGTCATGCAGTTAGAAGCAACTGCTCAAAGAATGAATAGGCAAGAAAGGGAAATATGAGCATCACAGTGCCAGCCTAGGCAGTGCTAGTCAGAACAAGAGCAGACAACTCCATCAGGGACAGTAACAAGGTTCTCAGTCCAGCAGGGTCAAAACAAGGGAAGAACAAAGGGCAGAAAGAAGATCACGGTGAATTGTGCTAAAATAGAGCTGAAGTCAAGGAAGGATAGAGTCCAGGAAAGCAGTGGCTGAGGCAGAACACAGCAATGGAAGCAGTGCAAGTGAGAAGGGCTGGGCCAGGAGAGTGCATGAGGTACAGAAAGGAACATCGCTGCAGCACTGCGGGAAAGGAGGCAACCAAAGGCTGACAATGTTGGGAATCTCACCCTCAACCTGCCTTAGGGGCAAGGCCAGGCTGGGAGTTTGTTCCTCACAGATAGAGGGCAGGGGATTCTGCCAGGGAAGAAGGGCTGGTTTCTCATGGTGGTGTCTCCATGGTAAACAGCAGGTTGTTGATTGCTCCCGAGGCAGCACCAAGGAACTGGTTATTTTCAGAAGCTGCAGGACTCCTCTGGATGGGCAGCAGCATGAAGCGAGTCTCTCCAAGAAAGGCAGCGCTGACAGCACTAGGCAAGGATACTGCACAAATGCACCTTCAGATCATGCTAACTGGTGAGTGATATTGCTTTCTCCTCAGTCCCCCATTTAACTTCTACCTCAGTCTTTCCCAGCAGCAACCTGCACACAGGGTCAAGCTCGTGGCACCGAAGTGAGATGTTTTGCCTGTGTGGGAAGTCAAGATCTTCTGGAAGGCCATACAAAGCATTAGTCTCCTACAGATAAGGATCAGTTTGTCCTGAGAGAGTATCTGGGACTATGTATCTCCCCCTGAAAACAGACATGAAGGGCACCTTAAAGGCAGCAAGATGAATACTCTCTCTCAAAAGGTGCTACCTCCTGCATGAAGGTTGGTTCTTCCTGGAGCACTGGAGACAGCTGTCAATTAGTCATAGGACAGTAATGGGGTGTGGAGTGTCTCCAGGGATAGGGTGTTAAGAAGAGGACCCTCCTCTCCAGAGGACCGTGCCAGGGCAGGCTGGGCGATTCCAGACGAGAGCTGGTGTCTCCCCCGGGAAAGTCAGTCCCTGCTGAGGGAAAGCCACCCGAGGGGGCTTGCAGTCCACATTTGGGAGCGGTATATGAGTACTGGGCTTCCCCTCTCTGCCTGCCTCTCCAAGCCAGCTGGGTCCCTGCGAGGCAGCAAAGCCACCACAGCTCGGCCGAGGATGCGGGGGCACGCGCTGGGACAACCGGCGGGGGCCAGGTGGGCGGCTGCACCGGCACAACGCCGAGCCCGACGGGAAGAACAGACAGAGCAGCGCGCCAGTCGTCGGAGTGTTCTAGCCCCCGGCTCCGCGGGCGAGTCGTGCGGCGGCAGCGGAGCGCCGCGGGAGGGGGCACCGCCGGGCAGCATACCGGCGGCGCGGGGTCCGCTACCCGGACTCTGCCAGTCTCCTGGTCGGGAGCGTCCTGCAGGCAGCGCCGGGGCGGGAGCAGCGCCAGTGCCCGAGGTCCGTGCCCGGCCCGGGGGTGCCGCTGGCGGGGGGCAGTGCCTGGGCGAAGGTGTCCCGCAGCCAGAGCTCCCGCAGGTGCCCGCGGCACAGCCACGACAAGTACCGCCGCGGGGTCGAGCTGGACGGAAGCCCGGGGCGGGGGGCGGCGGGACCCGGGGCAAGGCTCACCGTCCCGTCCATGCTCCTCCCCGCCGCGCCGCTCTCCCGCTCGCACCGGGGCCGCCGTCCCAGCGCCGGGCGCGAGGCGCCTGCGCGGCGCTGCGGAGAGCGGCGCAGGGACCGTCTGCAAAGTGCGGCCTGCCGTGACCAGCGCAGGAGCGGCAGCGCGGCGCCGGAACGAGCTGCCCGCAGCGCCCTCGCCGCCGACGGAAAGGGTCCTGGTCCGAGATCGACCGCTCCTCCAGCCCAGCCACGCTCCGACCCCCCGCGTTTTAGCGCCGCTTAGGCAGCGGGAAGACGGTGTAGCCGCGGTCCCTGCGTCCGCTTCCCAGCCCTGCGGGGGCGGCGCGGCGCGGAGCTCCTCCCGTGGACGGGCGGGGGCAGCGCCCGTACCTTTCCAGCCCCTCGGGCCGCCCCGGACCTGCCGTGTCTGGACAGCTCGCTTTCGCCCGCCGGCGGCGTCCACGGCAGCCTCGGGAGAGGGTCGGACAGGCTGCGGGTCCGCCGCCACGGCCCCCGCCCGCCAGCACCACCGAGCCCCGGCGCCACAGCGCCCTTCATCCGCCAGAGCGCCCCTCACCGCCACAGCCCCTCGCTACCACAGCTCCTCTTACCCACCAGAGCGCTTCTCACTCACCACCGGCCCCCGCCGCCAAAGCACCCCTCCACGCCACACCGCTCCGACTCACCGCCAGGGCCCCCCGCGCCACCCCAGCGCCCCTCACCCGCCACCAGAGCACCCCTATCACAGTTCCCCCAAACCGTTGCCATAGCCCCCCGCCTCCAGAGTGCCCCTCACCCGGCCACAGCCCCCCGCCACCGCCACAGCGGTCCTCACCCACCACAGCGCCCTCCCGCTGTCAGAGCGCCCCTCACTCACCACAGCCCCCTCCCCCCCCTCACCACCGCCCCCTGCCGCCACAGCGCCCCTCACCCGTCGCCAGAGCCCCCTTCACTACCACAGCTCCCCTAACCCGCCGCCACAGCCCCCGCGCGCACCACAGCGCCTCCGCCCGCCGCCATCCGGCTCGGCAGCGGCAGGACCGGCCCCGGCCCCGCTCTGTCCAGCCGCGGCTGTCAGGCGGGTCGGGCCCCGCCACAGAGCCCACGCCCAGGCCGCCGTTGGGCCGTAGAGACCGCCCGCGGCCCCGGCCCATCTGGCGGCGGTGTGGTAGCGGCCTGCCCCGCCCACCCGCCCCGCGGACCCACCTGGCGGCAGGGCTGGTGCCAGCACGGTGTCGGCGGCGCCGGGAGGGCGCTCCCGCCCCCGGGGCAGTGCCGAGGGGCCGCCCGGCTCGCGGCAGAACTCGAAGGCGTATTCGAAGAGCGTTTTCGCCCGGTGCCGAGCGAGGGTGGCACACGCTGCCGCGGGGCACTGCAGGGACAAGGATTTAGCAAGACTCAGTGAGAATTTCGGCGGTGATGTGAACAACAATAACCTGTGTATCGGGAGTGAACATGGGGAGAAAAAAGCTTTGAAGCATGTGTGATACTTCAAATTCAAAACTGGCCTGTACCAAGAGTTACTATCCCATAGTTGCACACTTTTCTGCACACCCTTCTCTTAAGGAGCTCGTAACTCAGATCACTTCACAACCTTCTAAGTAATTAGAGTTCATAGAATCATAGAATCACAGAATGGTTTGGGTTGGAAGGGACCTTTCAAGGCCATCTAGTCCACCCCCCTGCCATGAGCAGGGACATCCTCAACTAGATCAGGTTGCCCAGAGCCTCATTCAGCCTGACCTTGAATGTTTCCAGGGATGGGGCATCTACCACCTCTCTGGGCAACCTGTGCCAGTGTTTCACCACCCTCATTGTACAAAATGTCTTCCTTATATCTAGTCTGAATCTACCCTCTTTTACTTTAAAACCATTAAAACCAGGTTAAAGCTGTTACCCCTTGTCTTATTGCTACAGGAGTTCTGCATCTCTCATTGTAAAATATTTCTTCCAATCTTCAGATCAATTTTGTGAACCTCTTGTACAACCTTTTTTTTTTTTTGTCTCTCTGTTCCCTTCAAGCCTTAAAAAGAATTCTAGCTTGCCCTGTGTCATTCTAAAACCTTCTCTGTAGCAGCTTGTTTTACATCAGCGATATCCCCAAGATATCAGAGATTCAGGGAATTCTCCTTGGCTATTACACCATATTGAAACTTGCATTTACAAACTATGCATCCTCTCTGGCACCATGAGGTTGTATTTCATGCATCAAAACATCTTTCATCTTCAAGAAGACAGACACACCATCACCAAGGCAAGCAGCAGCAGGGGTTCTTACACCGTCCATCTTTGCTGTTGTAGTGGTCCTGACCAGAAGACAGTCACTGTACAGGCCTGCACTGTGCTGCGCTGCTCACATGGTGACATTCAGCCTGCGTTATGCTGCACAAATGCCTTGGCCGCGGGACAAGCTCAGCCAGCTCATTGTAACAGAAGAGCCTGCAGGCAGCTCTCAGTCCATACCGGCGATTATGCCACCTGAGTGGCCTTGCCTTTGTCTAAAAGTGAGGCAAGAAATTCTCATGCAAACATTCCTTCTGTCTGACAGTAGAAATCATGGATAGTGTTGTTTTCTTGTAATCCTATGATAGCTCTAATGGCCAAAATGGGAGAACCTAATCTACAGATGGGGTCTGCATGGCATGCTGTTTGCGGATCAGAGGCCCATTCAATGCTACACCGCTAGCAGGGTTCCCTGCATCTAAAGGATGTAAGATTATCTACTATTCTATCTTTATAGTGTTAGCCCTAATACATCATATTTTAAATGATACCTTACACAGTCTGAGTGCCTTTCCTACTGGGATCATAACAGATCAGCACCTCCTCATGCAAAACAACCACTCATAACAAGAAAAAGTTTCCGAGCTAGTTTCTCTTGTTCTCACTCTTTGAAGGTTTACTTAGCAACAAACATGCATCCCAGCAAGACACTCAGCAGAGACCTGACTTCTTCCAATGTAAATATAATCAAGACATCTCTTACTTTTTAAATAAACAAATCTGAGCTTTCTATCCCATATGAAGCAATGTTCCAGACTTCGAATACTTTTGAAGCTTTTCTAATCTTTCAGCATCTCTTTTGATGCTGACACCAGACCTCCACCTCATACTCCTCATGAGTATAGCAAATACAGTCTCTTTCCTTAAACAGTGCTTATGCAGCCATGGATGAGGTTAGTCACACTCACTGGCTCATCCCACTGAAATTCACAAGTTCACATCAGGGCTTTGGCCTTTGATTTCTAGGATACTGTCTGGAAAGAAGAAGCTGGAAAGCTGAAAGCTTTGCTGTGAAAAGATTGGTGGGGTCCTGGTGGATAGCAAGTTAAACATAAGCCAGCAGCATTCCCTTGGAGCAAAGACAACCAACAGTATCTTGGGCTGTATTAGGAGGAGTGTTGCCAGCAGGTCAAGGGCAGTGATCCATGTCCTCTACTCAGCACTGGTGAGACACATCTGGAGTGCTGTGTCCAGTCCCAGGCTTGCAAGTATAAGACAGACGTGGACATACTGGAGCAAGTCCAGCGAAGGGCTGCGAAGATGGTTAAGTAATCGGAGTGTCTGTGATAACAGGTGAGGCTGTGAGAGCTGAGACTGTTTAGCCTGGAGAAGAACAGGCTCAGTGTGGCTCTTATCCACGTATATAAGTCATTGATGGGAGAGTATAAGGAAGACAGAAAAAAGACGCTTCTCAGTGGTGTCCAGTTGTAAGAGACTGAGGGGCTGAAAGAGTTAATGTCTCAAACATTTGGCAAAGAAGGACCTTGAAGAAACTGAGAAGTTGAAAGAGTTATTGTCTCCAACACTGGAGGACTTGGTGTGACCACACTAATGAGATAAGGTGCAGCTGGAAGGGAGGATCTTGCGGAGGCAGGATAGCGCTTTTCTGGGCCTTATCTTGAGTAATTGCTACAAGCCTGAGACAGCATCGCCCCTGCATTTCTGACAGGAAGGGGGGGGACAGCACTAGCCTCAAACCCCCCAACCCCTCAAACCCCCCGACCCATTTTGAGAAGGTTCGAGAACAACAGACTACGCATGCGAAGTAATTAGCAGATGCAGTGGGACTAGTCAATAAATGGCGCAACTCAGAGAGGCTGGGTGCGCGCGCCCACCATCCGACAGAACCGGACCAGAGACATCGCTGGAACCTAGGGTGGTGATCTTTCCTTTACCTCTATTTTTTCTCTGTCTCTATCCTTTAATTTAGACATGATATACTCCTTTAGACATAAACTGTTGACTAAGTCTGAGACTAGGACTGGACTCAGCCGCACCTAGACTCCTCTTTGAGAAGGAGTTTAGAAAGCAAGGGGGTCCTTTCTGAGCCTCATGACTCAACGGGAGGGCCTCCCTGACCACTGACCAGAGACCCCCGTTGGCTGGACCAGCGCTGGACCCTGGACTGATGATTGATTTCTCTCTCTCTTTCTCTCTTCCTTTTCACTGAAAAGCAAGATTAGCAATTAGTGAACTTTCTGTTATTCAATGATAACTTGTATGCCCAGATATTGAATGACAACTTGTACGCCCAGTTACTGAATGAATAAATTGGCATAGTAACCCGAGTCACCCCTCCCTCTTCTCTGCCACTAATTGCTTATGACCCATAGCTGGGGTGCAGCATCGCTGCGGGCAGGGAAAGTTGGGACGTGACATTAAATCTGAATTGTGAACCTTAGCACCGTCTGTGCTCAATTCCAACAAAGTAGATCAGCGAACCCGAGCCACTCCTCCCTCTTCTCTGCCACTTTCTGTTTATGACCCATAGCTGGGGTGCAGCATCGCTGTGGGCAGAAAGTTGGGCCATGACACCAGTGACATGACAAGAGACAATGGGCACAAACTGAAGCGTAAGAAATTCCATTTACACATGAGAAAGAACTTTTTAACTGTAAAAGTTATTACACACTGGAACAGATTGCCGGGAGAGATGATGGAGTCTCCATCCCTGGAGATATTTAAAATGCGACTGCACACAGTCCTGAGCAACCTGCTCTAGCTGACCCTTTGTGCAGGGGTGGGGTTGAACTAGATGAACTCCAGAGTTCCCTTCTCTGTGATACAGAATAGGGAAAAATAAAACATGACCTGTTTGCTTAATTTCTAGATAAATGATTTTGCAGTTACCTTGTCTTATACATAAGTACATCTTGTATCTGAACCATTATGTATAACAGACCTGTCCTCATTTTCTCCCACCTGGTTAACTTTTGTTATCTGCAAACTTTTACCAATATTTTTTCCCTCAAATAATTGAATATAATGAGTGACATTTGGCCAAAAACCTGTTCCCATAGGAGTACACTGAAAACGCATACCTGATCATTAAAAGACAGCTTTTCATCCATTTAATAGATTACATTAATGAAAACATGGACATCAATTGGGAATAACAGCCCTTGAGAATAAGCAAACAGTTGCCTGCTTCTACTGAGATGCATGGGGCAAGCAGGTGGATATACCTGATGGAAACCAGGTCCCAAAACTGTGTGTATTGGAGTTGTGTAGAGCTAGGAGCACAATCCAAAAGTATGGTGTAGCTGAGGAATTTTCTGTCCTTTACAACAGTTGCACAGGCTCACCACTTCAATAGGTGCAGGACTTACCAGGTAATCAAATTGAAGCTGCACTGTTAAATCTGCTAGCCATGCCATCTGCCCATCTGTGATAGGAAGTGACATACCTGTTATTTTCAGGGATAGTACTTCGCTCAATCTGCAGAACTGAAAGGTAGTTGTTGGGGTTCTTCGGACAGTTCCTGGTTACTCTCTAGAGCATACAGCAACCTTGTGTCATACCACAGTGCTCAGCCCAACTAAAGCAAGCTTGGTGCATGTCAAAGGGAATTTTCTGTTCCTTCACATTCCCAGATTACACAACAAAATGAATGTTCTGCAGTTGTGGAGGAGCCAAACGTAGTGAAGTGAAAGTGCATCGAATAGCTTTGTCCAGCAGCAAATTAGACAAGCTGTGTTTATGCCTCCTTAAAAAAAGAATGCATGAAGACACAAACACACAGGAGGGTGCAACAACAGCACTGAGAGTAGCATAGCCGAGGTAACTTTGTTCCAGTACATAGCTCATATTCACTCTCTCTCTGCACTGCTCAGCAGAATTGCGTGGCTTAAAGGTTGACTCTACAGCTTGTTTTACATGCCTCATCCCAGACGCTATGAAGTTTACAAGTAACCACATGAGTCTGCCTGGAAAGAAACTTTTATTTATTTAAAAAACAAACAACACCCACCCACCCACCCCCCAGCCCCCACAAAAACAGCCTCTCTCCGTAGCCCATGCCTGTGCCTCAAAGCAGGGCTGGGAAAGTCTTCCTCCTCCCTTGACCTCACATGCCCTTCGCCCACGGCAAGGCTGGGAAGGGGATGGAAAGTGCCAAGTGTTAAGGTGCTGAGAAGCCCTTGATGTTTCTAGTCTCTCAAGTGCTGTTGGCCTGTTCCTGCTCAAAGAGGGCCATGGCTAAATGTGAGCGGGATGCGAGTCCTTCCAAGTTACTAAGCACACAGCGGTGGTATAACTCCTCACTAAGCCGGGGATTGCAGCTCCTCAGTGCGTATTTCTGCACTAACCCTGGCTCCACAGCCCTAAATAGGTGCAGACCAGAATAGTGGAGGAAGACATCAAATACCTCCATGCTCTCCAGCACCTCATCTCGGTCTAGGATATCTGCTGCTAGCTTGGTACGTGCCGTCATATAGTCAGAGTTATAAAAGCAGGCCTCAGCAAAGGAATGTCTGTCAAAATGCCCATCCCTCAGGAAGTCAGTGCTGGAGGAAGCAGTCTGCTCACCACGGTACACCAATGCAGGGTTGAACTCTTGGAAATGCACTGGGAAAAAGACCTGCCAATTGCTGATAGTATTCATGCGGCAGCGGTTCAGGAACTCCATGTTGATTTCTGTCCAGACACTGGCCAAGAAGAATAGTGTATCCACAGGGTGCTTCTTTGAGACTATATCCATGAGTTTCACTTGTGATGGCACCTCAGTTTTAACACTAATCCAGGGGATTTTAACTTCTGCATAGCGTTTCTCCAGCTCTCCTACCATGGCTTTGACTCCAGCAAAAACATCCACCTGACTGACTCGCTGCGCATCATAGGGATGGTAGATGAAAAGCAAAGTCAGCAAGGCATTATCATGCGTGTCCAGTGTGTTCATAGCAAACATATCCAGGAAGTTTGCCACAAAATCCAGGTCCTGCACTGTCAAGGGAAGCACCAGTTGCACCCGTGTGGCCTCTGTCACATATGGCATGGGAATAATTTCCACCTTACTTAAGGGCCGCACCAAGCTCACTCGTTTGGCCAGAACATGACTGTGGCCCTTTTGGGTCACTGCCTCCAGCAGTAGGTCCAGCGTATATTCCATGCCCCGTGTGGGGTCAAAACGCCGATAGCCATTCAGCAACTGCCGCTTGCTGAAGCGGAGCAGAGGCTGATACCGACCGTTAAGTTGCTCAAGTGCGGACTCAATGATTTCACTGACATCTGCTTTGCTGGCTCCAGAGAGTTCACACTTGGGGGACCCATCAGGACAGGAGAAGAGGTGCTGCTCAGTGAAGTAGTCCCAGCTGATTACCTCAAAACGTGACTTTGGAAGAAATGGGGCATTAATGCCCACAGGCCACGTCAAGCCTGCCTCACCTGCAGGGGTCAATGACGTCAGGTTCCTGATCTGCATCTGTGCAAAGAGAGAATGCATACTGATCCCTACCACTTTCTCAAAGAGGCCCAGTCCATGTCCCACCCAGGCCTGCCTCACCACCTAGAACTGTGTCTTGGTAGTATCACACCAGCAGTTTTGGATAACATGATGTCAGAAGTGCTATTTCTGAGACGCAGGACTATATCCTGTGTCTGGCTGATGGTCACCTACAAACAGAAGCAATAATCTTCCTTCACTGTGTTGAAAGAAAAGGAAACCTGTTTGGTTGAGGGGTTTTTGCAGATATCCCTCACCACGTACCTGGAGGTCCTGAATCTCCTGGTAGGCTCTGTCCAGCTGGATCCTGCTGAAGTGCTTGTGCAGCCGGTACATCAGCGTCATGTCGGAAACAGGGTGCACAGCAAGAGCTGCTTGGAACTCCTCTTCTTCCTCCTTCTCTGGCTCAGTATTTTTTGCCAATTCATAGGTGTGATAATGCTGGCCCTGAAGTGGACAAGAGCCAGAAAGACTGACATGGAACTCAAGTTCAGAGAAGTCTTCCCTCACCCCAGGCATGTATTTGCCGCTCTTGCCATGCTGACTGCAGTACCCAGAGATGAAAATATAAAGAGTTGTGCGTCCTCCCCCCTACACTACATGCCCGCTTGCTTCTTGGTACCAATATGCCCTTTATCTGACCTCCAAACACCTGTGGATCAGCATCTGCTAGTAGGCTGAAAATTAAATACTGTACATGCTCTCTCCCCCAATGTCTCAGCTTTGATCATGGGCCTCTCCCCAATGCTGCCACACCACATAGCCCTTTCTTCCTCTGTAACTCACAGCAGAGGCTCACAGAAAAGCCCCTTTGCTATGCAGCAGGGAACTAGTAAGAGTATGGGTTCTATCAGGCTTAGCTAACACAAAACCCTGAGAAGGGAGGTAGTACCTGGAGCTGGGAAACACAAGTGATGCCAAGGAAATCAATGATGCAACGTCCCAGCCACTCATCTGGCCGCACACTAAGGATCTCATTGCGACAGCTGTCCAGATGCGGATGGAGCTTAAGCAGCAGGCTGCGGGAGATCAGGTAGCCAAAGCCACCGTGACAATAGCGGGCCTGCTCATCTCCCCCGATAAACTCCTCTGCTCGTCCCAGGTAGACGTCTTGGTTAATACTTAAGTGCGTCACCAAAGCCTTGACCTGTTCAGCCTGGGCATAGGTGTCATCCTGCATGATGTAGAACCAGTCATAGTCAGAACCAAAATGCTGATGGATGTAGTGCATGGTCTCATACATGAGCCAAATGGGACGCTCATCCCCATGGGCCACCAGGACCATGCCATGAGGCACCTTGGCACTGCGCAACCCTGTAAAGTACAGCAGGCGTGGGAAGTGATGGGCTACCGTCTTGTTCACTGCCACTGCCAACGTATTCAGGGTAGCCTTGGAGGTCAGCACAGCCACAAACAGTCTCTCATGGAATCCCAGTTCTGTCTGGATGTAGCGAGTTCTGTAAAGGAAGGACATACCTACATGACAAATAGCTGGGTGACAAAAATCAAAGGATTATGGTAACTTGGGATAAGTCTTTATCTGCTGGAGTCTACCAATGGTGAAACAGTTAAGCCTAGAAGTAGAGCTTTAAGAGAAGACTCACCAGTAAAAATCCTATTTTTTAAAAACACTTGCTTCCTTCAAGGAAACTACAATCTCACATCATTTATCTGAGCTAGGAAACTGTGCTAGTGTAAGTAAAAAAAAAAAAATACAGAGCTAACCACTTGTGAGTTACATACATTATTATTAATTGCTCAAAATTTTCCTAATGAATAGAATGATTAAAAAAGTTTTGAAGAATAATTTAACATGTTCTATTAGACATAAGTAATAAAAGAAGAACTATTCTCAATCTTCTTGGGCGTTTTTGTGGCCTTTTTTTTTCATTAACTTCTTAGACACTTCTCTTGCACCCCTTTAAGGTAACAATCTTAGCCATTGCCTTGTTGCATCATGCTGTTAACACATGAGGTATTTCAAATAGCATATTCCACCTCGAACCTGTTAACTCACTGGAAGATTTAGAACCCTAAATACCATCCACATATGACTATTTTCCTTGAAGGAAAGCCTGGCAAAAAGAACAGATTTTACCTGAGCACTTTTTTGTAAGGCTTGTTGGGGTCTCTGTAGTATGGAACAATCCTAGGCCTGAAGTCCTCGTGGCCCGGGCCTGGCCTTCCATCCGCTGCCTCCGGACGCGCTCCGCCAGCGAAGGGCCCGGGACGGCCTGCCGCCCCCAGGCACTGGTCCTCGCCTCCGCTCTGGCTCCAGGAGGCACGCAGCAGGCTCAGGCTGCAGCCAAGGGAGAGGCCCAGGACGAGCGGCAGCACGGGCCGCAGCGCAGCCAGCAGTGCAGCCAGGCGCATAGCGGCACTGGGGCCAGCGGGGCGCCGGCGGGGCGACGTCCGGTCGCGGGGCAGTCCGGTCCGGTCCGGGGGGGAGGGTGGGGGCGGCGGCAGGCCCGCTATGTCCGGGGCGGGCTCACGGGGCCGCTCCGGCACTCGGGTATCCGGCGGCCGCAGGTCATCGCCGGCGCGGGGCACTCGGGCGGCACGGAGCGGGTAGCGGCGGGCCCTCCGGGACAGTGGGCGGGTGAGACAGTGGCAGGCCCCGCGGGGTCAGCGGCCCCGAGACCCTCTCACCTGCAGGCAGGGTGGCCTTTCTGCGCGCAGGCCGGTGACAGGGTCGGGGGCGGTCCGGAGCTTCGTGCCCGGGGAGACAGCGGCTCCCGCCCAGCCGCGCTCCCGCCGCTGCCACCTCAGCCGCCTCATCGCGACCCTCGCGCGCTTCCGCTTCCCTTTTTCTCTCTATGGTGCCCCAGCAGCCACTCTACCTGGTGGTGCCGTCGCCTCTATGGTACCGCGAGCCACCGCCCCCCGCGCGCTCACGTCGCGCGCCGGCCCCTGCCCGCGACGGGCACGGGGTGCGCCGGGGGTGGGGCCTGGGGCCGGTCCTGGCGCGAGCGGCGCGGTGCACGCCGGGACGCGCAGTGCCCAGGAGCCGGTGGCACGCTCCGGCCTTGCCAACGGAGGGAGCGCGGACTCCAGTTCCCAGAGCGGCGCGGCCGCCCGGCGCAGGTGACGCTTCGCGCTCCGATTGGCCGCTGTTCCGGGGGGGTGGGGCGTGCGCACGCGGTAGCAGCTGTCCTGTTGCGACAGAAGGAAAGCGCGGACCAGCCGGTGCGGGCCGGGCGGGCGGCGCGGGCTGGGCCTGGCGGCGCGGCGCAGCGGCGGCGGGGGGGAGGAGGAGAAGAAGGAGGAGGAGCAGGCCGGACTGGGTTGGGCAGCGCGGCGCGGGCAGCCCAGCGGGCGGGCGGGCAGCCAGCCCTCGTCCCGGCCCGGCGGCGCCGCGTGCTCTGGGCCGGGGCGGGCGGCTCGCGGAGCTGCTGAGGCGGGGAACTAGGGCGGGGCGACCCGGGGCGGGCCGGATCGGCGCAGCCTAACGGCCCCTGTCACCCCTCCGCCGCAGCCCCTCCGCCGCGCCATGCCCTCGGACCTGGCCAAGAAGAAGGCGGCCAAGAAGAAGGAGGCGGCCAAGGCCCGGCAGCGGCCGCGCCGGGCCCCGGAGGAGAACGGCGATGCCGGGACGGAGCCGCAGGAGGTCCGGCCCCCGGAGGCCAACGGAACGTCTCTGCCAGGTGAGAAGCGGCCCCGCCGTAATGCTAGTCCCGCTGCGCCGGCGAGTGCCTGGCTTGTGTCCGTGTGCCCCGCGGGAGATGGTGCTGCCGGCGCACCCGACAGAGTGCCCTCGGTGGGGGTCAGTCCGGCAGCCCCATCTGTTCAGGTGCTGGGAGTGTCCAGCCAGGGCCTGTTCGCAAACAGGACTGTACACATTCGGTTGTGCCCATGGCTTAGTAAACGGGGGCATCTGTTCATCTTCAGATGAAATACTCTGTGGGCATGGGCTTGTGCAGAACTGGGCCAGCTGCGGTGTCTGCTATTAGGGCCACTCTCCTTTGAGCCAGCAGGACACCTACAGCAATTTGTGGTGGCTCTCTGTAAACTGCAGGTGAAGGATTCCCTAGGCTTGAGGCTTGCAGGATAAAGATAGAGGGTGCTGATGGTGTCTTTTCCCTCTCAAACAGATAATGTCCTGATCTTCTGATACTTGATGCCCAGACCTGGTTTGGTTTGGTTTGGTTTTATTCCTGCTGCAGGAACCACTGTAGTGTCTGAATTTTTACTGTTCTTGCTGATATTGCTATGACCCTCTGTTCATCTGTTTCTCTGGGACATATCTGGTTTGCAGAAACTAGGAGCCTGGCTATCTTAATAAAAGAGACTTTGTCAACAAAGAGCTGTTGACATCCCTAAAAGAAATAGGCAAGGTAAAGCTTACAGAGAGAGAGTTTATTTTTTGTCCTTGCTTTAGCCCACCTGGTAACCTGCAGGCTATTGGGCACACAAGTTTTCTTCAGGCTCAGTCCACAGTGCATTGTTTTAAGAGGCACTCAGTGTGTGACACCAAGACCCAGGGCAGCCAAAGGCACGGGGATCAGGAGGACAAGGTGAAGGGGCCGGTCTCCCGAGGGCCCCGCTCTTTGCCAGCGCCCCCGTGGTCCCCAGGCACAGTCCTGAGCGCTGGTGCTGGTGGCACCTGCGCCTGGTGGCCGGGCTGGTGGGCTCGGACCACAGGCAAGGCCCTGCCGATGCCTGAACGCGACTTCGGCCCGGTCACTGCAGGCTGGTGACTGGCGCGGGCGGCGCGGGTGTCCTCCGCGACGGGGCGACCCCGGGCCCCGACCCGCACCGGCGCGGCCGGCGCCGGGCGGGGACTCGGCGCCCGCCCGGACGCAGCCGGCCAATCACCGTCCGCTCCCATGGCTCATTTGCATACCGCCTTCCTATTGGTGAAGCGTGTGGCGCCGCGGCGGGGGGGCCGGGGCCTTGGGCTCGGCGTTCCCCGTCCGCTCTCCGCCGGGACCGCGCCGCTCTGGGTGCGAGCGCTCCGCCTGCCGCGGCCAGCGGCACGGCTGAAGGGTTGTGCAGGCAGGGCAGCGCCGGCGGCGCGGGTTGCTGAAGAGCAGAGGTGAGCAGGCGTTGGGAGTCAAGGGGAGGCTGGTAAACCGGTGCAAACATCAGAGGGCAGGTTATGTGCATCGGTACATGCATATTTCTTATTGGCAGTTCCCTGTGAAATAATTGCATGTCAAGGATAAAACTGCTTTCCCCCTCTTTTCACTCGCCTGGTTTGCTTGTTTATGTAACTGGCCTACTTGCACTGCCTGTGCTTTCAAAGGGGGTCCTATGGCAGCACAGTTGAAATTTTTTGCTCCTTGGCTAAGGCACATTTGTCTTGGTGATAATAGTGATTTTGCTGAGTGAGTGATTTTGCCAGGAGTGCTAGATGTTGACAGCCAGGGTGCTATCCCTCATTGGCCTGAACATGAACAGTCTGAACACCAGGTCTCTGTTCTGAGCAGCTGGAGTATTGCTGAGATCCTCAATGCCATTTTCTTCTTCAAATAGCAGTGTCTCACCAAGGGGTGAAAATTGGACTGTAACTCAGGGCTGCAACAGAAGATCAGCATGACAGGAAAGATTTGCTTATACTGTAGGAGGAAAGGAAGAGGGGGGCATGCATATGCACATATTAGCTTCTCAAAAAAATGGTAGGGCCTGTTCCAATGCTGCTGCTTCTTTCCTCCTCTCAGCTTTCCATTAATTTATTTTCTAGTCAAGTTCTCTTTTGGCCAGCCCTTTCCTTACACTTGCAAGCAATACTTTGTAAGTTCTCTTCCCACCCCAGTCCTTCCTGCAGTGAGGGTTGGTCCCGTCGTACTTGGATAACAGGCTAGCTGCTCTAGCTACTTACTTAGTTCTAATGGTCAGATTTTATTTAGAGAGCCGGTGGAAGTTCTTGTTAGCCCTCATATACCCATCTATTAAGCTGAAAAGCTGAGTGTCATTGCATCTGGGCCTCCTCAACATTTCTCTTGAAATGGGGACATAGGAGTTGTTTTTGTGGTCCTGGGCCTATTGGTACAGGGGCTTATGGTTTCTCTTGTATTTGTAAATCAGTAACCCTTCTGATCTGTCTCTGCCTATAGAGGTGGATGCTCTTACAAAGGAGCTGGAGGACTTTGAATTAAAGAAAGCTGCTGCCCGTGCTGTGACAGGAGTGCTGGCCTCCCATCCCAACAGCACTGATGTGCACATCATTAACCTCTCGCTGACCTTCCACGGCCAGGAGCTGCTGAGTGATACAAAACTCGAGCTGAACTCCGGGAGGCGCTACGGCCTGATTGGACTCAATGGGATTGGTAAGCTGTGGGGCACAGTGACGTGGGCTTCTTGGAGCTCGGTGAAGATTCTGTGCTGCTGAGAAGCTGGACAGATGCATGTGGTAAATGCTGGAAACCAGAAAGAAGGCTGTTAGACAGACATGGCTGGGACACAGCAGTTTCCATTCTCCCACCTCCCCACCCTGGAAGAGGAATTGCTAGGATTGCTGGTAGAAGTATGAGGTTGCATTCTGGCTTTGGACTGTGCATTTGAACTTGTTTCTGTGGAGAGTTGGGCGACACGTCTGGGATCTGTGAATCTGTCTGATTCCCGTTTGCAGGATTTGTTCAGCAGTGTCGATAAACCCAATGCTGATGCTATTGGTCAAAGAACTTGCACAGTATGGAGGAGTAGGGAGTGGGTGGTTTGGCCTGAATGGGAAAACAACTGTACAATCCCTGGAGAAGGTGACGCCCTACATGGAGAGATGCAGAATATGGGTGTAATTGAAGAAGAGCTAGTAAGAGCGACCAGCTGGTTTAACTTTCAGGAAAACACTTAGGTTCCCTAGTGATGAGTGCATTACTATCCTCTATTTCCAGTCTTTAGAGTCTGGGGTCCTGGTAACAGATGTCAGACCTGGTTAGACAGCAGGAAGTATACAGCAGAGATAAAGTTCCCTAAATCCGGGCAAGGGCTGAACTGCAGTGGTTTCCAAAGAGCTGCTTCATGTCTCAGGACTGTCCTTGGGGTGGTGAGCCTTAGCTGGGAGGGCAGCCTGTTGCAG
This sequence comes from Phoenicopterus ruber ruber, assembly GCA_009819775.1. NCBI lineage: Eukaryota > Metazoa > Chordata > Aves > Phoenicopteriformes > Phoenicopteridae > Phoenicopterus > Phoenicopterus ruber. The sequence continues at coordinate 161,477 of CM020216.1, forward strand.
TGAGGCAGGAGGCTCTGCTGTGTCTCTAATTCTTCTGGCCTCTTGGGTAAGAAATTCCCAACGATTTTCTGGGGTTGGAAAGGGAGGGAATCAATGGGAACTGACTGCATCTCGTCCATTTCTCTGTGACTTTAGATCTCACTGAATCCAACAAATAATTGTAGAGTATCTGTCTGCACACAGGGAAATCCATGCTTTTGTCAGCTATTGGGAAACGAGAAGTGCCCATCCCAGAGCACATTGACATCTATCACCTGACCCGAGAGATGCCTCCCAGTGACAAGACCCCTCTACAGTGTGTGATGGAGGTGGATACAGAGAGGGCCATGTTAGAACGAGAGGCGGAACGTCTGGCTCATGAAGATGGTAAAGCTTCTCGGAGTCCCTGTGGACAAGGGACATTTCCTCCATTTCCCTCCCCAACGAAGAAAAGGTCTTATTTGGGTTCCTTAGCAGAGTTTTTACATGTTGTGGTACCTATTTCCCCCAGCTGCCCTGTACTAGTTGAAAAGTCCTGTGGGATTACACTTATTTGGATGAAATTATTCCATGCAGCTTCTTAAGAAGCGTCTCAGGCTTGGGAATGGAGGGGGCTGAATAGTGGTAAAGCAGATGGACTATGAGCTTTCCCAGCTGTACAGAGGTGCAGCTGATAGCCTTTTATTGGTAGAAGTGCTGACAGGCAGGCTCTCTTTCAGCGGAGTGTGAGAAACTCTTGGAGTTATATGAACGTCTGGAGGAGCTGGATGCTGACAAGGCAGAAGCACGGGCTTCACGTATCCTTCACGGCTTGGGGTTCACGCCAGCCATGCAGAGGAAGAAGCTGAAGGACTTTAGTGGTGGCTGGCGAATGAGGGTGGCTCTTGCTAGGTGAGTGGTATACTGCCTGCTGCCTCCTGGGAGAATGCCTGCCTGCTCCTGACTCTGCAGAGCCACATACACAGTTCTGAGAACTCAGAGCAGAGCTGATAGGTTTTGGGTTACCTGCATTTACCCTACACTGTCATCTCCCCTCTCCTTTCAGAGCCCTCTTCATTCGGCCATTCATGCTGCTGCTAGATGAGCCCACAAACCACCTTGACCTGGATGCCTGTGTGTGGTTGGAGGAAGAGCTGAAAACGTAAGCAGGAAGGAGTTTGCTGCTTCTGTGGGTTGTGCTTTTCTGTTGGAACATCTTGTCAGCACACAAGCAAGTGCTGCAGTAATAGCTGTCTATAGTTCTTGTGGCTGCATAACTATATTGCAGTACCAGTGACACCTTCTTGTGCTTGCTGCTACACATGTCTACGGAAGGGTTCTTGATGCAAGGGTAATGAATTTGAGATAAGCCCCTGTCTCTCCCTCACTGAAGAAATGAGAAATGCTGGTTTATACTCACTGGTTAAAGCTACTTCCTGAAAGTCAGGAGCAGCCCTGGCAGCCTGTGTACCAGCACCATGTGCTGTCCCAGTTGCATGAGCTTTCCAGACTTGGCTTCCAGCTCATCTTTCTGGATATTGTTCCTCTGTTTTCACAGAACTGTAGTATCTGAGTGTGTCAGTTTCATCTTGTTCTGGTATGTCCGGTGACTATTTTTTGTAAACAAAGGTAAAATGTTAAGGCTTAAGGCAAAAAGCTTAGTTATGAAGTTAAGGTTATCATCTGGGTGGTGCATTAAAAGGATTGTGAGAAGGGCTTTTCATTTGCAGAGGTTTTTCCATCAGCTTTGTCAGTTGAATCTTTTGCATGCTTGCTTTAGAAGTCGGATGTTTTAGGGAAGTAATTTGAACCTCTCTCTTTTTGGGAGGCTTTAACCAGTCATTTTACAGATTTGGATGGGAGCCAGGCATAGTGTACCTAACAGGTGGTAGTCTGTACCAAGGTGAAAGTAAGCAGCAAAGGTTGAAACTTCTAAGAAGTGTGATGCCAGTGGAGTCAGTTGCATCAGTAGCACTAGTCCTTTACCACATGGGTAGCCAGCTCGTGGCTCTGTGTGAAGAGGGGTGAAGACTGTCTTATAGTGAAGAGTGTCTTAACACAATGAAAGGCATTTGCAGTATTTGCTTACTGCAGCTGGTTGTGGCTGCTTTACTCCAAATTTTCCAAAGCATCTCCAAGGCTGTTATCTTTTTGTTCTTAATCTAATTGTAGACAAGAGAGATCTGGTGCATGTAAATCCTGTGTCACCATCAGGGCCAACGAGCAAGAACTCTTTTCCTAGCTTAGTCTCTAATAACTTATGTGATGCCACAGGTTCAAGCGGATCCTTGTGCTAATATCACACTCCCAGGATTTCTTGAATGGTGTCTGCACCAACATAATCCACATGCACAACCGCAAACTGAAGTACTACACGGTGAGTAAATGGTGCCCTGCACAACCGGCAAAAACAGAGGAGCTGTTCTGTGGGGCATGTCTGATGTTCTATGGTCTCTTTCTAGGGAAATTATGATCAGTATGTAAAGACTCGCTTGGAACTAGAAGAAAATCAAATGAAGCGATTCCACTGGGAGCAAGATCAGATTGCCCATATGAAGGTATCTGCCTAGCTGCGTGAACATCTTTATGCCCATGCAGGTGGGCATCCCTGCACCTCATCAACCTTGTTATTGTGGCTTTTGGCTAACTCTGTTTTTTGTTGCAGAATTACATTGCACGATTTGGTCATGGTAGTGCGAAGCTGGCCAGGCAAGCTCAGAGCAAGGAGAAGACCCTTCAAAAAATGATGGCTTCTGGCTTGACAGAGAGAGTTGTGAATGATAAGGTAGGATCAGACATGGGATTGCAGCTAGAGATCAGTATTGGAAACACGGGCTAGATAAGTAGAATGATCTTTAGCTGACAGCAGGAGTGGCTGACACAGCTGGGAGCAAGAATGGTATACCCTTCCTGATGCCAAGGATGGCTGTACTGAAGATAGTGTAATGCTGAAGAGTGGAAAGAGGAGGAGTAATTTTCTAGGGGAGAGAACGGGATTTATCATATCAGTAAGGCTATTTTGCAGGCACAGAAATCAGAAATTAACATCTAAGGGTTAGAGTAGATGGGGAGGATGCTCAGAGCAACTCCTACTTGTTTGAGGAGTATAAGCCCACATTTCTTCAATGGGAAAGAAATAGGGACTCATTAGTCAGCAGATGAGCTTGCAAGCAACTAATCCGAATAAATCTGAGTGAGTTGCTAGAGGGGCTCATAAAAAGTCACAGTCTGGTGCCTTGGTCTACAGATGATGTCTGTAGTGAGTCATGGTTATACCAGAACAACTGGGTTGTCTTGTGCTCCAGAGTGTGTAACAAGTGGATGTTCTGTGTTAACAGACTTTGTCATTCTATTTTCCGCCCTGTGGGAAAATCCCCCCTCCTGTCATCATGGTGCAGAATGTCAGCTTCAAATACACCAAGGATGGGGTGAGTATGGGGAGTGTGCGTGGGTTGTATGGAGATTACTTGTATCCCTGCCTTGTTTGGGAGTGTGAGGCTTTTGGCTAAGCTTTTTGATCAGGCTGCAGCATATGACAGGTGGATCAAACTTCTTGGCAGTGTTAATGCTGAGTCTACTGAGGACAGAGCATTACAGGTGCAGCGTGGAGGTTCTGGGTAGTAGTGGAAAGGCACAATACGTGTCATGATTTTTGTGGTTTGCAGCCATGGATCTATAATAACCTGGAGTTTGGGATTGACCTGGACACCCGTGTAGCTCTTGTTGGACCCAATGGAGCTGGAAAGTCAACACTGCTGAAACTGCTCACAGGAGAGGTATGCTCCCTACATTGTCTGCCCTGTTCTGGACCTTTATTCTTGGGGTAGTCTTCAACAAATGTATACTTATTTGCCAGAGCACCCCGATCAGGCCTTGGAAATCCTAAGGTCTTGCTGCAGTATAGGGCTTTTTCTCTCATATTATCTGTTCAGGCTGCCTCCTCTGTGCCAGAGTGGAGATGGCTGGATTCTGTATTTCTGGCATACAGCAAAAGGAGGGATTTCCTGGTGAAATGCTTTTATCTTCCCTTTCTAGCTGCTGCCCACAGATGGGATGATCCGCAAGCACTCGCATGTGAAGATCGGTAGATACCACCAGGTACTCCATACAGCAGCCACCCAGGACATGAAATGCTGAGGAAAAAGCTGTCAGGAATGAGGAATCTTGCCCCTCTATTTCTGCTTCTAAGGCCCTTCCCACTGCTGCCCTTCTGTACCTGGAGATGGGGGAAGGAACTGTTCCGTTGGTTGAATGGGCTCTAGCAAATGTTCTTACCCTGAAAGGAGGCTTGCTGTGGTCCTTTCTGTTTAGCGTCTCACCTTTTATGGGGGAGATGGTTGCCTTGTGCTTGGTGGTGGACAAGCCTGCTATTCTGAAGCAGCATTCCTCCTTCTGAAATAGAGACTCCTTCCATAATAGTTCAGCATAGTGGCTATACTGTGAGTGGGGTTATTGGCTCTTGTGTTCTACTGCTCAGCTGGTACCAGAGGGGTATAAGGGGGGACATACTTTTTGGCCATGAAGTGGGTGGCCTGCACAGCCTGAAGCTGACTTTTCTTCTCTGTCAGCACTTGCAAGAGCAGTTGGACTTAGACCTCTCACCCCTGGAGTACATGCTGAAATGTTACCCAGAGATCAAGGAGAAGGAGGAGATGAGAAAAATCATTGGCAGATATGGTCTGACAGGGAAGCAGCAGGTGAGTATGAGCTATTGAAGTTTGCTTTTTGCGCATTAGGGAAGTAGAGCAGCTGCGTTTTCGGTTGCTCTACTGATGTCTGACAGTGTGATGCAGTATGCAGCATGGCACACCACAGCATCAAAATGCTTTTTCCATGTCTGCCTTTGAATTTGGAGAAAAAAAATAACTCATGGCTCATAGGAATTTTCTTTGCATTGCAGCAATATGTGGGTTGGAATGGGTGGCTTCCTCAGAATCTGGGTGAAGAGAAGACAAGTTGTGGCATAGTGCTAGACTCGAGCGTATTTCAATTGTAACTTGAACTAGTTTGCTTATCTCTTATTTCTGAGATGACTACCAGGCAAAAATGCTAGAACGCATTCTCAACTGGGAGTGGGAACCACTTGGCTCAAACAAGAGGGTAGGATCACCAGTGGTGCTCTAAGTCTAAACATGACATGCTCCTGTATGTCATACGTCACATGTATGACAGGAGTTGTCCTCATTACTGCAGTTCAATGTTGATTTTTATATTGTTCTTCCCCATTTGTTACTCCAGAAGTTGAGAGTAGTTTTATGGTTGTGTCAGGATGCAATGAACACTAGTCAGACCTCAATTAACTATCCTTTGGAACCTTTAACATAAGCTGGGTCTTGCTATGGACGCTCCTTCAGAAGCCCCTGGAATTCTCTTGTTCTGCTGGTGAGAGAAGCTTGGTCTAGGTATAAGACGGACTAAACTTTGTCCTCTTGTGCAATGTAGCTGCTGGAAACACAGTGTGAGATCTGATATTTTGTGGTCAGGGCAGCAGACTGTAAGTTTCCCTGCAGAGCTGCAAACTGTTTGTTTGTCAGGTGAGCCCCATTAGGAACCTTTCTGATGGGCAGAAGTGCCGGGTGTGCTTTGCGTGGCTGGCCTGGCAGAATCCTCACATGCTTTTCCTGGATGAGCCCACCAACCACTTGGACATAGAAACAATAGATGCTCTGGCAGATGCTATAAATGAATTTGAAGGAGGAATGATGCTTGTCAGCCACGACTTCAGACTCATCCAACAGGTAAGAAAAGTAGTGTATTTTGTCAGAGCACCTTTCTAACAGTTTGTGTAATTAAAACAAGGTGTTTTCAACTGACTGGCTCTTACTAATCCCAAAAAGATGTGTGAGTGAAAAAAATCACTGGACACTATTTCCTTGCCCTGTTCATGTGAAACAATTACTGAGCTAGCGTAGGAAAACATTAGGTACTTGAAAGAAAAAAAAAAAAAACCACAACAACAGAAACCAAACAAACACCCCCCCCCCCCCCCCAAAAAAAAACCTAGAAGTGAAGAATAAGTTGATTGGAAATCATGACACACTGTGGAGGCCTTAACTAGATTTTTTCAAAATGATACTGGACTAGTTCTAGCACAGTTTTTTTATTACTCGGTCTGCACAGGCAAAGGAAATTGCACCACATATACACAAATGTCACATAATGAGTTATCAGCTATAGCTTTGTCTGCCAGTTCAGGTATAATTTTATTTTTCAGTGTGTTATATCCAAGTAGTTCAGGTCAAGAACTACTTTTTTTCAATTCCCAATTTAGCAGAAAAGGCTTTCCTTCTTAGTCCATGAACAAAAAAGGAAATGAGGGGTCAAGGATTTTTAGTTCTAAAAATCTTGTATAAATTATGCAGAAAACACCAGGTGAGATACTTCACTGCAGATATTTTTCTTTGGTAGTTGAAGTGTGAAAGTTGTTAAACTATTTTCTTACCAGACTTCAGAGAGTAGATTTTAGTTAACTTTATAATTTTGGTAAAATTATAAAATGCTGTACTGTAAACCCCTCCTCCTTGTGTGCTTGCATTCAGGTTGCACAGGAGATCTGGGTCTGTGAGAAGCAGACAATCACAAAGTGGCAAGGCGACATCCTCGCCTACAAGGAACATCTCAAGTCAAAGCTGGTGGATGAGGATCCGCAGCTCACCAAAAAGACCCACAATGTGTGAGCTCTAGAGCAGTTGGTCAGATGCTCTCTATGGAGACTGACGGTGGCCAATGTGACTCGCCCATCTGCCGACTGGAATGGGACTCTGCTGCTATCTCTGTGGCTGTGTTCTAGGATTGCTGCAATACTGCTTCCCCTTGACTTGCCTTGCACCTCTGTATCTGGACAGATCTTTTCTCTCCTGATCTGGCTACGTTTGGGCAACCATTTCCACATTTAGATGATGTTCCATCTGAGCCAGGCCTTGGAATCTAATGGTCTGGGGTCATGGCAGTGGCAGTTAGGGTGTCTGAGCTGCAGTGATACAGAAGTGGAGACCCCAGCCCAGCTTCTCCCGCCTCTTTCTCCCCATTTCTGCTTCAGTTTAGATACTTCAAACTCCTCTCGCCTTGGTTTGTTTTTAACTATTATTTAACAGTGTAATTAACAGATCTGCCTGGGAATCCATCAGTCAATAAAGAGGGAAGAACAGTCTTGTCCTGTTTTGTGAGCTGTAGTTATTATTGGGGCACACTGGGGCAAATCAGCTAGTGCTAAGCTCTGAGTAAGGATGTGGAGCTCTTTCTTCTGAGGTGAAGGTTCACTTCTTCAGTACTACCAAAGTTATGACCAGAACTTGTGGGATACATGAAGAGGTGAGTACTGAGCTCTGAAGGTACAGAGCAGAGAGGAGGATTCTCACACCTGGGAAACCTCTGCTAATCCACAGAGTGAACACTGGCTTTTCCAGTTAGTGACAGAAGGGGGAGCAAGCCACACGTGCTTTTTTTGTTGTTATTGACAGATACAACTTGAAAGGGTTCTGAAGATTGGAAGTTAGAGACAGAATGTAGATCTATAAAATACCAGTGTGTATTCTCTACAACAGAGTGGCTTAGGTGCATGCTTTTTCCTTCCCCTTGAATTTTATGGTTCTAATGATGAAACTCAATAATTTAGGATTTTTGGACTATGAATAAATAACTTGTTTAGGTTTAACTAAACAAGACTAATCAACTAAAGATAGTTTAACATTTATTTTTGTTCTTAATAACAAATTTTTAGAAAAGTTGGTGTTTAAACCTCATGCTGTGTCACAGAAGCTTGAATAAAATACACTTTTCATGTATTTTTAAAACAATTAAAAAGTACTAAAGAAAAAGGTAGCAAATCAAACCAAATAGCTTCTTACGATCATGAGTTATCATTTTAATTACTTCTGACACATGAGAGTGGCTACACTGGTCATGTAAAAGGTTCATGCAGCCCAATAACCTGTTTGAACAGTACATGTTGACAGGCAAATTGAACAATAGGACAAATATGTAATAGTTGTACTCTCTTGGAGTACTTTCTCACATGATGACTGTCTGTAGCTCTGACTTCTTGAGTAGAGTATTTCCTTGGTTTTTTTCCAAAGGGACCATCCAAGTTGTGACTGCTGCTGTGGAAACACTGTGTATCATCCATAGGACAAATGTCACAGTGGGAGCTGCTTCCAGTAGATAGTGCAGAACATTCAGGTTTTTCAGTGTTTTTAGAGATGATCTGAGAGAAAAAAAAAAAAAGTCTTTTCTGAGAAAATAATGCAGATTACTATAAATGCTGTTCAAGTTAGTTCTGCAGAAAAGTCTAGATTACATTGAAAAGTCACTTAAATGAATATCTCACAGTATAGTACTCAGAAGTTAACAGACAGACAGTGACGGAGTAAAAGCAACCCACAGATTGGTGTCACAAAAGTTGAAACAAGAATAGATGAATGCATGTCTTTGTTTGTTCTGCTCTCTAGGCTTTAAAAAGATGTTGGTGAGTTGGAAAGGGTTGCAAAGTGGCTATGAGAATGGTGAGATCAAGAAGTCCTGCCTGAGGCTAGAGCTGTTCATTCTGCTCTTCCTTACTCTTAGCAAAGATTTGGCAACAACTCTTATCACTACATTTCAGATCTGCGTAATTGAGAGCCATGCTGGCAATAATAAATGCACGATATAATCTTACACTGAGTTCTTTGGGAATGGTAAATCCTGAGAAGGGCATGGGAACATTGGGATGACAGCCAGCATGATGGACAGTAGTTGGAGAATTCTTGTAGCTGATGTAGCAAAGAGGGGACTTGTGGTAGCTGTCTGCTGCTGCCAAATGAGAGGAACTTGGTTGCAGACAGGTCTCTGATTTAGCAAACAAGGACCACAGGTACATGTTCAAAGCAAAAGTAGCTGTAACTGCACTAGAGGTCACAGTTAGTAGGCCAGACTTGTAAAATGGAATATATATACATGCTTTATCAGTTAGTATTTCAGCCTTGATTTAAACCTGTTCTGTGGTGACAGTTTGTTAGACTGCACTGAAGCAGCTGTGGCAGGCATATGTCCTGGAGTACTGATTTCTGTGAGAGAGACAGCCACTAGCTGGGGCAGTGGCATTTTGAACTGTTTCAGCTAGGGCTTTTCTGGTCATGCACAAAAGCAAAACTCTATCTAGATAAATTACGAGAATTGCTCCTTAGTTGCTAGGATGGTCATTTCTGTGAAAGAAGTGGACTAGAGCCTCTACACTGTTACTCTTGCTTGTAGTCTAAAAGTGAGGTTGGCTCTAACACAGCTACAGCCAGAAGTGGCAGATATTACATCACGTGCAGCGTTGTGGGATCCCCTTGTCTTTGTGTTGTGAGTCTATCTATACACTACAAAAATAGCACAAGGATGAGTCAAGCCCAGCACACAGCTTCCAGAATGGACAGCCTCTAGCACGTGCAATCTAGGGAAGCAGATGGTAATTTCCCAAACCTGGGAGTTCAAATTTTACTATACTGCTCAGCGGATGAGCCTCTGCCCTTGCTATGTAATGGCTGCCTATGCTTAACGCTGAGTGACCAGTCACTGCTCCTTGTCCAACCGAGGGCTTCCTTCTAACTAAACACTTTGTCAGAAAAACAAGCTGTGTGTGTGTAACTGCCGGTGCCAGACACAGCTGCAGCTGTGGAGAAATACAATGGCTAACAGCTCCTTTAGCAAGAGAGAGCCTTTGTGTGCTATGACCAGTGGAAAAGGTAAAACAGTTCCAGTTGCAGTCTCCCCCAACACAAAGATCTCAGCTATTTACAGCTCTGTAAATCAATGGGTGGGTGGAATGTACATGAGAGAGGGAAGCCCTGTGCTGTTCCTTGTTGATGCATGGCCTCTTAAAAAACAGAAGTGGTGATGTTGCCTGCTCCTTACTCCCAGTATGAGTGATCCACTGACATGGCTTCACTAAGGGCAAATCGTGCCTGACAAATTTGGTGGCCTTCTACGACAGGGTTACAGCGTTGGTGGATAAGGGAAGAGCAACTGATGTCATCTACCTGGACTTGTGCAAAGCATTTGACACTGTCCCACACGACATCCTTATCTCTAAATTGGAGAGACATGGATTTGACAGATGGACCACTTGGTGGAATTGGCTGGATGGTTGTGCTCAAAGAGTTGTGGTCAACAGCTCAATATCCAAGTGGAGACTGGTGATGAGTGGCATTCCTCAGGGGTTGGTATTGGGATCAGCACTGTTTAACATCTTTGTTGCTGGCATGGGCAGTGGGATAGAGTGCACCGTCAGCAAGTTGGCCGACGACACCAAGCTGTGTGGTGCGGTCGACACACTGGAGGGAAGGCGTGCCATCCAGAGGGACCTTGACAGGCTTGAGAGACGGGCCTGTGCGAACCTCATCAAGTTCAACAAAGCCAAGTGCAAGGTCCTGCACGTGGGTCGGGGCAATCCCAAGCACAAATACAGGCTGGGCAGAGAATGGATTGAGAGCAGCCCTGAGGAGAAGGACTTGGGGGTGTTGGTTGATGAAAAGCTGGATGTGAGCTGGCAATGTGCGCTCGCAGCCCAGAAAACCAACCGTATCCTGGGCTGCATCAAAAGGACTGTGACCAGCAGGTCGAGGGAGGTGATTCTCCCCCTCTACTCTGCTCTTGTGAGACCCCACCTGGAGTACTGTGTTCAGCCCTGGGGCCCCCAACGCAAGAAGGACATGGACCTGTTGGAGCGAGTCCAGAGGAGGGCCACGAAGATGATCAGAGGGATGGAGCACCTCTCCTATGAAGACAGGTTGAGAGAGTTGGGCTTGTTCGGCCTGGAGAAGAGAAGGCTCTGGGGAGACCTTCTAGCAGCCTTCCAGTACCTAAAGGAGGCCTACAGGAAAGCTGGAGAGGGACTTTTTACCAGGGCATGTAGCGATAGGACAAGGGGTAATGGCTTTAAACTGAAAGAGGGTAGATTTAGATTAAATCTAAGGAAGAAATTCTTCCCTATGAGGGTGGTGAGGCACTGGAACAGGTTGCCCAGAGAAGTTGTGGATGCCCCATCCCTGGAAGTGTTCAAGGCCAGGTTGGACAGGGCTTTGAGCAACCTGGTCTAGTGGAAGGTGTCCCTGCCCATGGCAGGGGTGTTGGAACTAGATGATCTTTAAGGTCCCTTCCAACCCAAACCATTCTATGATACTATGATCTCTTGACGTTGTTAGATATCACAGAATATGCCCCTCCCATTCCCAGAAGGATCCTGCTACCCCATACCTTCAGTGCTCAAGCCCCTTACCCCTTTACAAATGTGCTGGCGTGACCATTCCAGCTTGTCCCATCTGATCACTAGTGTTTCAGTTCTTGGATGCAAAAAGCCCTTCTGTGATACTTAGACCCCATTTGTCCCTATGACATTTATTTGCGCTAGGGGTGGGTTATCAGGTGTGTCGTGGTTTAACCCCAAATTGTAACCCAATACCACGCAGCCGCTCGCTCACTCCCCCCCTCCCTGATGGGGTGGGGAGGAGAATTGGAGAGAAAGGAAAACTCGCGGGTTGAGATAAAAACAGCTCACCAGGACAGCAAAGGAAAAATATGAAAATATATTAACAATGATAACAATGATAATATATACAAGGATAATAGAATATATAAAACAAACGATACACAATTTCTCACCACCCGACGACTGATACAGCCCATCCCGAGCAGCAGGCAGGGAGCAGGGGTATCCCCCCCAGCTATCCCAGAACAGCAAGTTCCAGGGAAAGCAGGCAAGGGAACAAACAGCCAAACGAGCGAAAAAACAAAAAGGTAAAAATAGGGAAACAAAAAGCAACCTGAAAGGAAGCTTAAGGATTCAAGCCAGTTAAGGGTCTAAAAGCCTCAAAAGCCTAAAAAACCTAGTGGCCCACTGACTGACCCTCACTTATATCGGGCATGACGTCTATGGTATGGAATACTCTCTTTGGCCAGTTTGGATCAACTATCCTGTCTCTATCCCTCCCAAGTTTTGCATCTGCACGTTAGCAGAACCTGGAAAATGTCCTTGGTCGTTCAGCAGCAACCAGCAACATCAGTGTGCTATCACTGTTCTTCTCACACTAAAGCCAAAACACAGGAGCTGCTGAAAACAAAACTAACTCCGTCCCGGCCTAAACCAGGACAATGTGCCTCCCCATGAGGACAGGCCTAGAATAAAACTAAATTCAGTGAAACTCTATTGGCTGTACAAGCACTGTCAGAGTGACGGATGAGTAGGTCTCCCAAACTTCTTGGAAGATGCGATTTGCTAAGGATATGCCAGTATAACATGTGCCTCTGAGCAGGAGACTGTGCATGGCAGCACAGGGATACCAGCATTCCCTCCCCCAGAGGTACATACTAGTATTACTCTCTTACAAAATATCTGTTGTGCCTGCTGAGAGAAAGGCTTCCTTTTCTATCTAAAGAACAGAAAACTTTTTCTATTTTGTTCACTTCTCTACTATGTTGCTGCACATTTTTTTCCTGGCTTAGCTTAATTCTTGCATCATAATTACCATCGCTAGTGTGATCGCTGGTATCCAAGATAGATCAAATACATACTCAGGGTGTTAGCCCTCCCCTCCTGCTGCCTCCCTTCTGTCCTTTGAGGCCCTGTTGTGTGTAGCAGGCAGGACTCCCAAGAGATAGTGGGAGGAATACTGGCTGTTGGGCTGTTTATAACGCTACCATTCAGTCACTAGACCAATGTTCCCTCCAGTTACTGACTCTCCACTGGCTGGATTGTCTGTTCCATAGCACAGAAGTGGTTCCACCCACTTGATTCTGGAAGCATTACCTCGAGTACTCTGATTTACCCCCTTCCACCAAAGCAGGAACCCTCCTTTCACCAAAACCCTGGATGGACCTGGGAATAGCTCTTTTCTGGCACTTCTGCCGCATGTGAATGAGACCCTACTGCTCTTGCCCTCCTCTTTGCCCATGTTACCCTCAAACTTTTTCTCAGATCTGAAAGTTTAATTGAATTAGATACTTCGAAGCTCCTCTCAGGCCAGCTGCCCTTCACTTAGTGCAAAGTGGAATCATCAGTCACAGATGTGTATTCGTCCTGCTCCTTGGGGGCTGCACCTGAGGCAGGTGAGGTACTGCTGCCTTTGCTATATAATCAGCCCCATGGCACCTACTGGTTGCTCTGTTGGAGCTTGCTCTGTTGGAGGCTGAGATGAGTGCAGAAGCTGGGAAGAAGCGTGGTCATGCTCCTGCCTCTGGGGACAGGAAGTCTAAGAGGAAGCCTAAGAGAAAGGAAACCTATTCAGTCTATATCTACAAAGTACTGAAGCAGGTGAGTCAATGTTTCTTTTCTGCTAGAACCTGCTTCCTATGTGAAGTTATTTCTGCCCATTGCATGTTGATGTTAGGAAGAGGAAGGAAGGAAAATCGGCTTTTTAGTGAGATTAAAAAAAAAGCGAGTAGGTATAGGAGACCCCCAGCTGAGTCTCAAAAGTGAGTGTGAGGGGATTCTTGGTGTAGGAGGCAAGAAGTGGATCTAGATCTGAAAAGGTTTTCTAGCAAGAATAAACTCTAGGGCATGGCTCTGCCTGAAGAAACAATTGAGTAGAAGTCAATAGGGCAAGAACAGCTGCTGTTAGCCCTATGAGTAAGTATTAAAATCTTTATGGTAATTTCTGTTGGAGAGACAAGAAAATGAATTTTGAGAGGTGGCTCTGAGTTGTCTAGGCCTTAGTTGTCTGCATGAGCCTGTAGGTAGGACTTAGAGCACGTGGGTATTTCCACGCCTTGCAGGCTTGTTTTCCATAGGGGATTGTGTGGAGGCTCCTGCCAGTGCAATCCCAAAGGCACTGTAGTATCATGGGGGCCTCTCTTCAGTCTAATGCAAGTGGCACACAACTCAAGACCCTCATGGTGGTAACTGTGGCTCCCTTTTGGGGTTAGGGTGCCCTGTCTGTGGTGGAAAGGGGGGGCACTGGGGTCCCCACTCCCTCCAGGATGATGGGTGCGTGAAATGGTGCTTGATTACTATCTGGCAGGTGCACCCGGACACCGGCATCTCCTCTAAGGCCATGAGCATCATGAACTCCTTTGTCAACGATATCTTTGAACGGCTGGCCTCAGAAGCCTCGCGCCTGGCCCAGTACAACCACCGCTCCACCATCACCAGCCGTGAGGTGCAGACGGCCGTGAGGCTCCTGCTGCCTGGCGAGCTGGCTAAGCACGCCGTCTCCGAGGGCACCAAGGCTGTCACCAAGTACACCAGCAGCAAGTGACCGGCCCGGGCCTCAATAAAATCCTGCTGCACTGACCGCGCCCCGTCTGTCATGGCGCCGCCGGAGGGAGAGGGGAGGGCGTTTGCCGTCGCCATGGGGACGGCGCGGTTGCCCTGGCGACGGGCACGCCCTGGCGTGCGCGGAAGCCGCGGTCAGCCGGCGGCGCCTCAGGCCCTGTCGGCGGGGGTGCTGGTGCGGGGTAGGCGGGCCGTCTCCTGGCCGCGGGCGGGACGCGGGCCGGTGCACGGCGGCGGGGCCCGGGGCCGCTGGCGCGGAGCGCCGAGCCGGCGGCTGCGCGTCCTGTTCGTGAGTGCCCCGCCGGTCCTGCGGCTGCTGGATCCGGGGACGGCCCTGCGGGGCTACGCTTCGTCCCGGCGGGCGCCGGGGAGGGCTCCTCAGCCGAGCGCCGGCCTGCCGGCGTGGACTGCCGCCAGCCCCGCTCCAGCGGGGTCCGGCCTGGCGCGCTGGGACCTCTCCGCCCGGCGTGGCCGCCTCCAGCATGGCCCGGGACCCGGGGCGAGGTGACGGGTCGTCTCCGCCGCGGACGGGCGCTCGGCTTCTGCGACGACGTGGCGCCAGGCCTCCACAGGAGCGAGCGCTGCTCAAGTTCGCGCCCGGGTGAGCCGCCGCTCCCCGTGCTGTCACCTCCGGGGCGGGGGGCTGGTTAGCCCCCGCGGCGAGCGGGGCTGCAGGGGGCCTGCGGCGGCGGTGCCCCGTGGGGAGTGGGTGCTGGTGGGGCCCGCGGAGCTGGGCCAGAGCTTTCAGCCGGGCGGAAGGTGCGGAGAGGCTCTTGCTTCCCATCCTGCCCGTCGCCCTCTCCCGCAGCTGCCTCGGTACGGAGCGGCCGCAGCCTTCGCCAGCGTGGCTGCGGTGGGAGGGGGTGCCCTGGCTGCAGCTGCTGCTGCAGGCACAGGGAGAAGAATGGGAAGGATAGCTTTCCTCGCGGGTATCCAGTGGTCGAGCCTGGGTAAGGAGCGAGAGGAGCTGGGAGCACTGATCGGTGAGAGGAAACTGCAAGTTCTTCAAGAACCGGTTGGGTGTTTCCTAAGGGGGAAGTGCGCAAATTGCTAGTCCGAACTTGAGCGGGAAGGATGCAAGTGTTCAAAAAGGTGAAGCGTGCTCTTGGCACGCTGCTGGCCACTGCAAGAACTTTTAGCCTGGGACCTAGCCCACCTAAGGGTGTGTTGAATCGATTTTAACTAGCAATCCAGAAAGAGGATTGAGCACAGATCTGTCATAGTTTATCACAGAGTGCTGGTTGAATTACTTTTCACGTGCTCCTCTTTAAGGAAGTTACAAGGGAACCTGGGTGTGGGGAGCGCAAATTGGAAGCTTCATACAAACTGGTGAAGGTGCTGCGGCACCTAAATATTCTGCAGTTTTCCAGTACATCCTTTTGCAGTTCAAATGAGTTATCTGTAGTCTTGCCCCTCTGCAACGAATACGAATGAACTAACCACTGGACTTTGAAGTTGGTTGCTATTAAGGTCTTGTCCATCTGCTCATCATGCTTATGTTGAGGACAACTTTGGTGTTAATGATGTCACACTTCAAAGGAGGAAAATGTAAGTAAAGTTTTGTCAGATTAGTTTCAAGAAGGCAGGGGGCAAGAAAAAATGTTAAGTTTTCTAAAACCTTTTCAGATGTTTATAGAATTGGGACCTGTTGATGAAGAGAACTCAAAGTTGGACTGAGAATCAAACCTGGTTCAGAGAAAGCTGCAACTGTGGTGTTGGAGGGTGGTGTAACAAAAATGTAGCATAGATGGCAAGTAGAAAATACTTGCTGACTGTAGGCATGAAGGAGGTTAAAAGCATCTGTAGGTAGTAGAGAAAGGAATAGAAGATTCTACATATAAAGAACAACAAAAAATCTTGGCATGACAAAGTACACAGTAAGTACAGAAATACCATCTATTTCTAATAAACTTTTTTCTATTTGATTAATAAAAGTTATTATTAAAGCAAAAAAAGCTACTTCCTTGTTCATTTGCAGGTTAAAAAAAGCTGTTAAATAGCAACTAGATGGGACAACTGCTTCAAGATCAGTATCTCCATAACTTTTACCTGGGTTTTGAAAAAATGGGCTGGAGTTCTTCAGTCTTCTGGCATTTATTTAAAAAACAAACAAAACAAAACAACAAACAAACCCAAACTGGAGTAGCAGGAAATCATAAGTAAAGGATCAGGGAGGACACATGTTTCACTCTGGGAAAGGAGGATAGCTTGGTTAGGTGTGGGTCAGTTAGTCTAGAATTAATTCCAGGCAAAATAAAGGAAACCTGCTCTAAGACTTGTTTGATAATAAATTAAGGGGTTGGAACATAAGTAATTGAAGTGGTTTATGTAGAGTATATCTTATTTTACCAAATCACAGGTTTGATTGATAATGTCACAGACTTGTCACTTATAATTTTTGGAAAGATTCATGTTGGCCTTAATTAGCTCTGTATGTCAACTATAGAGCACCTAATAGCAGGTTGATTTTTCTGGGCTATCCAGTTCTCAGCAAGTTGTTAACAGAGATCATAAATAGAACCATAGAATAGTTTGGGTTGGAAGGGACCTTTAAAGGTCATCTAGTCCAACCCCCCTGCAATGAGCAGGGACATCCTCAACTAGATCAGGTTGCCCAGAGCCCCGTCCAGCCTGACCTGGAATGTTTCCAGGGATGGGGCATCTACCACCTCTCTGGGCAACCTGTGCCAGTGCTTCACCACCCTCATCGTGAAAAACTTCTTCCTTATGTCTAGTCTAAATCTCCCCTCCTTTAGTTTAAAACCATCACCCCTTGTCCTATCACAGCAGGCCCTGCTAAAAAGTTTGGTTTTTTCCCCCATCTTTCTCATAAGCCCCCTTTAAGTATTGAAAAGCTGCAATAAGGTCTCCCGGAGCCTTCTCTTCTCCAGGCTGAACAAGCCCAACTCTCTCAGCCTGTCCTCATAGGAGAGGTGCTCCATCCCTCTGATCATTTTTGTGGCCCTCCTCTGAACCTGCTCCAACAGATTCATATCTGTCTTGTGCTGAGGGCCCCAGAGCTGGACGCAGCACTGCAGGTGGGGTCTCACCAGAGCAGAGTAGAGGGGCAGAATCCCCTCCCTTGACCTGCTGGCCACACTGCTTTTGATGCAGCCCGGGATACAGTTGGCTGCCTGGGCTGCAAGCGCACATTGCTAGTTCATGTCCAGCTTTTCATCCACCAGTACCCCCAGTAGAGACTTTCCTTCTGTGGGGTCCTGCAGGAGTTGATATTCAGTCTTAATGCAACTAAAAAAGCAAACCCTCCCGTTGGCTGCCTGCAAATAAATATATAAAACCACAGATAATGTCTTTAACTTTTGCATCAAATTGTGAGGCAGTTTGAACTGTGGCCATCTGGATTGTTTGGTAGGGCTGGATGAAGAGCTGGTGTTTGAAAACAACCAAATACAACTAGGAGCAGAGACTACAAGGCACACTTGTGGAAAGCTAAGGTCTTTCTGGAAGCAGGGTGGGTTCTTCCACGGTTCTCCAAACTCCTTATTTCAGTTTCCAGGTTCCTGATTGCTAAAAGCTTATGTTGTCTTTGAGTTTCCTGCTGTTTTTCCTCATGTGCTTCTTCACTGTGCTGGGCCTCTTTGCACCAGCCCAGTTTATCAGCGTGCTGTTTATCAGTTTGTACCAGTCAGAGCAGAGACTAAATCTCTCTGTGTCAGTGGGGTGCAGTTAGCAGCAAGTAGAGGGTTTATTTGTATGTTTATAAACTGTTTTCAAAGGTGTTTTTTTTTTTTTTTTTCTGGTGAGTTGTGGGGGTTGTTTTGTTTGGGGTTTTTTTTTCCTCCTGGTGAAAAATTTCTCCCTTTCAGGTAGAGGAGGAAGAAACAGAGCAAAATGAGCTGGACTGACAGGAGAAACAAAGGGTGTTTTCTTTCTAGGGCTTGTGGACCTCATCTCTTCACGCTCCCAGTGGCTTTGAAGAGAGAACTTTGTCCTGCAGGGCTATAAACTGGGCTAGGACTGAGCATCCTGTGTTGTGTCTTGGACCATCGTGGTAATGCCTGGCCCTGTCTGGTTTTCCTCCAGTTGATTGGGAAGTTCATATCCCCAGGTGCTTCCGACATGAATGAGACAGGGCCCTGAAGGGAGCATTAGCAGATTCTGTCTGTCCACCTGGAGCCTATGCAGCCCACAGGGCAGAGCGAGTGCTGTGTCCAGAGTGACGATGGAGGGCATGACCTCCTGGGCTGTGCTGGGTCAGCGCGACTGCCCCATGAGTGCAGCACCTCAGGGTGTGCAGGGCTGTCCCCAGGTTCCTGGATGGAGGTGCCGCCTCGGGGCCTGTGGTGGAGTGAAGGAAAGATATGGGCTATGTTCTGGGTGGAGATGTGGTGGAGGGCCTTTGCCAGCTTTATGTTGGGACTGGATGCCAGGTTCTAAGGTCTTCCGGTGGCAGCAAAAATCAGGGTAGGAGTATCAGGAGGAACCAGAGCTGAGGTAGGGCCCAGGTGACAGTATGTGAGCGCAATCCTGGACCTCACAAGGCTTGTGGGGTGATGCCGAGTCTCATGAACTATGGAGCTGTGACAGGTGCTTCTCTCTGATCGGGGTCAGCCTGGCTCAGAAGTGTGGGCCAGACAAGATGTACGTGATGCTCCTAGAGAGAGTACAGGAGGCAGCAGAACTGGGACTGAGCATATCACCTTAGGTACCAGCCCTGCTGCTGTGGTGCTATGGTGTGGGGCTGTCTGGGGGAGTGAGGGAACAGGTTGTACCGGGTGCTCTGTTTCCTTTTGACTGTAGGGCAGCATTGAAGGGTGCTCTTTTCTTCATAGTGCCCTGCCTGCAAGCTGGAACTGGTCCTGAGCACAGGTGTTGGAGCAGCATCTTGCCCAACAGGGCTGTACTACTTTTATTTCCTCTAGCCCTTAGCGGCTGGTTGTGCGGTGGGGAGAGGCTGTGCAGCTGGTGCAGGTGGCAGAGTGGCCGTGTCAGGGCTGCCTGCGGGCCAGGTTCACAGGGGAGACTTGTCCGGATGCAGAGCACTGGAGGCAGGCGTGGGAGAGTCCAGCCAAAGAGTGGGATTGTGAGCAGGCTGCCGCTTGCATCTAGAAGGTGAGCAGTCCATCTCCTTGCCCAGTCTGTTCTATTGCTCCCTAGGCCACAGTGTCGGTGTTTACTCCCCCTTTCCAGCAGCACTCCCGTTTCCCTAGCCTTAGGATGTGCAGTCATGCTTTTTGTGGGACGGAGAGTGCTCACGAATAGCTTGGAACTGCAGTTCTGCTTCTGCCCTGCAGGTGGTTCTCTCTGACTACCGGATGTCAAATACATGTCTGCTGCGTGGGCAGGAGCCCGGGGCTGCCCAGCTCCAAGCAGGCTGCCTGTGGACCATGCAACTTTCCTCTATGGTACCCTGGCTCTCTTAGCAGATAACTGGCCGCCTGTGTGGGTGAGGTGCTGATTTATGGTGAGATTAGCGGCTGTCTCCTGGATGTGTCTAGTAGAGCATCTAGCACTGGGTGACCCCAAGAGGAGTAAGGCTTTAGTGATGCAGGTGCTTGATTCTCCAGTACCGCAAGTTGTGCATCGTGTTTCATGTCTCTCCCCGGCTTTTTATCCCTAAAGGCTGGAAGGATGGAGTTGATGATTGGCCTCATATCCCTCATCCTACATCCCTGCGTTTCCTCACAGAGCTGGAAGGGCAGCCTGCAGCACAGATACACCAAGCTTGAGAGGCAGAAGGAGATGGCTGCTCTTGGAATGGTGAGTTCTGCACTGAACCTGCCCAGATTGTCTTTTTTGCATTTCCCATATGGGGGTGGGTTCATCTTTCACTTGCAGAAGTCGTGCTGCTTGTTTCCCCACAGAGCGTCCCCATGGAGCTGCCCTGATGCACCTGCACAGGATGTCATACAGAGTCTTCCTTTCCTGAGGGATCACTTTGCATGCTTAGCACAGATTAGCTTTTGTGAGGACTGTTCCACAGCTCAGCTTCTTCCAGACTGGACTTGTGGCTCCATGCCCTGTTTGTGCCATGATGCTCTAGTGGATCAGGTGAGATCTGAATGAAGTTGCTTTGGGAGGAGGGGGTAGACTATGCCAACCAGCAGGAATTCACAAGAAATTGGTCACTGCAAGAATGACCCAGAAGCACTCAGGTTACGGTAAAAAGCAAACTTTAATTCCAAGCCCATGCAGGCACTCTTCCAAAGTGTCTTGGGACTGCCGTGGTCCATGTGAGCCTGTCTTTTTCCAGGTCTGCCTGTGTCCTTGCAAGTCTCCCAGTGAGTTCTTAGTGCTGCAACACTGCAGCACTGTCATGTTGCGTGTCCCTGGCCCCATGTCTATGTCCATCTGATTTGTTCTTACCAAGCTATACGTGCCTGTGGGCTAGAAGCAACCTCTTTTTTTTGCCTTGGCCCACTCATGGTGGGGGACCGTGAGGCAGAGCATCTCTCTAGTATATGATGAGTGGTGCAGGTTTGAGGGGAGGGAGCTTTCTGGGCAATGGAGGCTGGCACCAGCATGCAGACCTGTGTGCATTTTTCTTCCCATGTTGTTGTGTCCCTTGGCAGCAGCGCTGCCAGGTGGCTGCTCTGGTGCATCATTAGACACTGTTCCAAATAGCATAGGCAGGAATGGTTCAGCACTCAGAGGAAAACGAGCTGGTGATGGATAGCTCTGGTGATGCCAAAGCTGTTAAAATATGAACCTCTGAAGTGCAGCCAGGTTTCAGCAAGGGACTCTCATCCTCTCTGTGCTCAGCTGCTGGTGTGTGGGGACAGTGCTGGTCTATGTCCTTTCCCTTTTCTGGTTTGGTCTGAGGTAGGCTGTTGTCTCTGCGTAACAGTAACTCTGAGTCTGTCATTCATGGCAGCCCAGAATCCCTGCCTGGAGAATGGGTGATGAGTGATGATCAAAGGTGAAACAGACACTCCCCCCATGAGCACACATGTTGCTGTCTGAGGCTCTGTTATCCCTGATGCTGCCAGCACTGTAATAGAACGGAGGGTCTGTGATGTCCTTGGAGCTGTTCTCCATCTATGTTCTCCCCAGCAAGGACTGTTGCAAATAGTTTGTTTCCTTGTTTGTTCTCTCTCTTCATACTCTATTCACTCTGGAGTCCTGGATGTAGCCAACAATAATGCTGCTTCCTTCATCTCCCCTGCTCAGGGTTGTGCAGCGGGGGTGGGGGAGGTATTCACAAGTTAATTATGTGAAAAAGTAAGTCTTATTTGATATCTGTAATTTCTGGGGCCATATAACAATGGGGGTCAGAAGGCATCCTTGTTCTAATGTCTTCTTGTATAGCCCTGTATTATCTGCTGGCAAACACAGGGGAAGACTGAAAGACCTGCTGTCTGGTAAGGTGCTTCCTGATACCTGTGTGTGGAGCTGCAGCCAGGGACTTAGAGCCCCAGTGACTGCCCCTGGTGCTGAGAAGCTTTGGAGAGGGCAGACTGCTTCTCTGGCACCTGAGGATAGAAATGTAATGGGGACAAAAAGTGTGTTCTCACCTAAGCAATGTGTATTGGGCTGGCCTCAGGACAGTTACCTAGTGGTACCCTGCATGGTCTCCAAGTGGGAGGAGGATGCTTCCATGTGGCCCCATGCAGGGTGTGGGGCTAGAGAAGAGGATGACATGGGCAGAGTGGCCCCATGAGGAATGGCTGCTGCAGGCCACACGCCGTTTTCCCATTAGCGAGTGTTTAGTTCAGCGTTTTAAATAATTGTGTCCTCGGAATGATATTTAAAATCCATTTGGGAGGCAATGAGGCGGGAAAGTGCCTGTGCCATTGTGATGACGCTGCGCAGGCCGTGCCACACATGCATATTACAAACTCGTTACAGGCTCGTTTACACGCACACTGCTCACTCCCCACACAACCTCTTTCTGATGCTCCTAATGTTTCTTCCCGACCATGGCTGCTTCTGCTTGGCACTAGGGAGAAATTTACTTGATAAGGCAGGCCTGGTGTCCTCTGCAGCAAGAGGAGCAAGGGGTGCGGCCATGGCAGTTGGGTGCTGGCTTTTGGAATGGGGATGTGTGGGGCATGCTTGGTGATGGGACTGTCTCTCAGGTGTCCTGTCCTTCACCTGTGCTCCATGCTCAATGCAGAACTGTGCTTACTTTCTGACAAGCCCTTGCACTTGTGTTATTGCAGGCTCCAGATCCTGCAGCTCCAAGGCTTTCAGCTGCTGTGCTCTGAGCACAGCTGGGAGAAGAGCTGCAGCACCTGTGCTAGGCTGACTACAAAGCTGAGTACCAGCATGTGCTCTTGAATGTCCACGGAAAGCTGTGTGAGCTGGAGGGACTAGGCATGAGGGAGCAGACAGAGCAGCAGCTTCAGCAGCGGTTCCCTGAGTGCTGGTTAGTGGCTGAATGGGAGGGTGGCCTTGCTGCTATCGCTCTACCCCCATTCCTCTCTGACTGCTGCATGGGCACCCTCCACTGTCCTCCCAACTTGTGCAAAACAGAAATCCTATGCGGTAGTACAAGGCTCCTGGTACCACTTTATCCTTGTCCTGTTGGCCTTGCTGGCATGAGCAGTATTCAGTCTTCTCCCCTTGTCCTCTCCCTCCTAATCATGTTCAGCCCCTTGTAGCCAGGGTCCCAGCTGTGGCTTTGCTTGGTGCCACCTTATGACTGAACGTTAGCGGGGCAAGGATCAAGCCCCCAGGTATACTTAAGGGCATCTATGTCCCTTGCACAGCAACCTTGCTGCCTGCTTTCCTGAATAGGAAATGGGTGGCTCTAGCATCCTCTTCTCAGAAAAGACTGCTGAGCAGATGTGAGGACAGAAGCAAAGCTGGAGTAGGAGCAGTGGTTGTCAAATCGAAGGAGGAAGGGCAGAGTATAAAACATGGGGTCTATCTGTGGTTGAGGCAGCAAATGTTCTCAGGAGGTGGAATTTTCCCCCATCCCACCCCACGGCTGGCAAGTCTGAATTTCCAGTGCGTATGTGGTGGGATGGTCTCAGGATGGAGGGATTGGGTCCCACAGCCTTATGCTGAAGCGGTGCTAACTGATGTAATCTGGGGCAAGGAAGTGCTTTGCACTGAGCCTGGATGTGCTGTCTTCATCCGTGTTCCTGCCAGCAAGCAATGGAGCATTCGCAATTTACTGTCTGAGTAAGGGGGCTGCATGCTGTGGTTGGGAGGGGACTGGAGCTGCTGTAAATGCAACACAGATCAAGAAACCAGAAGCTGATACTTAATGGCTGGAACTTTGCAGGGTTTATATGCATGTGTTTGTAGATGGTTTTATGTGATATATTGCCCTAATTGTTCCCTCCCTCAGCACGTGCTTGTGAGTAGTAAGGCTCCAGCTGAAACCTTAACCTTGCTTTCAAAAGAATAGGACTGTCTGTGGTGGGCTTATTCTTCAGGACACTACATTTCATCTTCTACGCATAGGGCTTTAGGTATCTGCTCTCCACTTGCTGCTTCCTGTGGCTACCACTGTGGTGAAGGAAGTATGAGCCCAACTTGGGTTTCCAGTTGCTTGCTTATTAGCACATTTTGGTGTGGATGGTGGGCAATGCCAAATGCAGGCATTTGGATTTGCACATGCATGGGATGCTTGGCTTTCCTTGCTGAGACCCTGAGTGTTGTCTGGTGTGTTGGAGGTGGGGAGAACCTGGCTGCTCTGTCTGCCAAGCTCTATTTTTCATGTGCATTGTGGTTCAGCTCATCCAAGCCAGGCTGTGTTACATGTCTGTCAGCTGCCCTCCTAGGGGGATGGCTCAGAGGTGCCGTAGGGAACAGGACGGGCTCTGCTGTGGGGAGGGCAGCAGTTCCTACCTGATGGTGGTAGTGGGCTGAAACACAAGTGGGGAGGGTGTGACATGACAATGAATGAGGGGATGAGAGATGTGATGAGATGTTCTCCTGACAGATGTCTAGAGATAGGGAGGCCTAAGGTAAGAGCCCCAGTGCCTTTTGAGGTAGGGCAAAATGGAGCTGGAAGACTGAGTCTGGTGAAATTCAGCTGCTCCATCTTTGCAGACAGAGTCCAGCACTATGACCTGAAGCTGATCGAGACACAGAAGAGAAAAGAGGTGGAAAAAGATCTGCCTGCAGGTGAGGGGTGTGGGCCCTCATTGTCTTGAATGTGCACTGTGGACCTTCCTACTTGGCAACTGTGAGTGTTTTGCTCTGAGATGCTGAAGGGAAATGGAAAGGCTTTTGTGATTCATGGGGTTCAAGAGCAGAGCTCTCAGGCTTAGGAAGGTGTTAATGGCTGTTTCTTCCTGGGGAAAGCTCAGTTTACCCCTGCTCTGTGCAACCTGTGTCCATGTGCAGGAGAGAGTTAGGCTGGGAATGGCTAACGTGCTGTGGCCTCTAGGGACACTGTTCCTGGTTAGAGCCGAAGAACAGTGGGGTGTTAGAGGTGAACAAGGAGTCTGCCAGGTGCTATGTTGAGGTGGTCTTTTCTCGAGGTTGATGATGAGCTGTTGAGAGAGGAGCCACAGATACTGAATGTGGCAGCAGACCAAGAAGATGAGAAGCCACACAAGGCAAAGAAGGCAGTAAGGTCAGGAAAAGAGCCCAGTGTTTCAGGCACCGTGGGTAGGAATGCATAGCTAGTGAACTAGTAATTGAGCAAGGCTGTGGGTAGAGTTGGGGCTGGCTCACCTGGAATTGACTGTTTGGGCTAAGTCTCTGTTGGTGTTCCCCACTCAGACCCCTGTACTCTAGCTCTCGTTAAGGCCTCTCTCATCTGCTTCTGACACTGCAGCTAGCAAAGCTGCTGCAGCTGTCAGTAATCTGGGTTGGGAATGAAGAAAACTAATTTCATAAGAAACCTTCTGGGGAAAGGAAGTGAGACCTAGAGAGATAGGTGGGCTGTCAGCTTGTATATTCAAACTTCCCTTCCAGCTGTGTTAGAAACCCATCAATTCTAATAATGCAATTCACAATCTCTGCCATGTGCTATCCTTGTCAGGGCCTCTTCCCTGAGAAGCTGATTTGCCTGTGTCAGAAGTAAGTGAGCCTGGAAAGCTCTTCTGAATGACTTTTTGCCATAGCAAGTTGCTCCTGAGCAGCAGAGAAGGTATTACTGAGGGTGGCTACTGCCCCAAACCATGTGCTGCTATGCAAGAGCAGTCCTGAGAAACATTTGAAGGACAACCTCCTCTACCCACAAGAGGGTATCTAACCTGGTCCCCACGTCTCATGGTCCTACTTGGGAATGAGGGCTGACGCTCAGTAATGTGATCTTGAGGATCGGACATGTTCTACTTACTCTTTCCTTGGAGCCTGGTCTGAAGCTCTGTGAGGTCTCTCTCTGCTTACAGGAGGGACTCTTTGTGCTTGCTGGAGTAAAGGCTTTCCCAAAACAGCAGCAGCTGGCTACCACAGTTACTACATTAACCTTTGGCAGATTAGCAGGATCTAGCTGCTGGTCCCCCTTCTTATGCTCAGGGTACAAGTTCTTTTAGATCCCTCTTTCCTTTCATCTGTTATATTGTAGAGGTGTGTACTTTGCTTTTGGCTTCAGTCCAGCACAGCATCTTCTGTATACCCTGCAGATTAACAGTAAAAAAACCCAGGGTTTATTAATGCTTGAGGTAGAAAATTAAGAGCTAATAGTTCAAGACTTGAAAACAAAGTGCACAGTATGGCTCCAGTAGCTTACCTTTTGAAGGTGGCAGCATCTAATACATCATGTTGCTGTATGTGACCAGGTAATATCTGCATCAAATCATGGTTTCCTGGGTAGTCTCTGGCCTGATAGGGCCATATGTTACATCTTTAGGCTTGCAGCTTACACAGATGACTTTGTCAGTAACAAGGTACTCTCCCTAAATCTGTCTTTTGGGGGCAGACATGCTTTATCATGCACATAAGCATGTGTAAATGGACACACTTGCATTACTGTTGGGCTAGGGATTCCAGTTCCAACACCCTTGCTCTGTCCCACATTATGGACATATTTCCACCTTGTCTCTTTAAACCAGTTTGGGTAGCTGCTGTGTGGCTGGGTACCTCAGTTTTGTTTTAACGTCTCCCTCTCATGCGGAGATAGAGTTATCCACTCAACCTTGTTCTCCTTGCTTTGTCCTTAATTACTGCTCCTTGTGGGGAAGGTGTGATGTCTGGAGATGTACCAACAGTGGGTGGTCCCCGCTTCTAGTGGGGGTGCGTGGGTTGGGGGTGGTGGCTTGTGTGCACTCTAGGGAGTGACTTCCCAAAAGCCAATGACTGTTAGCCTCTGACTCCATGCAAACCTGCAGACAGGACTGGATCCTCTGAACTCTAATGTCTCTGAGTATGAGACATTCCAACATGCCTCTCATGCTCTGTTATATCGTACAAGAAATACGCTGTAACCTTTCTGATTTCACTCTGTGCATCTTGGGCCCAGACATAAGGCAGGCATAATCATAAAACAAATAGATAATTTAGTAAGAGATAAACCAAATCTCTTGCAGTAAGAGCAACAATGTTTAGAAGCAGACAGATCACTGAAAAAAAATTGCAGCACTTATGTTTTTCAAGGTTGTGCATCCTCTTCCCTCTCGTCAGCCTTGGGTCATGGGATTGCACATGATCGCCTTCACTCTAACCTTTGAGGACCCTCTTCTTCCTCACAAACAGATCCAAAGCATCTGAGGAAGGACTTGCTAAAGGCCATGAAATCACTGGAGTCGGAGGACTAGGTGCTGCTGAAATGTGCATCAGACAGGCCCTGTGCCCCTGATGTGAAGGTATTATGCAAAACCAGTGAGGAGGAGCCTGCTTTTTTCCCCACCCAGACTGTGCAGCCCACTATGGAGTGTGCAGTGAGTGGGCTCAGTAAACTGGATTTGAAGGTAAAGCCTTGTGCTGGTAGCGGGACAACTCCTGTCAGATGACAGTGCTGAGGGGACAGATGGTTCTGAGTTCCCTCCTGTGACCTGTCAGGCAGAGCAAGCAAAGGACCTCCTTTGCTGTGGGGCCAGGGCAGATGCCAGAGCCCTGTCAAGCACAAAGGAAAGGCTCTGCTGGGAGGAGGCAGTGTGTGTGTGTGTGTGTGTTGTTGGTTGTGTCTTGTGGGGTTTTTGTTTTGTTGGTTGTTTGGGTTTTGTGTGTGTGGTGTGTGGGGTTTTTTATGGTGGGGTGTTTGTTATTTTGTTTTTGTTGTTAGCCATGGGAATGGGAGGAAATCTCCGGGGTAGCTGGTGCAAAGGCAGAAATGCACACCCGCTCAGCCCAAGGTCTGTGAAACTGCCCGAGTGCAAAAGCACTGCCTGCCCTCTGCCAGCATTCCGGGCATGATGGCTAGGGACCAGGCCTCAGCCCAGTGTTCAGAGTTTTCCTTCTAGATGCCTTTCCTGGATGGTTGCAGGGTGCGTGAATAGTACTGTGCATGAAGGACCAGGTTTGGATTCTGTGCCCAAGCCCATGGCAGGGGGAAGCATGATGCCACTGGTTCCAGTGGCAGGAGCAACAGGAGATGGAAAGACAGATTGGAGAGAAACTAAGAGTTCTTCTTACTTTCTCATTTTCCACATCTCTGAGGGAATACAACCTTCTCTGTACTGCAAGTTCCCAAGTTGGGGCTGTTGCACTGAGCCCCTCATCTAGCTGGAGGAGACTGGCTATTTGTCATGCTCTCTCCACCCTTCCTGCCCTGGTGTCCTCTCATGGGCTCTCTGCTTTGTTCAGAGACCTGTCAGTGACTGATCCAAAAGCAAGTGGGATGTTCTTACCAGCAGATTGGGCATCAGTGCTCTGGTCAAGGTGTCAGATGGCTACAGCCAGGGCCACATAGTGCAAGCTGTGTGCATTGGTGCTGATAGTGTCACATCCTGCAGGTGGCCAAGAAGCATGTAGTGGAAGCTTGAGGCAAGCTCTGGACAAGCTCGAGAAGTGGGCCTGGGTGAACCTCATGAAGTTCAACAACGACAAGTGCAAGGTCCTGCACATGGGTCGGGGCAACCCCTGGTATCAATACAGGCCAGAGGATGAAAGGATTGAGAGCAGCCCTGCCAAGAAGGACTTGGGGGTGTTGATTGATGAAAAGCTGGACATGAGCCAGCAATGTGCACTCGCAGCCCAGAAAGCCAACTGTATCCTGGGCTGCATCAAAAGCAGTGTGGCCAGCAGATCAAGGGAGGGGATTCTGCCCCTCTACTCCGCTCTGGTGAGACCCCACCTGCAGTCCTGCCTCCAGCTCTGGGGCCCTCAGCACAAGAAGGACATGAACCTGCTGGAGCGGGTCCAGAGGAGGGCCACAAAAATGATCAGAGGGCTGGAACACCGCTCCTATGAGGACAGGCTGAGAGAGTTGGGCTTGTTCAGCCTGGGAAAGAGAAGGCTCCAAGGAGATCTTATTGCGGCCTTTCAATACTTAAAGGGGCCTGTAAGAAAGATGAGGAAAAACTCTTTAGCAGGGCCTGTTGTGATAAGACAAGGGGTAATGGTTTTAAACTAAAAGAGGGGAGATTTAGACTAGACATAAGGAAGAAATTTTTTACAATGAGGGTGGTGAAGCACTGGCACAGGTTGTCCAGAGAGGTGGTAGATGCCCCATCCCTGGAAACATTCCAGGTCAGGCTGGACGGGGCTCTGAGCAACCTGATCTAGTTGAAGAGGTCCCTGCTCACTACAGAGGGGGTGGACTGGATGACCTTTAAAGGTCCCTTCCAACCCAAACTATTCTATGATTCTATGTATGTGAGCTCCTGCAGGCTGAGCAAGGTGGGTCCCATCTATAGAGAAGGGAGCCTGGTGCAGTCTGCAGGTAATTCAACCTGTCCCCTCTGCCTTCTCTTGCTTGACTGTTCCTCTCCAGTTGGTTTCAGCCTGATATTGTCTCATTTCCTTTGTGCTTTGGACAAATGGCCAGCCCTTCCTCCTGCCCCAAACACATTTCCGTCTTCTGTGCTGTGACCCTGCTTTGCAGCCTTTTTTTTTACCCTCTGCATACTTGCTCTCTCTGCAGGACTGGTAAATGAAGATAGCCCTGGGTAAAAGATGGCTCCAGGCAGTGCAAGAGACAGCAGAAGTGAAGGAGGCACAAGGGAAAGACAAGAAAGGAAAGACAAAAAAAAAAAATAGTTCTGATGAGCTCTGTACATGCTGTCTTGGGCCAGAACAGCTCTTTGTCCCCCTTCTGCACACAAACAGTGGCCAAAACTGACAAAGCACTGTGTGGGGAGAGGGGTTGGGAGGTGTGTGTGTACAGAAGAAAAGGCCACTGGGCATATATGTACAGATACACTTGTGATAGGGTTCTGTGGTGTGGTGCGCACAGTGAAGCTCACCACATGTGAGTGAGGCTGGAGAGGTCTCTATAGGTGTGTTTGGACTGTGGCTGTGTCTGGAGGGAGAGTGTCCTGGTTTAGGCTGGGACGGAGCTAGTTTTGTCTCCAGCAGCTACTGTGTTTTGGATTTAGTGTGTGAAGAGTGGTGATAGTACACTGATGTTGTTGGTTGCTGCTAAACGATCAAGGACGTTTTGCAGTTTCCAGGTTTTGTTAATGTGCAGGTGTAAAAACCTGGGAGGGGTATAACCAGAATAGCTGATCCAAACTGGCCAGAGAGAGTATTCTATACCATAGACATCATGCCCAGTATAAGTTAGGGTTGGCCAGTGGGCCACTTCCCTTCTTGTTCCCTTTTTTTTTTTTCCCATTTGTTCGGGCCTTTTCGTTCATTTGGCTGTTCGTTCCCTCACCTGCTCTCTCTGGAACTTGCTGTGCTGGGATAGCTGAGGGGGAATATCCCTGCTCCCTGACTGCTGCTTGGGATGGGCTGTATCGGTTGTTAGGTGGTGAGAAATTATGCATTGTTCACTTCATGTATTCTATTATCCTTATATATTATTATTATTAATATATTATTATCTTTGCTGTCCTGGTGAACTGTTTTTATCTCAACCCACAAGTTTTCCTTTCTCTCTAATTCTTCTCCCCACCCCACTGGGGAGGTGAGGGGGGATTGAGCGAGCGGCTGCGTGGTATTTGGTTACCGGCTGGGGTTAAACCATGACAGAGAGCCAGAGCTTATATGAAAATCCTTACAGTAGTGGTATCTACTGCCGTTCTTAGTGCCTATATCAGTCTGGGAACTTTTGGATCTGTCAACTCTTTGCTGGTCTTGCTGTACAAATGGGACAGGGAAGAGGACTACAGGGAGGAACCACTAAGTGCTGCTTCTGCCTGACTCCTCATCAGGTCCTGCAGCAAATGAGGGGGTGAGGCAGGCTCTGAGCCCATTCTGGGGATCAGCAGATCTTTCTGGCCAGTGTATTCTAGATATGCCCTCCTCTCACACACGTGCCTGGGCATTCACTTCGTTAAGCTTGAATGTGGATTCCAAAGTGGGGCTGGAGAACTGGCTACTGCATCCTTCTGGAGAACAAGTGGGCCTATGACCCCAGTGCTGCACCAGTGAGATGCTGCAGACTGCTTATGGGCATAGAGTATCTGTGCAGCAGCAATGGAGAATGTCTCTGGCAGCTCTTGAGGGCAGCCAGCAGACATAGGACTGGTTCATGGACCTTTTGGGCTTCCCAGTTCTTGCATAGTCCTCTTCTCTGCACTGGAAACAGCCACCAAAAGGAACAGAAGCAAAGCCTAACTCCCTGTGTGATCAGCACCTGCAGCCACACCAGGAAGAACTCTATCACAGTTTGGAACCAAGTTGATAGGGTAAAGGCTAAATGGGCTCAGATTTTAAAAGACAAAAAACAAACCAACCAACCAAAAAACCCACCAAAAACCAAACGCCAAAAAACCCTCCCAACCCCCCCCCAAAACACCAACCAACAACCACCAAAACAAAACCCAAAAAACTTCCCCACAAACAAAGAAAAAAAAACAGCCCCCCAAAAACAACAATCCCCAAAACAAAGAAAAAACCCACCCAACTCCCCAAAAACCTTCTAATCACATATCTATTTATTATTAACAAGTGGCACAACTTGTCTGTTTTGCAGGATAGATGGTACAGTCCAGGAGATAAGTCAGGTGGGCCACTGTGATGGCTTCTAACAAAACCTCATTGTCCAGTGGGACAGCATGGTCCAGGAGAAAGTCAGTGGCTCAGTGTAGCAGTTCCAGGTAGAGGTATGTGGTCTGGGTGCACGGGCACACCCATTAGCCCTCAGGCGCTCGTGCAGGTCGCTGCTGCATCACCCCAGCAACACCAGACACTCTCAGTTATAGGATCGGGTAGAGAATGCTGGCTGAAATTGCCACAGCAGCTAATGAGTCCCTGTTGGCATTCACAGCCTGCCCAGGTGGAAGGTTCTTATGTTGGCAGGGACACAACAATTAACAGGTTAGTTACAGGAGAGTAATTTGAGGGTAAACAAAGTTTAACGGGTCCCAAACCTATGTCAAGCTACCACAACGTCCTAGCTAATGGGAACCACTCTATGCCCTGTGGAGTGAGCTGTGGTAACTGGGGCAGGACAGGGGGCTTCAGCATCCCTTACCCCTCCAAATGTTGACCCACTGTGGCTGGAGGGGTGGATGGCATAGCTGGACATACCCCCCTCAGAAGCCTGAAGACATTTGTCAGCCTCTTGAGGTTTGCATGGGAGACTGTCTTCCTTATTGCCAGGAAACTTGGTTCCTGTCATACAAGCTGTTTTTCCCAGGGCTTGCCTACGTGCCCTCCTTTATTCTGCTCAGTTGTGTCTAGGCAGCCAGCCTCGCCGCTCTAGTGAAGATGCTGGGTTCCCAAGAGCAGCATGTGGGGCTTGTCAGGGTTTGGTCCCTGTGGAGTTGCCTGTGGGGAAGGCCTCTGTACTCAGTCCCTTATGACTTCTGACACCACTTCTGCTGCAGGCCTTTCCCTAGCTACCCCTACTGTGGTTGCCCCCACCTTGCTCTTTTTCTTTCTTTCTCTCCAAGCAGAGACTTTGCAGAGCAAACAAGCAAGCACATAGAGAGTGTTTCAAGGCTGCTTGCTACCCTCTCCTGTGCCTAATTGGTGCTGGTGATTGCATCCAGCAGCTGAAAATAAGCTCTTGGAAGGAGGGGAGGTGGTGAAGGGGAGCTGCCAAGCAGGACTATTTATACTGGGTGAGTCAGGCCTGTGCCTGAATCCAGCCAGAGGCTGGGGAGCTGGAACCCAGGAGCAACCTGCTAAGACGTAGCCTTGGATAAGAGGCTTTTGCCTGCAGCAGCTTGTTACTGTAAGGTTCAGGACTTGCCCTGTTTGTTCCCCATGATGAACTGCACCTTTCCCTTCAGCTCTGGCACAGAATGCTCGCTACAGCCGGATGAGGAGCAGCCGGATCAGTGGAAGTACTCTCGGCATATAAGGCCCCAGTACCACCACAGTGAGCACAGCCTGAGCCCAGTTGGCCAGGGATGCCAGAACA
The DNA here is from genome assembly GCA_009819775.1 of Phoenicopterus ruber ruber. NCBI lineage: Eukaryota > Metazoa > Chordata > Aves > Phoenicopteriformes > Phoenicopteridae > Phoenicopterus > Phoenicopterus ruber. The sequence continues at coordinate 193,945 of CM020216.1, forward strand.
GCCGCTTGGAGCCACTGGAGTGCCGGGATCTGCTGGTCCAGAATGCGCTCTTCACTGGGGACTTGGAGATGGTGCAGAAGTACTTCACCAAGAGTGCAGCCATCAATCTCATCATTGAGACCAGGGGTGATGAGCTGCGCTGGACTAGCAGGAAATTTGGTGGGTGTGCAGGGCTGGGACATGGGGGGATGGGAAGTGCCTAGGATGGGGACCAGAGAAAGAGCACAGACACCTGAGAAAACAGTTGAGAGGAATCTCCAATGGTGGAGATGGTGGTGGAAGAGGGACTTGGGAAGAAAGGCTTTTGGATGAGGAAGGAGGATTCTGAGGCTGTAGAACAAATGGTAGCAGGCTTGTTGAAGGTGGCCAGAGGCAGATCTACTGAGAAATGGTGAGAATAGGGCCCTTGAAAGGTCTGCTGGAGAGGAACAACATCAGGAGTGTCCTATTAGAGAATGCTGGGATAGATGTGAAATATGCGTGAGGTGGAGAGAGTACTTGGGTGAGAAGGCATCAGGTGTCATAAGGATGCTTTTCCTGCCTTATGTCTTAAGTTGGGTCTGTTACTCCAGTTCATTAGAAACTGGAGACTGTGACATGCTTTGGGACCAGCAGAGAGGTCTTAGCAGTGCCCTTTGGCCAGAGCTTAGCCCATATCCTGAGGAAGAGGCATGGCTGTGCTTCAGCATTGTAGGCGGCTGCGTGGGGACCAAGCCACAATTGCTCCATATTCCTGCTGCTGTGGTGAAACCCAAGTGTGAAGCAGAGCCACTGCGATCCCTGCTCCAAACACTGACTTTGCAAAGCTGCAGGGGGGTTGATGTGAGAGGGTTAATAGTGATCAGCTGGAGGGGGCTTTGCTCCAGAAGAAAAGCATTTGCTGTTTTGCTTTCTTTCACATGCGGGGTTTGCACCCTGCAAACTGTTCTATTCTGTGAGATGGATTGGGCAAGGGGAGCAGAAATCTAGTCTACCAGAGAGATGGTTGAAGCAAGCTTGTCCTGAGTGACGGGAGGTAGAAGCTGGTCATCCCTGGTGTCTCCTCCCATCGGTACACCTCACTGTACCTTGCCCAGATACATCTTGTGCCTACCACGCATGCTTCCACACTCTCTGGTCCCTTTTGCTTACCTTCTCATCAATGTCATCTATAAGCTTTTCAGTAAGCAGCATAGCTGATGTGTTAAAGGGAGAGATGTACTTAGCAGTCTGGAAGTGCAAAGGTGCTTGCTGCTGCTGCAGGCAGACTCCCAGAATTTAAGATGGGGAGTGTCAGGTGTGGAGGGGCCATAATTGTACCACTCTTTTCCACAGAATTTTGGAGGCAAAAGCCCCCCTGTGCCAGAATGGAAGTGCTGTTGATGAAGGCCACTTTCCCAGAGGTGTGGGTTCTTTCCAAGTGTCCTGGCACAAAGCTATGGAGCACACTGATAAAGCTTGACCATGACTGTTTTGTGGGCAAGAGACAAATAGATAGGGTGGGCTTGCAGATGCAGGTGCTGCTACTTGTGGGTGGTGAAAATTATTTACTGAGTTCCAAGATTTGTACACCCCAGGTTTTGAATTGTTACAGTCTACTTAGGAATAAAAATAAAAAAGATGTTACCCTTTGTGTAACTGAGACCACTTGTCAAAACAATATTAATTGCACATTTTAACTCCTATCTTATGCTGGGCTGACAGACACTTGAACAGCAAGTCAGTCTGCTTGTAAAGATTTCTGCCCCAAAGAAAACAGAACAGCTTGTGTGAAACAACTTCATACAGAAATTGCTCTTATCACCAAAGTTTCAAGATGTGAAAAACCCAACCAAACAAGATCATTCATCATGCACAGACCAAAAATGTACTGCAAAATTTATCAGATAAGGTTATAGAACAAAAACCAAAAGCAAATCTTCATGCTACCTAAGGCTTTGGTTATGTGTCTCACTGGCCTGCAGGGACAGTTTCTTAAAACCTACCCAGCCGGCAACCTTAAAAATAGATTTTAGTGACCTGGTCTTTCCCAAGTCATCCCTATCGGTATTTTAAGAAGCCCGGAGGAAGTGTAAATTGCATGGTGTTACTGACACTAACTCACACAGCCTTTTGCCTCCCTGGCAATGCTTTTGTGACTGGGAACCTCACACTCTCGTGGGATACCTGCTTATATCTTTGGGGAAATAGAGGATCCCATCAGGTGAGAAAGTCTGCCAGGTGCTTCCCTCTTTTTACCCTTTCATGCACTACATTGTAGACAGGGTGGTGAAGTCTGCACAGACAGAGCATGTTGGAGACCGTCAGTATAGACCTTGGTCATTTATTTTCATTACTGAGAAGGGTAAAGTTCCCTACCTTACACTCTTCTCTGGTCCCCCAGGTAATTGTTGCTTGGTGGTCTATTGGGGTCACTTAACTTGTTTTCAGCTGCATGATCTGAATAGTTCCACGATGCAAAATTTAAACACTAGTAGTCTTCCATACAGTTCGATGTGTTCTTTAGAATATATGGTCTGAACAAAATGCACACAATATTATGAACTATGAGCAAAGTGCACTGTTCTGTAACCAAAGTAGGAGCAGGGTGGGTTTATACAACTAAGTGGGGACAGGGGAAAATGCCATCTCAAGTGAAAGAACAACAGTGAGGAACCCTGAGTGAGGGGACTGTCAGAGGATGGAAAGGGAGTACTAAAACCACGCAGGAGTTCTCTGCAAGGCTGAATTTAAAGGAAAAGTAGGAAGGGATCTAAAGGATAATTGTCTTCTATATTTTTACTTCACTGGTAATGCACTGTTTCCCATCCTTGTGCCTATTTCTACCTGTCCTTTGGCTTTAAGCTTTGATTAGAAAGAACTTTCCTGTGGCTTGTTTAAAAACCTGTCTAGTGCCAAGGGCTCGGGTGGAACTAGCAAATGGGGGTGCAGTGCTGGAGATGTGCAAGGAGCCAAGGGCTGGGCAAAGGTGTGCTGCTGGTGTATGGAGGCAGCTCAGTTGTGCCGTTGTGGTCTGGGCAGCAACTGGGTGACAGCAGGCTAGTTGGGCATGAGACTACTTCCCTCACTGTTTTCTTAGTGATGTCCTGTCTCTGTTTCTACCCTTCAGGCTACTCGGCTCCCCTGCCCTGCCTGGGGGCTTTCCCTTCACAGCCAGTGACTGTAGAGACACTGCTGCCTGAGAGGAGTGTCCTTACCAGCCTCTTGGCCCAGACATTTGGTCACAAGGTTTCCCAGAATAGAACAGCTGAGACCTGAGCTGTACCCAGCCTGGGCCAAGCAGTGGTGTGACACGTCCTCAATCCCTGCGGAGCGCCCCAGGGCAGACAGGCAGCTGGTCAGCCGGGGCACAGGGCACTGGTGGGGCTGTACCCACAGGCTCAGAGCCTGGCCAGGAAGGCAGCAGCAGGTCCTGCCCTGGTTTCTGCGGAGGGCCCGAGTACTGCATCATGGGTAGTATCACAGGCAGAGGAGACAAGAGTCAGGATCCCATTTGCACGCGGAAGGTGGATGGCCCTGCCCAGGCCTACTGGCAGGCCCTGCTGACTGGAGATCAGGGGATTGTGGCCGAGATCCTCAGCAACCCTCAGAACAACCTGAGTCCCAATGCTGTGTTTGACACCAGTGACCTGGAAGAGTGGAAAAACTACCGCTTCAACTTCCGCCGGCTGAGTATGCAGGGGGACAGTGGGCAGGCAGCATGGCCCAGCTGAACAGGGGCTCCGAGCCTTTTGCTTATGCTGCAGGGCATTACCATTGCTGGGATTGTGTGTTACGGATGTTGTTTGGGTTATGGAGGAGTGGGGATGGGAGTGAAAGCACTGGGATGTGGTTGGGTTCCCCTGTGCTGCTTGTGGGAGAGTGTGCATGTGTCTGGGAGCATGAGGTGCGTCTAGGGTACTCGACCCTTCTAGCAGGGGTTGTGCAAGTGCTTGGAAACTGACTGAGTTCTCCCACAGGGCAAAGGACATTCAAGCTCCAGGTTGTGCTCCTTCTGTGACCAGCCCTGTAGCCTGGCTCTGTGTGCCTGTTCTGTCTTTGTGCAGCCTGTGCTGGGCTGCTGGTTCTCTCTGTGCGTTGTGCTGGGCAAGAAATTGTCACAGCCCTGCAATTACATACTCGAGGATGGTTCAGTTTGAACCTGGCCCTGGGAAACACAGTTGACCCACATGCTGCTTCTGCAAGAAAGAGGTGAGAGGGATGTAGTATTGAACATGTCATGCAGTCTGGGATGTGGTCCTCCAGCCCAGCCTGGAAGGGCAGCAAGAAGCATGATTTAAGGAGCCCTTTTCCTGTAACAGCTGCAGGCTGTTTGCCAGCAGACCACACCAGCTCAGCAATGGTTTCAGCTGGGTTGGCATCTTTGAGAGTTGGCAGGTTTCAGCCTCTTCACAGAATCACAGAATGGTAAGGGTTGGAAGGGACCTCTGGAGATCATCTAGTCCAACCCTCCTGCTAGAGCAGGTTCACCTAGAGCAGGTTACACAGGACTGCATCCAGGCAGGTTTTGAATATCTCCAGAGAAGGAGACTCAACAGCTTGTCTGGGCAGCCTGTGCCAGGGCTCTGTCACCCTCACAGTAAAAAAGTTTTTCCTCATGTTCAGGTGGAACTTCCCGTGTTCCAGTTTGTGCCCGTTGCCCCTTGTCCTGTCATTGGGCACCACTGAAGAGTCTGGTCCCATCCTCTTGACACCCGCCCTTGAGATATTTATAAGCATTGATGAGGTTCCCTCTCAGTCTTCTCTTTCTCAGGCTAAATAGCCCCAGCTCCCTCAACCTTTCCCCAGAGGAGAGATGCTCCAGGCCCCTCATCATCTTTGTACCCTCCATTGGACTCTCTCCAGTAGTTCCTCATCTTTCTTGGACTGGGGAGCCCAGAACTGGACACAGGACTCCAGATGGGGCCTCACTAGGGCAGAGTAGACGGGGAGGATAACCTCCCTCGACCTGCTGGCCACATTCTTCTTAATGTACCCCAGGATGCCATTTGCCTTCCTGGCTGCAAGGGCACATTGCTGGCTCATGGGGAATTTGTCATCTACCAGGACTCCCAGGTCCTTCTCCGCAGAGCTGCTTTCCAGGAGGTCAACCCCTGACCTGTACCGGTACATGGGGTTGTTCCTCCCCAGGTGCAGGACCCTACACTTGCCTATGTTGAACCTCATGAGGTTCCTCTCTGCCCAATGCTCCAGCCTGTCCAGGTCTCGCTGAATGGCAGCACAGCCTTCTGGTGTATCAGACATTCCTCCCAGTTTTGTATCATCGGCAAACTTGCTGAGGGTGCACTCTGTCCCTTCATCCAGGTCATTGATGAATGACTTGAACAAGACTGGCCCCAGTACTGACCCCTGGGGAACACCACTAGCTACAGGCCTCCAACTAGACTCTGCACCACTGATCACAACCCTCTGAGCTCTGACATTCATCTGGTTCTCAATCCACCTCACTGTCCACTCATCTAACCCACACTTCCTGAGCTTACCTATGAGGATGTTATGGGAGACAGTGTCTCTTACTGTCTCCTAGGCCCTAGATGTCCCATCTGTGCTGAAACTTGCTGTCTGTGCCATGCTCAGGGCTCGTCTGAATCTCCTGTGTGCATGGCAGTCTGCTCCAGCACCTCTTTGTTTTACTGTGGTGCTTCATGCATGGTGTTCTTCCCAGCCACCTTGCTGCTTTCAGCCCTGCCTGTGCCCCAGCCCTTCATCCGCTGTACTGTGGTCACACAAACCCTGTGCTGCATGACTGAGCTGCAGTGAAAGGCACACTTTGTGGGAACAGCCTCTGCCTCAAGGCTCCTGCTCCTTTGAGTTCCCTGTCAGCATGGCTGTGGAGTCTAAGAGTCATCCCCAGATCTTTGCCTTTGGCAGGCCAGTCCAAAGGCAGGGACCTTGCAGAGAAGAGACTAGCAGGAAAAGGCAGTTCCTTGAGGGGAAACTCGAGTCTCTCAAGGGGGGATGTACATCAGGTACCGTGGGGGAAAGGGCAGGTCTAGGCCCAGTGCTTTTGTGCACTGTGGCTGGGATGTGGCTCCCTGACCTCTCTTTCCCTGCAGGACTGTGGTCTCTGAGCTATGAGCAGGAGCTCACCACGCCGCTGCACATCACAGCCAGCCGGGGCTATACAGACTGCCTGCGGCTCCTGCTGCTCAGGGGTGCTGCCGTCAACTTTGCACCAGGGGGTAAGACTGCCCTGCATGAGGCTTGTGCAGCAGCCAGTACAGACTGCGTGCGCCTGCTGCTCAGCTTTGGTGCTGACCCTGAGGCTGTCTCTGAGGATGGCTACAAGCCCCTGCATCTCTGCAAGAGCCCAGACTCCATCGAGTGAGTTCTACCCAGAGGGCACAGTGGGCCTCCCTTCCCCTTGAGCCTCATCCTGTGTAGAAGGGGGTCCCTACTCGTCCCTGCAGGTGGGCTGGTGGTTGCAGCAATGGCTGCTGAATGGGGTGGCCTTACTGCCTGGACCAGGATCAGCTCTGAAGTCCAGCAGATGGCTGCAAGCTGTAGTCCTTGGCAATGCAGCTGAGCTTGGTGCTGCTGTCTTGCTACCCACCAGCAATGCAGAGCTGATGGTTCACACTGTGAAGCTCAGGGCACGTGCTGTGCAGATACGCCTGTATGGGTGTGTGGGAGCAGACTCTGCGTGTGACGACACTTTAATAAAGATCTGTGGAGAGTTAGCTAGAATTAGGATGACAGTATGGTCTGCTAACCAGTCATCCTGGCTTAAAAACCACTGCTCCAGGACATGAGGAGCAGGGATTTTTGGACTCTTGGCAAAAGTGAAAGCCAAGGGATGGTACAGACATGGGGGGAACTGGTGGGAGGGAGGGATGGGAGGTAGGATAGGAGCTGGAGAGGAGAGCCTGTCACTGAGTCATCTTCACCCACTTAGGTGTGTCCAGCAGCTGCTGCAGCATGGCGCCACTGTGAACAGTCGGACAGAGGAGGAGGATGACACAGCACTGCATGTAGCAGCACGGCATGGCCTAACAGACCATGTTCAGCTGCTTCTGCACTATGGGGCAGAGCTGGAGCAAAGAATGAGGAGGGGCAGACGCCACTGAATGCTGCCTGTGCTCAGCCCATCAACCTCAGGACATGGACCGCTACTACCAGGTCTGCCAGCTGCTGGTGGAGAGTGGTGCTAGCATCAATGCTGCAGATAGGGACCGCCAGCACCCACTTCACCTGGCCTGCAAGAATGCCAATGCTCAAGTAGCAGAATTACTGCTGGCCCGGGGTGCAAACGTCAACATCATGAACTACAGCGGCAACACGGCGCTGCACAACATCCTACAAGCAACTGCCTACAAGCTAGAGCACCACCCAGAGCTTGTGGTGCGTGCCCTGCTCAACTACGGTGCCATCCGCGTCTGGCCTGGCTCCCTCCTCAAGGTGTGGGGCTCACAGCTGTGCCGGGAGCATGGTGGGAAGGGAATGCTGTCAACATCAGGGCCCCAATGAGAGCAAGGATGTTTCTGTCACAGCCGCGCTTGTTCTGTGCCAGCCTGCTTGCTGTCCCTGCCTATCTCTTCCCAGGGGCTGGGGGGGGTATGGAATTGGCATTATCAGTAAGGGATTCCCTGAAATTTCTCCTGGGATATGTTCTCCTGTAGGACTCTCCTGCTTCTGTCTGCTAGCTCTGTGGACAGTGCTTACCCAGTTTCCATAATCACGTGCCCTAGAAAGTGTTGGCCCTTTCCTCTCAGGGGATGTGTTTCGTCATTGGGGCATACCCTCCAGCTCATGCTGTCTCTGCAAGACACCAGCAAACAAAGGGTTAATTTCCTGTCTTAATTCCTGAGCAGTGCAATAATTACCCAGCCCGGAGATCAGCAGATTGCTCTCCCCTTTGGGAAAATACAGGAAAATCAACAATTAACACTAATTAATCTCCTATTAACGCCAGATAATGAGGATCACTTGTACAGCCGGAATAGACTCTGACAGCTACTGCTGGCCTGGGCCATAGGGAGTGGGAGCCAAGAGCTGGGGGGAACCTGCCTCTGTGCAGCTATGTATGGGTGGCGTGTGCTCCAAAGGCCACACTGGTGGTGTAAGACACACAGCACCAGTGTGTCGCTTGAGCCTACGTGTGTTGTTAAAACATGGGCATGGTACACACCAGAGATGTGTCACACAAAATATCTTCCTGGGGCTCTGTGTAGCAGGTAGCATAGGCACAGTACTTCTTAGGACACCCATTGCGTACAGCACAGATACAGGATGTCTCTGCAGCCCCATGCCAAACAGGCACAATACATCCCTGTGTAGCTCCTAACAGAGGCATGGTATGCCTTAGTTTTGCTGCACACAAAATGGATGTCAGGCCTTGCCCCAGAACAGCTCGTGCTCTAACTGGAAAAATGTGAGGAAAGGAGCCTGGCATAAAGCAGAGTGGTGGTTGCTTCCGAGCTACTTACTGCAGTGAGGCAGATGAAGGAGATCTGGATCCCAGCCATGTACATTACTCCCTGCATCTGAGGAGAGGCTGTGGGGACCCAGTTGTGCTGAATGCAACCATGCTGTGCGTGTTGGGTGTTGGCTCAGTTACCCTCTTTGCAGGAGTGGTGCTGTGGCATTTCCCACCATCAAGTGGGTTTGATCTCCTGGGACAGCATGGCGGAAGGACATTAGTTCCCTAGATTTACCAAGGCTGGTTTTGAGCATGTGCAGCTTTTTAGAGGTGAAGATGGGGTTTGCAGAACCTTGCCCAAAGACTGTGTTCATCTGCTCTCTCCCTGGTGCAGGTGCTGCGGTACTGCTATACCTGCCCACGTGTCATCGAGGCCCTGATGAACAGCTATGATCACGTGCGCATCTCCGAGGACTGGGTGGAAGCGGTTCCAGTGGAGGTTGTACAGGTGAGGGAATGCATGCTGCCAGCTGGAGAACATGCAGCCGGGCTACTGTGGCAGAGTGCCAGAGGAGGCTTGGGGCTGAAGGGGGGTTGCGGCAGGGCAGGGGCAGGGCTGGGGCTGGGTGGAGATTTGCAGGGCACAGGGGTGGTGCTGTTGGGGGATAGGGAGGATGCACCATAGTGACTAAGGTAAAGGGATGTTTGGTTCTAGCTCTGCTCCCAGGGTGATATCTTCAGCTTTATCTGCCTCTGGTCCTCTCTTCTATCTCTGTAGAAATACCCACGTTTCTACCAATCACTTTTCTCCCTGGAGCAAAGACCTCGCTCCTTGCAGCACCTGGCTCGCTACACACTCAGGACCTTCCTGGAGGGACGGTTGCTTCTGGTCCTGTCTCAGCTGCACCTGCCAAGTGCCTTGCACCGTTTCCTGCTGCTCAGCTTTGAGGACGTTCTCTACTAAGGGCTGTGGTTCCAGTCCTACTGTGCCTTTCTGTGCAGATGTTCCATCCCTGCTGGTGCAGTCTGTGCCTTCCCAGCTAACCTCTTCCCCTTGCACACCTCCTCCCAGGCCACATCAGCCCCCTCTCCCAGCCGGCCTTGTGCTCTGCCTCGTGCACCTATTTTGGAGTATTCTGTTTACCCATACTAATCAGGACAAACTCCAGACTCACTAAGAAAAGCAAGATACGGGGATTAGGGCATTTTGTGGGACAAGAAGCAAATACACTGCATTGATCACAGTTTTAGTTGTAGGATATCAGTCTCCCTATCCCAAATCTACAAACTCTAACCTGAACCAGGCAGCTCTGGTGTCCTGGGCATTTGCTGGGATCCTGTCTTTAGTCAAGTTGTTTATAGTTCATATCCAAAGGTGTTTGGCATAAACCCTAGTCTTTCTCTATACCTACCAAAGTACAACTTCTGCCTTGCCTTGGAGACTGTCATGACAGAGCTCTATCCGTGTGATATGCCATGCATAGTGGCATGTGCACTCTCAGACCTATGCGCCCGTCTGCTTCTCAGAGGACACAGGGAAGTGTGTGGTGGGTGTGGGGCTGAGGCCTCCCAAACAAACACTTCCTGTGCAGGTACAATGTCTGGGGTTGCCTGGCTTTGCAGCTTGGGGCAGGACAGCAGTGCTTGTGCCGGTACTAAGGACTTTGATGTGGTGCGAGGAGGAAGCATGCTCTGAGAATGCAAGTCCCCTCGGCACAGAGCAGCCGGCCACTATTCACAGCCCAGCCAGCATCTGCCAGATCACAGTACAGGTCCACACACTGCTGCTTGGGCTGCACTGCACTCTAGACAAGGTAAAGGGTAACATTTGTTCTTCCAATTTAAAGACCCAGTTGTAAAGAAATCAAAGCACTAACCATCCTTTAAAGATTTGCTGTAAGTTAACTCCATTCCTGCTTCTGACTCAAGGAGTGCCTGAACTGCTGCTGGCTGGCAGAAGGTACACTAGGGCAGCACTGCAGGTTGCTCCTCTTGGTGCACTGGTCTTTCAAGGCCTCTGTTAATGTCCACATCAGCACCAGGACACTGGAACACACGGATCTGAAGGCTAAGCAGTTTGACAGACCCAATGCTTCTGTCTTTGTCTGCCTCTGTTGGGACACAGGGTGTGGCTCTGCTCCCCTAATTATCACCACCTTACACAACTAGACCGTGCTGCTCTGAGGTAGCAAGCTTGAAATGACTATGTGAGGTTCAGTGTGCCATTCCTAATGCACTCACACCAGTGATGCACCACAGCATGAATGCCAATGGGATACAATAGGAATGTATTTACAGGTTACAGGCTTACAAATGGTGTCAGGAAACCAGTTGTGGCAGCCTGTGTGTGCAGGTACTACTATTGCAGTATAGCGATGGTATATCTCAAAAAGGTTTAACAATGTGACTTGACATCCATGGACAGAGAGGTGAGGTGTTGGCTTGAGGTGACATACCAAGACTATCCACAAAGCAGGGATGAAGGGAGCAGGGGAGTCAAAGCTTTTAAAATACCTGGATAATGGCCCACACTCTTACCATAGATCAGTAGCGCACGTCCCTTGAACCAGTGCAGGAACCCAGCCTGAAGTCACCACCTTCCTGCTGGCTGTGCTCGCGTGTCTGCTCAGGGTGATCTGTTTATGGGAGCAGATCCTGTGGTCTTATTCCCAAATTCTGATCACCACTTTAGAGTGTTCATTTTCAGCCAGATCATGTCTGTGACTGGAGGAGGAGCAGAAAAAGAAGGGTCTGTCCCTTTTGGTGGCAGCACTGTCTGGGGTTGCCTTAGCCTGAATGGATGCCTTTGGTATGAAGGCAGTCTGCAGAGCAGTGCATGTGGGGCTGGTTTACTGGTCCTTCTTCTTTCCAGCACTGTCCATATGCCTGCAATAATGTATGTTCAGTAATGTGTACTCAGCCACTAAGATAGTATCACCTTAAGGACAGGGAAGGATTGAATTTAATGGTTTGCTTTATTTTGTAATTGTTTCTCACAGCTGTTAGACTTAAACCTGTGCCTCAGGTCTTGGTGATTACTTTTGCTAGTTCTGAAGTCTGCTCTGCATTTGGGTGATGAGGGCAGCTCAGGTTGAAAGAGGTGAACCTACAGTGTTTTGTTTCTGCAAACACAGGAGCACACAGTGCCACTGCACACATGGGCAGGCCAACTCCTGGCACTGCCAGCTCCTCTTTGGACAAAGGTGTCTTGGCATAGACAGGCACCTGTTGTAATGAAGGACCTGTGCTGGGACTGCAGGTGAATTTCCAGGGATCCTTTCAGAACCACCAGGTTTGCAGGCAGGGGATCCCAACATAACTGGGAGGGCTGAGGTCAGGCAGGTGGCTGAGAGGGGCAAGCCATCCCTGGGCACACATCTTCATAGACTGGATTTCATCTATGCTCCCACTGAAATTAAAAGGGCATGATTTCATTGTGTGTAAGGATACCACTGAGTAACCATTTTTCAAGGAATGTGAGGCTAGTAGGAAAAGGGGAGTATCTTTTACAGATTGACTGATTTAACTGGGGGAAAAAACCAAACCAAACCCACCAGAAAAGCTTTTGGGCATTCAAGCCCTTTTTCAGAACTGAAACAATCAGAAAAGTTCAAGCTAAGTGCGGGCTGAGAACAAATGCTCTGAGTTTAACTCAGTTATGCTAATCGATTAGCAATTGATTTAAAAAAAAACATTTACAAGAACAGAATTTAAAAGGTTTGATGTTCCAGAGCACATTTTAGCAATGTAACAAGCTGTGCTACTTTTTCTCAGATTTCTAAAGGGGAAATTTCTAATGCAGCATTGAATGTACTTGCTGGGACAGGAGTTATGCCAGGGAAATTTAGCTGTCCTGAGTGTAAAAGGGCTGTGGTCCCAACCAAGGACAGCAAGCATGTGACATTATTAGCACAGGGGCATGTGGTTCTGATGTGTTTTTTACCAACTGCCACAGGCACAGGCAGCTGCCAATTGCTACTGTGTCCCAGGTTCACTGGGAATGTCTCTCGGGCACATGCTGTTGTTCCTGCTTCAGCATCCACCTGGGTTTTTTGGCAGAGCAGTCAGCAAGAAACACCCTCATGACTGGCTGAAGTAATGCGAGTCCACTGCCATGTTCTCAGTGCAGCTGTCCACGTGATGTGCTCGGGGGAAAAAAAAAATCATCCCATTTCTAGACAGGAGTTTCCATCCTAGCTGCAGCCACTGGGTCTTACTCTGACCCCCTCTGTGCAGTCAAAGCATTGCCTATTCCTAGCATCCCCTTCCTTTAACTGAAAGATCAACTGCATCAGTATCTCCCTGTAGGCTTCCCAGCCTTGAATATCTGCTTGACTCTTACTTGATCTTTCCTGTTCCTCAGTAGAGAGCATGACATGCCATAATGGGTGGACTAGTAAACCACAATGGTACTTATAGAAGGGTACAAGGACAAAGCAAGTATAGAAAAGCCCTTCCCTAGGATGTCCATCCCCACCCCTGAGCTCTGTAAATTGCATTTCAGGTACTTTGAGTCAAAAGGGCATCTTTGTATTTAGCAGTCGTAGAGAGATTTTTTTTTTTCTTCCATAAATTTGACCAGTCACTTTTTGGACCCATGTATGTTTGAGCATTCTGATATCCTTGTGGCAAGGATAACTTAATTGCACATTGTGTTGATCACCTCCTTTTATTTGTCTTTACACTGTCACCTTCTTGTTTCATTTGATGCCCTTTAACTCTTGCATTCTAAGAATATGTGCGCAACTGTAGTCTGTTCCTCTTCATCATATTATTCAAAACTATATAGATCCCTGTCATTTCTCTCCTTACTCAGGCTGGAATTCTATTCAACTGTGTCATTCCCTGTGTGGAAGCTGTCACCCAACCCTTAACCACAAGCACAGGCTTTCCCTGTCCCTTTACTGGTCCTCGTGCATCACTTTGAGATGAAGAGAGTACAACTGTGCACAACATTCAAAATGTGGTTGCATTGTGATTGTGTAAGAGTTATTCTTAGCCATGTGGATGTGAGATCTACAAAAATGCCTCAGGAACCTTAGCTTCGTATTTGACATTACTTGACTATTTACGCAGTCCAGGAGGAAGACAGACTGGGCAGTGATGCCCTCCCATTCAGCAGGTTTTTTGTTCAGATGGCATATGTCACAACCTCTAAATGTTTTTTCAGACTCATTACTATCCGGGATGTCGTCCCTGTTTTAAAATGAAGCCCACATTCTTCTTTCCTATATGTTGCACCTTATAGTTAGATGTAACAAACCACGTTTTTCATGAACCTGGTGTTTCAAGCAATCCAGATTAAGTTGTCTTGGGCAAGTGCAATCTGTTACTTTTACCATCCCAACAATTCATTTTACCAGCAATTGTTTTTTATTTTCTCCCTGATTGCTAATAACATATAGCATTGGTATGTGAATAGAATACAACTAGAAATACATCTGTCAAATGTCTATATAGAATAAGTCTTCTCAGTTACCCAATTCTTTCAAATCTGTTAATACTTATCACACTGACTGTAGCATACAGCTAATTTTTCATATTAGAATGTCATGCAGAACTCAGTCAAATGACTTACAGGAGTCTAAGCATGCCATATCTATCTAGTTAGCTCTATCAAACTTGTAGGCTTACAAAAAATTACATAAAATTATTTGAAAGTACCTCTTTCAAGTGACATTAATTTGAATGACATTAATTTGGGTTCTAGCTTTTACTAATTTACCCAAGACATCCTTTGGCTGCTTGTCTGTGATTGCTTGGGATGTATGTTGAACTAACTGCTCTGTAGTTTCTTGGATATCCACGTGAACACATTTAAATACTGGCAAGACATTGGATTTTTTTTCCCCCCCAGTTATCTTAAGTTCCCCAGTGTGCCATGATTTGTTAAAAGAAATAAATCAATAGTTCAGTGAACTCATTAGCCAATTATATACTCTTGGATGTAAGTTATCCTCCTGCAGATTATAAAAATTGTTACTTAGATAGTTTCTCTTTAGCATCTTCCTTAATTACTGATAGAATAGAAAGTATTTCATTACCCCTGTAAAATATGAATATTATCCATTGTTGTTTCAAATACAGAGTGGAAATATTTACTGAGTTCTGGGTTTTCATTATGTGGAATGTATGTTTACACACAGAAACCTGGGGCAGGTGCCCAGCGACAAGCACATGTTTGATAGTAGCCTGTAACTTCTTAAATTCAGTCTTATGCCTGGCCAGCCTTACTTCAGTTCCTGGAAAATACTACAGCAAGTAACTAAACAATTTGTAAGTGCCCGGATACCTGCAAAGTTGGTCAGACCAATCCTACTTCCCTCTGTATCAGGCCAAAGGGCCTGTGGGAAAGGGATAGAAGGAGCAGATGTTACGTGTTTTAAATGTCTTTCATGCTCTTTCACATAAGATTCTCAGAATGAAATTAAGAAAAGACAATATAGAGTGAACTACTATTGGGTGAGAGCATAACTAGTCAGAAAACCCTATTCAGAGTCAGTTATCAGTAGTCAAACTGCAGTGATACATAGAGGGTGTTACCCGGACGTCTGTCCTGCATCTGGCACTCTTCTAGAGTTGTTAAAGACTTGCATGAAGGAATAGACACTAGGCTTATTTAATCTGCAGAAGACACTGTGCTGGCTGGGGTTGCGGCCCCAGCTGCAGCTGAGGCAAGCAGGACAAATACCAAGTTCTCCCCTAGAACCAGCAGAGCCCAGCTGCAAAAGCCTTAGTAAGGCCTCACCTGCCAGAGATGGTGCAAGCTGAGAAGTGCAGGAACAAACATGCTACATACTGCCCATGACCAGCCATGTGCCGCACAGAAAATGCACAGCTGTCATGGCATTGCACACATCAGAGTCCAGTCTGTAAGAAGTGCTACATGGGTCTTCTCTTCTGGAGGTGCGGTGACCACAGCCTAGTGGGTGGGCTGCGGTGGGAGCAGAGGACATCAAGAATGGTAAGAAGACAAAGGAATGACCAACAAAAAGCACCTCAAGGACCTGGAGCTGTATATTATGAAGAAGAGAAAACTGAGTGGTGACAAAATAACAGTATCTAAACATGGAAAAATTACCTGAGCATCTGTCCTTTGAGGAAAGGCTGAGAGAGCTGAGACTGTTCAGCCTGGAGAAGAGAAGGCTCAGGGGGATCTCATCAGTGTAGATAAATACCTGAAGAGAGGGCACAAAGAAGATGGTGCCAGGCTGTTTTCATTGGTGCCCAGTGACAGGACCAGAGGTAATGGGCACAAACTGAAATACGGTAGGATCTTGCTTGCAGATGATAGAATCATAGAATCATAGAATCATAGAATAGTTTGGGGTGGATCCTACTACCTTGGCAATTTGCCTGCATCCCCATGCTCACGGCTCTGTGTCTGCTGAGCAGCCTGTTCCTGCAGGGCACAGGGTCTTGGGGACCTGCCAATGGGGCTGGGTGAACAGCAACATTTGCTGCTGGGGCCATGTCTAGTACCAGGTTTAGGTAGTGAAGCTCCCAGCTCCCAGCACTGTGTCTTTGCCCCTATCCCAGAGGAACCCAGTAGCAGACAGCTGCACTGCCCACAGAGTCTGCACAAATTCATCCTGGGTCCTGCCTTAGTTTGAGCTGCTCATGGACTTGCCTGGCAAAGGCCAGTGTGGCTGGCTTTCTCTGGGCCTGGATAAGCTGTGGTCCATTGAGGATGGCTCTGAGCTTATGCTGAAAGGCAGCCAGGGAGTCAAGGTGGCATGCAAAGGATCCCAGGGAACTGATAGTCACAGGGGGGTTGAGCTAGCTCTGTCATGTCAGTGCTGTTGCTAATGAGCTATAAGACCATTTTAAAGTGCTCTATGCAGGAAATCTGTCTGCCCAAGATGTGGGTGCAGCATTGGGTGCAGGAGTCAGGAGATGCCAGGAAAGGTTGAGCTCCTCCAGGTACGGATGTGCTCTACTCTGTGACAAGGCCTGGGGTATGGTGTGCTTTTTGCTCGATAGACCTGCTGGCTGGTGAGGGTGCTTCACATGTGCATTGCCTATGGTTTCTACCTCACCTGTGGGGCCTGGGGCTAAAGGGCAAGGGGAGATGGTGCAGAGGTGCCTGCCTTGGCTGCTGTCATCCTGGCTGCTGAAACCGTTAGTTAGTGTCTTAAATGGCCTGTGTGCCCTTAGCAAACCCAACAGTCTTCAATCACGAGCTCTCAGAAAGTATTCCTTCGCTAACACCATGCAGGAGCTGTGCTCCTGTGCTATGTGTGTGCCCCATGGGCAACTGGGAGCTGAGACACTGTAGGTCCTGCCAGGAGGCCTTTTTGGCTGCAAAGAAAGCTTTTGCTTGTCAGTCTGGGAAAATGAGCAGTTTTTCGGATCAGGAAGGCCCAGCTTGGGGGCTGCTTCTAGGCACTCTGCTGAACCACAAGATCACAGAGGTTGGTACACAAGACAGGCCACTGTTACTGCTGGCCTTGTGCGAGGCTTATCAAAAAGACAGGTATGTGGTGTTGCTCTAGGAATGCTAGCTCTGCCCTTAAGTCCTAAGATGGACCACTCCAAGTTTTCCTCTCTTTAAGTTACAGTCTTTCCCTGTTTCGGAAACCCTGGCTTGGGAAGGGTCCTTGGACGTAGTCTTTTCTGCTCTGAGATCTTGTCAGCAGCAAAACTGTTCACCTCTTTCTACTATTAATGAAGATCCTGGATTCTTACTGCTCCAGCTATGACTCTGCCAGGGCTAGTTCTAAAATATGTTCCCCAGGCATGAGAGGGTGTCTCCTGAGCTGCTGCAGACGGGTTTTGCTATAGGAAGCTGAAGACAGAATCACATGGGCAACTCGACAGTGGGGTGAAAGCTTGTGAGACTGCATTTGCAGAGGCCAGCTGGAACCACCTGGGTGCTCCTTGCATCCAGGTTGCCTTCTGGGACAGGACTTTCATATTAGCTATTACCCACTAGGCTGAGTGTGCCTACAGAGCCTGATGGCGCAAGCCAGGGTTGTTTCACATTGGACCACCATTGGTGTAGTCCAATAGTAAAGTCTGTGCCTGATACAAGCCTGTTAACACAACATCCCAGCCACAGCCAGCTCATTCTCTAGACTTTCCAAACTATGAGTAAATAACTTTGCAACATTACCCTTGCTTTTAATATGTTTGGTAGCTATATTGCAGGAATGCCTAGAGGCCGCGACTACATTTAGTCCTGTTGTGCTAGAGTCTGTGTAGAGATTGTAAGTGGAGCAGGTAGAGGCATAAAGTTAAGGTTGCATAGCAGTTTCCATTAGAAAGACCTGCTTTCATTTGCCAGACAGTTATTAAACTTTAACTGTTGCAGTTGTGGTTTGCCATGCTATGTGCCTGTCTCAGGCTGAACTTTTCCTGTTACAGCTACAGCAAAAATTAATTGGCCTCTACTTAGCCCACAGCCTGCATACCAGGAATATGCTCCAGACTCCCCACCTTGGAGGAGCATCTTACAGTGCAGGAAGGAGAGCTGGCCTGGATGTTTCTTCTTCTGCCCAGTAGCACAGGATCAACTTTTCCTAAATTACCAGTCTCTGAGGATCCCATTTGGCATGTACCAAGCAAGGACATTTTTAGAGGCTGATAGTTTTCTCCCAGGAAGCCTCTGCCTATGCTGAGCAGTTTGAAGTTATGCCAGATCCTCTGTGCTGACCAGACAGGTCACGTATCATCTTCAGCATAGACACTGTGTCCAGTGTCAAGTGTTGAGCAGGACACTTTCCAGTCTTGCCTACTGACTCCAGAAATACAGGCAAAACTGACTTTCCATGCTCACGTGTCTGCAGCAAGGAACAGAGAAGAGGAGGAAGAAGCTTCAGCAGTTCTAATGCAGAAAACAGACAAGAAGAGGGGTGGGAAGCAAAGGCAGACTGAGGAAGGAGGGCCAACCCAGGCAGTGACATGCTGGAGGAGATGGGACAGGCTGGCCTGTAATTGCTTAAGGACACTGTTTGCAGAGACTGGACTTGAATTCAGTACTCATGGCCCAGCGCAGTGAGACTCAGGGCCAGGTGCTGAGGCTGATAAAACATGGAGTTGTGACCCAGCAACCCCCAAAACAGAGGGAGAGAGCAGGTCTCCTCCTGAGACTCTTTTTTAGCTCAGTGTCTGATAATGTATCCAGCAAGGTCCTGAGAGGTCTCTGTCAACAGCTGAGAGTGCAGTGAAACAAGGGGCTTTACAAATTGCACATGCAATTAATATTTCTCATGTACCTGGTGTGGTTGGACAGTGTATCTTCAGGCATGTTAAGGGAACATACCAGCTACTTGCGAGTGGGGAATGGAGCCCAATAAAATGGAGTAGAGTGGCTCCTTGCAGAGAAGGCATGTGGGGACAGAGAAACGCCCAGGGAGCGTACTGAACAGCGGAGGTCTGAGCCTCAAGTGGAAGCCATGGAAACTGCATTTCCACTAGACAGCGAGAAACTGTGGAAGATTAGATATAGGATATAGAAATTGGGAAAGCCCCTGGAGGTCTAAGGGGTGATAGAGTTATCATGTGCAACCTGGACCCTCACCCTTCCAGTTTGGCTCACCCTGCAGGCTGGTAGATGTGGGAGCTCTCAAGCTGTGTCCCGTTCAATGTATGCACTTAGAGTACAATAGTACAATATTGGCTTTATTTTGCTTGCAACCCTTTTTTTCCCCAGTTCTTCAACATTTTCTTCTCTGGATTTTGCTTTACAATTTGGCAAATGAATTTCTACCTTACTTACTGCAGTCTCATGAGACAAAGTAAACCAGAGTGGAGTAAGTTGTCAGGGCCCTGAGTACATTCCCCTCCTCCTAGGGGTTTGGCTCTCCGAGGTCAGGGCCAACTTAGATGATGCAGCTGTCTATCCTTGGCAAACCTCAGCAAGAGCCTGCCCCTCTTTTTTGGCTGAGGAGCTGCTTTTAAGCTCAGGCTCTCACCCTTAGTCTCTGCCTGACCTAAGCTGGAGGTACACACCTGATCTTGTACCTCCCTGATGCTGACAATGATCCCAACCCACTGATTTGACTTTCTGGCTTGGCCTTGGACCTGCCTCAACACTTGGAGAGTGGGACTTGCTGGGTGATCACTGGACTATTGGTGACCCTGGTTACTATCACCACATCTGCTCTGCTCACCTTCCTTGAGTCCTGTGGGACTGCGCCTTGTTAGTGAAGCCACTGCCCTGCCTGCCTTGCTGCAACTCTTGCTTCCTGGCTTCCCTTCCCTATTGGAGCAGCCTGCCCTTGCTGCTCCTGGCATTGAACTGAGATTTGCTGTTTGAAGAGAGACAGGGGGCTGCAGGTAATGCAAGTGTATGATCAGGTAAGCAGAACCTTAATCTTGGAAACATACGTAGGGTCTTGCAGGGTGCAAGCTATGGATTTGCCAGAGGTCAGTATGGGAGCTTGTGTTATTGGCTTCAGGAAGGACCTGCTGCTTTGGGCACAGGCAGTCATCCTTCCTTGCGGGAGCTGTAGTTCGTTCCCCAGCTTTCTCAGTTTCCCCTGAAAGGTCACTGAAGAAAGCAGTTTCCTGTTGCTCTCAAATATCTTGCAAACTTATATGAGGGTGTGAGGGTGGGTTGAAGGTTACATATAAAAGGTTCATTGAACAAGCAATCAAATTGTAATTGTTCAGGAGTTAGGAAGTTGCTGCATAGCCTTGATTTGGACCCTTTTGAGTACAAGGTCTTGAGATCCAGTAACTTACACATGGCTATGCTTTCATTTTCTCCGTGGCCTAATGTGATAGCATTAATAATTTGATAGCAGCAGAATGAACCCAAACTGTGTGCATGAAGATGACTCCAACCTGAAGGTTTCTTTCCCACGGAAACATTTTGTGGCTGAGACAGGAGAGCTGGGCCAAGGACAGATAGAACATGGATGCTGACCTGCAGACCTTGAATGCGTCCCTTATCATGTCACAACTGATTCCTAAGCTGGGATTCATCCAAATGCTAGTCACTAACAGCCTCCTTCCCAGCCTGAAATCTAGGCCCTCATCCTAGATTAGGGGCCAAATGGCCTATGCCCTACAAGCACATGCATCTCTTCCTCAGTGATCCAAGGGTCATTGGTTAGAGGGAGGTGTCTGCATCAGAGCGGTGAGAGGGATCGCTCTTGGGGCCTCAGTTTTATGATTCAATATTTGAGTCTGGATGATTATTTTAACATTGACTTCTCCACACCTCGGTTTCCCTGGCTGGGGGGTAGGGCAGCTCTCGCCACGGAGGGATAGTTCCTTGAGACTGCAAGGATGTGCCATAGAGAAAGGCATAAAAGACACAAAAGAAAGAGGAGGCTCTGTGCAGGCCCTTGGTACTGATATCATAGCTGGACCCTGGGATTCAGATTGTGTCCATTTAGTGGAGGAAGGCTCAGTACCACGCTGTCAGCCTGACGGACCCATTTGGCCTCACTTACATGCTCCACACGGGATTCGTGTCCAGCTCCATGGCTGGACTGTCATGTCCCACACAAAACACATGATTCAAGGCTGCAGCAAAGTGGTACCCTGGACCTCCTTGGGGACAGAGTAGGAGAGGGTGGCGGTGCAGAACTCTGTGTATTCACACAGATATCAATGCCACCAGGGAGCCTGGGTAGCTAAGCAGCCAGAGGTGCTGCATCCCTGGTCAAAGGGTAAGCACAGGCAGGAACACGCAGGGGTCCTGAGAGGAAGACTACCCCTAGGTGAGAACTGGAGGTCTGGCATGTAGCTGTGCCACTGAAAACACAGTCAGAGTGAGTTGAGACATGACTTCAGCTCTGGCATTTCTCAGCTTCTGAATGCTTTACGTGGTAATCCTGATGCTCTCCTGAAGCAGTGTTTTAGTTTGCTCGATGTTCAGTATATTACAGGCCCAGTGAGCATCTCCCTGTAGACAGGACCACAACGTAAGTGCCAGGCTGGGGGGGGGAGAACTCCATTTTAGCATGGGGGCTCCCCACATGGGGCCAGGTCATGCTCCCCAGGACACACAGCAGGGCAAGGCAGAGCTGTGGAGCTCTCGCCGCAGTTCAGCAGCATACAGCTTGCACTCTCTAGGTTGAGTGATGTGCAGAAGAGCCCATCGGCAGCCAGTCCGGGGTACATGTCTGACATACGACGAGTGCGCAGGTGGGAGGGGCAGAGGCCAGGGGCTTTGTGCAGCTGCAGCGCAGCGCGGGCAGGGTAGCAAACCCCAGCCACGGCCGGCCTTGGGACGCCCCAGTGGCAGACAGGTCCGGGCAGGCTGCAGCCGCCTGGGCAGGCGCGCCCCGGCACCCCGAGCATTCACTGGACACTCGGTGCCCCGCGCTGCGGCCCCGCTCAGCCGGGGCTCCGCATCGCCCGCCTGGTCCTGCCCCGACGGAGCCGGGCATCGGAACGCCCCCGCGGTGCACGGCGCCGGGGCCGCGGGGGAACAGCAAGGGGGGGGGCGGAGGAGCCTCATTCCCTGCTCGGGCTCCAGCCCCCCGTTCCCACTCGCCCGAGCGCATTTTCGGGCGGCCCCGCGGCCTTCCTGGGCCCCGCGGCGCCCTCGCTCGCCCGTCCCACGGAGACCCCGCTCCGAGCCCGCCGCCGAGGCTCCGGGACGTGGGCTCCGGGGCCTAGAAGGGGGCAGGCCGGACCCGCTCGGCGGCCCCCCCCCGCGCCCGGGACGGAGGCGGGCGGTCTTGCACAGCATGGTGGCCCCGGAGCGGCGGGGCCGGGCCCGGCCGGTGCCCGGCGAGGGTCAGTCCGTCGGGGCGCTCGACCTCGCCCGGCGCCGGCGTCCCGGGGCCGCTCCCTGCCGGGCTGGAACGCCAGGAACCGTCAGGAGCGTCGGCCTGGGCCGGCTCCGGGGGGCGGTGGAGCCAGGACGGAGCGGAGTGGTTCCGGCTCGCCCCGTCCGTTGTCCCGGGCCCGGGGCGGCTCGAGGAAGGATGTGCCGAGCGGCGCGGCCCCATCCCGTCCCCACAAAAGCGCCCTTGTGCTGGCCCCGTAATTGATCATCAATCACCATTAATAACAGCTGATGAGGCGGGAGGGGGAGGTGCCTTCCCAGGGGCCGCGCGGGGGGAGTGGGGAGCCTTGCCCCGCCGGAGGGTGCGCTGAAGGAGGAACTCGACCGTGATGTGCGGAAGATGGATGAGAGCAGAGGGCGACACCCCCGCCCGCCTCCCCTCCCCTCCCCTCCGCGGCCCGGCCCGGCCCCCCCGCGGCGGGGCGGGCGGGCGGGCGGGCGGCTCCGAGCGCGCCTCCACTCCGCCGCGCCGAGACAGCGAGGGGCGGGCGGGCGGCAGCTCTCGCCGGCCGCCGGAGCCCACGGGAGGCGGCGGGCGCGGGCCGGGGCCGGGGCCGGGGCGGGGCCGCGGCAGCGGCGGGGCCCGGCGGCGGCGGCGGCGCGGCGAGTTGGCGACGGCCCGAGCTCGCCGGAAAGTTGGTGCCGGCTGAGCCGGCGGCGCCCGCTCGCCATGCAGAGACCCAGCGGGGGGACCGCCTTCTCCATCGATTCGCTTATCGGGACGCCGCCGCCGCGCTCCGGGCACCTGCTCTACACCGGGTACCCCATGTTCATGCCGTACCGGCCGCTGGTGCTGCCGCAGGCGCTGTCCCACGCGCCCCTGCAGTCGGGGCTGCCGCCGCTGGCGCCGCTGGCCTCCTTCGCCGGCCGCCTCACCAACACCTTCTGCGCCAGCCTGGGCCAGGCCGTGCCCTCCATGGTGGCGCTCACCACTGCCCTGCCCAGCTTCTCCGAGCCCCCCGACGGCTTCTACCCGCCGCAGGAGCTGCCGCCGCCGCGCGCCAACCCCGACGCTGGCTGCCGGCGAGGCGCCGAGGGCCTGGAGGCGGAGGAGCTGCCCCCGGGGCGCGACAAGGGGCCGCCCGAGCCGCCGCTGCACTTCCCGGACCCCTTTCCCGGCCTGGCAGGTAAGAGCGGCGCGGGCCAGCCCCGCCCGGCAGAGAGCAACTCGTCTGCGGCGAGCGCCGGCCCGCTTCGCCCGGGACTCCGGCAGCCCCGAGGGGCCCGCGGCAGGCAGCGCCGCCCGCCCTGCCCCTGTCTGGGCTCTCCCCGCCGCCCCAGCGACGGCTGCGGGCGGGCGGCACCGCGGGCCCCTGAGCTCGCCAGGACAGGAGCCGCGGAGCCGCGGGCGCTGAGGACCGGAGCGCGGCGGGTAGGACGGCGGGGCTGCGATGGGCCGTGGCGGCGGGCCCTGCCCGCGGCTACACTCCCGGTCTGTCCCGTCGGGCCGAGCCAGGAGGACTGGGCCGGTTCCCCTCCGTTCCAGGCCGGTTCCGCAGCGCCTGCAACTTTCGCGGGTGGGATACAAACTCCGCTCGCCGCGCCCGGGCCGCGGGGCAGGAGACCCGCCGGTCGGGGCGGCCGCCCGGCGGGGCACGGACCTCCCGGCGGGACAGGAGCGGCACGGGCCCCCGGAGCCGAGGCCGGCCCAGCGACGCGGAGCTCTCCGAGGTCCTGGCACCCGGCCCGGGGCGAGCGAGGCGGAGGGCAGCGGGGCGCCGCGCCGTCCCGGGCCGCCGGACTGCGCGCAGCCCTCCCCTCCCGTCCCGGTCCCGGTCCCGGTCCCGGTCCCGGTCGGTGCAGCTGCGGCGCAGGGTTGTGCCTTGTCCCCGGTACGATGCCGCGTCCCGGGCGGACCGTGGGGCTGGGGGCTTCCTCGCTCGCCCGCAGCCCGCCTCGACCTGGGCGCCGCCGCCCTCTCGGCGTCGTCGTGCTGCGGCTACCGGCGCTCCGAGCCCCTCCCGAGCCCGCGCCACGAGCGGGGCAGCTCCCGTGCCCAGGCGGCCGCCCGCTGCCCGCGCCGCCCCGAGCCCTGCTCCCTTTCGTCTCGGTCCGCCACCCAGCGCTGCTGTGCCCGCGGCCCCGGCACCGGCTTTGCCCGACGGCGCGGGCAGGCGGCGGCTCCACTCCCGGGACCTCGCTCGGTGCTGGCCGGGGGCGGCTCCCGCTGCCGCGGCGGGGCCCTCGCCTTTGTGAGCCGCGGCCGCTCCCCCGGGTGTGCAGGCATCAGCTGCGGTGACTTGTTGCTCTGTATTTCTCACCCAGCTCTAGCTCTTGCTCTCTTCCACCTCGGCTCCTGCAGCACAGGGCTTGAGGTGTCCCTTCTGTGGCGAGACTGAGACAAACCAACTGCTGGTTTTCTCTGACATGTCCTGTCCTGAGAGCTGTCTCCCCTGGTCACCCATGAGATCCACCTTTGTCTCACAGGCTTTCTGGCATGGATGCATGCTGAGAAGTCTCTGCTGCTTCTTGCAGTCCTTGGCTGTTTGTTCCACATCCTCCCTTTAGCCTCTCCTGGGTAAACCCGGGTCTTTTCCTTGCCCTGCCTTGTTCTTCCCTCAGAAGACTGTTTCCCTCACTCAGGTACCCCTTGAACCTCATCCCTCAGCAGAATAATCGGGCCATTTTGCCTCCCCATTACCTTTGTGGGTTATTGGGGCTTTGGTGCTCCTCTGGTGGTCCCAGGCCTCTGTGCTGAGTCAAAAGCCCAATGCGATTTCACTTTTGTTGTGTCTCCTTGGGGACAGAGGACCTGTTCTTATGACCGCATCTTCCCTGTTTATGGGGAAATGAACTGCATTGTGCTTGATCTCCCTCTGTGGCTCCTCTATAGCTAAGTCCAACATGTTCTCTCCTCCGAGGGACTCAGATGGACTGTCCCAGACAGTGGCCATTTCTGATATTGAGAAATCGTCTCTCTAAGACTTGTTGTTGTGACTGGCTCATATGATGGAAGGAAATATGTCTTGCTACTGCTGTTCATTCTCTGCTGCCTATTAGCTGTCTCTTAGCACTGTGCTTGCTCTGGAGCCATGAAGGATGCTTATCCTTCTGCACAAGCATGTGCCCATGTGGACCTGACTCTGTGAGCTGCTCTGCCCAGGTCCAAGAGGACTTGTCAAGCCAAATGTGCCCACCTTCTCCTTTACCTAATGCTTCTCCTGAGTGTACCATCCAAGGCCCTTGGAGATGGACAATAGAGTTTGTTTTACCAACCGTCTCAGATGAAAGCCAGGATGGTTGCTGTGGGCTTTTTTCACAATTAAGGAAAAGAAAGATGATTCGTGTTAAAAGGAGGCATCAAAAACTATCTATAATACAGTTTGCACTAGCATCCTATCTGTGGCCCTGGCCAAAAGCAATTGTCCAGGGAAGAGTAAGAGAGCACAATCTGTGCAATACCTTCTAAACTGACACTTCCCTAGCATCCAGCCACCTGCATTTCAGGGGCTTCCTGAGCCAGGTGTTGTTTCTATATATTTAGTAACCTTTGGCCAATTCCTCTTCTATGACCTTATCTAGTCTCCCCTGGAGTCCACCAGAAAGGAGAAATAAACTTGGCATCAGCCACATCCTGGGGCAAGGTGTTCCACAGATCTCTTATCTGTAGAAGAACCATGTGAAGAAGAAATGCCTCCTTTTGTCTGTTTTGCTGACATCAAGTGAATTATACCCTAAAGTGACTATTTCTGTCCCTGGGCTCCATTAGTATCTCCATCGTGCAGGTGTCTATGGAGACAAGATCAGTTGCTTGCTGGATCAGCCAGAGGAGTCAATGCTCTATTTTAGGGCCTCTCTCTCCATCTAATGTGTTTCAAACTTGCTTCCAACTGTGTCACACTTCTTGAGAGGGGCGAGGCATGTAGGGAAACTGGTGGTAAGAAGCAGCAAAGCTTGGAGTCTGGTTTGTTACTACAGCTGCAACAAAGAGTATGACCCCCCAGGATAAAGACACACCCCCAGCTCTCCACGCCTCTCCTGAGAGCACGTTTGTTCCTGAGCTGTGGAGGTATCTACACAGATCCAGGTAGTGGTCCAAGACCCTCTCTTGGGTTGATGTAGTAACTGCACATTCAGCCAGGGACAGGGTGAAGTTTGGTGGTGTTCCCTATGAACATAACAAAGAGCCTTGTGTGTTACCAACACAGGGCTCTTCTGGCTGTCACAACACCCCTTCTTGATCTGAGTTCCCCTGATCCTGCTTGAATAACTTTTGTCACCATGCTTACCACATCCCTAATAAGATCAATAAACAGCTGGGACTTTGTGAAGAGCAAAGCAATGGGTCAATCCTATTCATCTACTGCCGCCTTGTTGATTTTTCAAAGTCACAATGCTTTGCTTCATGACAGCTTCACTTCCTGTTCAAAGGCCTTTGGAAGTCTCAGTATGCCCTCCCACCAAATGGGTGGGTTCCCTGGCCTCCATTACTTCCTCGATGGGGCCATACTAGGTGACTAACAGACCAATATACCAATTTTCTTTGTGAAAACCTCTGGTTTAGACTCTATCAATCATCATATATTTCTGAGTTCCTTACTGAAAACCCAACCCTTTTATAAGACACAAATGTGAGACACAGTCTAGTAGAGACCGTTTAAAATTTGGGGTCTGGTTAAGAAGAGTGTATCCAGACAGAGTACCTGTTTTACAAAGTGACATGTTGCAATGGGTAGCTCAGCCTTCTTCCAGGAGCAAACTGCCGGATCAGCACTGTTTGATAGTGTGGCTGCTGGGATGTCGTCCTCCGTCACTGGGGATGGGCAGAGTCAGGGCAGGACCTATGACTGCTCTTGGTGAACACACTGACATCCTCATAAGAGCTCTCTTATCTTGTCAGGCCTTATGCTCCAATGGACAGAGATGGTATGCAGAAATGAAAGCTCACCTTTTCTTTGGCAAAGTGCTTGTGTGAGACTGTGCATCGGCAGCCAAAGTGCTCCATGCCACCTGCTGCTAATCCTCAGCCCCACAAGTACAAATTACCCCCTGTGCATATGGGAGATTTCTCCCCGTGCCCCCTGCCCCTCAAGAAGAAAGAGGTTACTGTCTATTCTTCTGCAGCAGAATGGAGATGAAGGTGTTTCCTTCCTGCTGTATGAAGCAGGAGGAGCAGGGAGATGATTCCAGATCTCCAAAGCCACCCACCCACTCGC
Organism: Phoenicopterus ruber ruber; assembly: GCA_009819775.1. Classification (NCBI taxonomy): domain Eukaryota; kingdom Metazoa; phylum Chordata; class Aves; order Phoenicopteriformes; family Phoenicopteridae; genus Phoenicopterus; species Phoenicopterus ruber. The sequence continues at coordinate 221,189 of CM020216.1, forward strand.
AGGAAGCCACAGACTTGCTGCAGGATCGGCAAGGGATGTGGGAGCTCCACAGCAACCAGACTCCCAAGAATGTCTCCTGGGCTCAAGCAGTTTCTTGCAGTTGCTGCTTGTGTATTTGCAAGCCCACACCTTCAGGCATCTGAGGGCTGTTCTGCCTTTCCCACTGAGGTGAGGTGTCTGGAGATCCAGTGGCCCAGGGTGCACGTGCCAGTACCTGGACACTGCTTAGAAGCTTGGAGAGCTGCTGCTTCTCCTTCTGCATGTAGGATTATAGAGAGTGGCAGTGCTTCAGGATCAGCTCCTTCCAGCAGTGATTCCTGCTGTTGGGTCAGACTTGGAGAGTTTGCTGGTCTCTTGTAGTGTCAGCATGATAGAAAAGCTGCTTCATCTGCTTGTGCATAGCTGTGGGTGCTCTTCCTCCATGACCCCTGGCTATGGCCAGGAGCATCTTCTTGCTTTATCTCCTGTGAGGCCTTTGTTTGAGCCTTTCTACCAAGGAAGTGACCGGCTTCCAGGCCTCTTTCCTCCCTACTGTCTCCCACCCATGTCCTCCCTTGCTCCATGGCTATTTAATCATTCAGGCAGCAGTTTGGGACACAAGAAACTGGCAAGAAGAAGATTCATGCCCCTATACCCTATCGATATCCTTGCAGGCAACATAACAGAGGTGTCTGCAGTGGTCCAAGTGCTGCCTCCTGTCTGGGTGGCCTGGGATGAGGTCCTGTCTGTTGAGTGATGTTGACAGCCTCTAGCCTGGGGGGGGGGAGCTAAATCTTGAGCATCAGCTGCCTAAGCACCTTGTTCCCTCGCTGTGCAACTCCACTTTATGCATCCTGGGGTTAGGGAGGCTGGGCTAGAACTAGCTCAGGCTGCTGTTTCCAGGATGGTCCTTCAGCTCCTCTTGGCTGGCTTCTTTCTTCATGAACAGCGTCAATGGTCTGATGCAGTGGGATGGGACAGAGGGAGGGCTGAGCTGAGGGACAAGGTACAGACTTTCTTTCCGGATGCAGAGGTCCAGACAAACCCAAGAAGGGTTTTGCAGTGTGCTCTGTTGGAATGAGGCAGTGATGCTGCTACAGCTGGGTTGTGGGATGGGGATGCTGGCAGCCGCTGTGGTGGCTCACGCCCCAGGGTGCCTGCAGATGCACTGGGTTTGTGGGTACAGCCCCACAGAGCCAGCCAGGCTGCAGATAGCGTGGAGCAGACCGCGCTGGGGTCTGGGACAACAGCAGCCGGCGCTGCCTGCAGCGGGGCCGAGTGTGCAGCAGGTGCCGGGGAAGCTGCTTCTCCTGCGGGAGGCAGCGCGGGCGGCTGCGGGGCCGCGGTGGTGGCGGGGCCCGCGGGACCCGGCCGCCGCGGGAGGAGCTGCAGCCTCCCGTCGAGCGCCCCGTCGCCGTGGAGGAGCCGCTGAGGGGGAGCCCCCCCGCGGCGCGGGGCGCCGAGGCCGCGGCTCCGGGGTCTCCGCGGGCGCGTGGGACCCTCGGGTGGGGAGGGGGGCGGCGGGCCGCGCCGGCGGGCGCTGACGCTGTGTGCCCCGCAGACGGGAAGGCGTACAGCTCGGACGAGGAGAAGCTGGAGGTGAAGTCGGCGGCGACGCCGTGCAGCGAGCGGGAGGAGGAGAGCTCGGCGGGAGACAGCGAGGAGGAGCCCTTCCTGGACGGGGCCGCGGCCGCCGCGCTGGGCGCCAAAGGCAAGGGCAAGGGCGGCCCTGCGGCCGAGCAGGCCCCGCCGGGCTCCGGGGCCGGCAAGAGCCGCCGGCGGCGCACGGCCTTCACCAGCGAGCAGCTGCTGGAGCTGGAGAAGGAGTTCCACTGCAAGAAGTACCTGAGCCTGACGGAGCGCTCGCAGATCGCGCACGCCCTGAAGCTGAGCGAAGTGCAGGTGAAGATCTGGTTCCAGAACCGCCGCGCCAAGTGGAAACGCATCAAGGCAGGCAACGTGAGCAACCGCTCGGGCGAGCCCGTCCGCAACCCCAAGATCGTGGTGCCCATCCCGGTGCACGTCAACCGCTTCGCCGTGCGCAGCCAGCACCAGCAGATCGAGCAGGGCGCCCGGCCCTGAGCGCCGTCAGGGCTCTCGGACCCTGGGGCGGGCGGGCCGCCGGCAGGGGGGGGCCCGACGCGGCGGGCGCGGCCCAGGCGCCCGCTCGCACTCCTCTGTACATGTCCCTTATTTATTCCGTGTAAACTCTGTACATACGGCAGCGTGTCCATCTGTCCGTGCCGCGGGGAGCGCGGGCCGCCTGGCCCCCGCGGGCCTCAGCCGCCAGCCGCACCGGGCCGGGGCCGGGGCCGGGGCCGCGCTGCCCGCGGGCGCCCGCCCATGTATAGCTGTGATTTCAATAAATTATTTTCTATGGAGCGAGGCGACGTTCTTCCAAGGTGCTGCCCGCCCGACCGCGCTGCAGGGACGGGCGGCCGCGACCAGCAACGCCCCGCGGCTCCCGGCACGGCAGGGGCAGAGACAGGGGCAGAGACAGGGGCAGGGATAGAGACAGGGACAGGGACAGCGGCAGGGGCAGCGGCAGGGGCGGCAGCGCGGACCCCAAGGGACGGCCAGGGAGGGCGTGTGGCCGGGGACGGCGGGAGCTCCGGGGCTCGCCTGCTCTTCGGCCGGTGCCGGTACCGGGCCCGTGGACCCAGCAGCTGTCCGGGGAACAGCGGTGGCCTTGCGGGCTCCATCGGACCCGGTCCGGTGCCGGTACTGAGACACGACAGGGGGTAGAGAAGGGGAGGGGCTGGGAAGTGCCCGGGAGCATCCCCGGGTCCGCCCTCCCGCCGGCGGGGAGGTGCGCGGGCCAGGACTAGGTCGGGGGGGGCCGTCCGTCCTCGCCCCCCGCAGCCCCTGCCGCCACAGCCCGCCTGAGGCCAGCAGCGCTCCCCCGGGGTGAGAGGGACGTGTGCGCTGCCCCAGGACTCCCGACACGGCTGCGTCCCCTGCCCTGGACAGCCGGCGTCCCTGGTGCCCCAGGCCCTGGGGCTGGAGCGACCCTCCCTCGAGATCCGCTCTGTACGATGGCAGATTGCCACCCTCCCTGAAGGCAAATCCCTGTCTGTCCTATGGGCCTCGGGCCAGGACCTGGCTTTTGCTGGCCATGGGGTGAGAAGTCCGTGCCCACAGCCCCATGCAGGCAGGATGCCTGCTTGCTGTCCCTAGGGCTGCCCTGGTGCACTGTGCCAACTACACACGCTCAGCCCCACATGCCACTAACACATTTGAGGCCTAGCAATGCAACGCTCCATTTCTTAAGAGCTGCACTGCCTGCTAAAAGAGTCCTGCCTTGAAGCCTTTCCTCCTCCCTCAGCCCCAAGGAGCACACCCCAACCCATGGGGAATGAATGGAGAAATCCTTCTGCAGCTTGGGTGCCTTATTGCCACTGAATCCTGGGGCAGTGCTGGCTGCCAGGGCTGCCTGTCCCATGGCTGGGCTGAGGGGAAGGTCTTGCCCTTCCTTGGAAACTTCAGCCTGTCTCACCGGTACTAGCTGCTGCTCTTACCATGCTGCTGAGGCTCCACAGCAGTGAGCGGGGCCAGGGCAGACCAGACACTGCTGTCACAGACACTGTGTCTCCTTGCCCCAGCCTGAAGCAGCCGCTGGGTCTCACTGCACTGATGCAAGAGAGGGGTTTCAGGTTTCCTGAGCAGGGGCTCTCACATCTAGGCCAACCAGGGTGAAATAATCTGCTCTTGAGAGCTATTGCATGAGATGCTGCTTCTGAAGCTAGAGGGGAATCTCAGATGACTGAGCCCAACCCCAGAACCTGATGAAGATCCAGTTTTGCACCGGGCACAGCATACACAGTCCTGAGTCAACAGTGCAGAGGACCATGTGATTCCACTGCTAATTAGGTGTCCAGCCATGAAAGCCTCTGTTGCTGGTTTGACAAACATCAGCCAGCTCAGCCCATGGGGCAAGGGAGTTCATGCATCTGTGCTGTAGTAGCAACACCCATTGCAATCCCACCAGAGGTTCCTGGACAGGTAGAAGGCTCTCTTCAAGGGTGTGGGACATGGTGCTGCTGGGACACCAATTGCTCTTAGGTTTCATATGGAGTCTGGATCACACAGAGCCCAGTTAGCCGTTGGCCCCCTTCCCTGGGAGACACAGCTTTAAGAGTGGGCAACATCCCTGACAGCCAGAGCTGACTTCACCTTCCTGGGTTCCCTCCCTGATGCCACAGCAAGGGCTGGCCCATTTCCATGCTGCCTGGGGGTGAGTGCTCCCTAGCCATGACCCTTCCCTCTTTGGCAGGTGCATTCTCTTAATCTGGACTGTGGACCCCATGCTCAGCCTGCGCAGCTGAGTCCTCCTGCAGAGCCCTGTAGCCTCAGAGCACTGGTGGGTGGCTCTCCCTGCCCTGCAGCTGCTGGCTCCGGCTGGCCTGTGTGGTGACAGCCACAGCTCAGACCAGAGCAACTGTTAAGACAAAGCTGTACTCCTGGATGTCCCAGGTAGGTGCTTCTTTCCACAGAGATGTTTGTTGCAGGTCCTGAGACAGTTCTGCAGGATCCTTTCATGACCTGCGTTTCTGAGCACCTGCTGGGGCAGCAGAGCACAGCTGGCTTCCTGCAGCCACAGCAGGACAGCTTCTGCCTCTATCCCCTGCACCACCGACCTGGAAAGGAGAAAGCATTCTCAGGAACTGCCTGGCCCGGTGTTGCTCACAGCATCTCCAGTGTGGGCTTGGCCTGCTCAGGTAGCAACATCTGCTGGCATTCATTCTGGATCAGGGGAGGTAAATGTCCTCTGGCAGCTGACCCCAGCTGCCTTGCCCTCAGGGGAGCTGGCAGTTCCCTTCAACATATAGTGGTAGAGCTGCCTGCACCTGAGAACCACAGCTCAGGTACTCCCTGCTTCTCCCTTCTTGAGTCTGAGTTGGTCTGAGGCAGAGAATGATAACTTATCTACGCTACACGGCTGCAAAAGGGGATAACGTGCATTTGCAGCACTTGCAATAGCTCTGGCACATAAACTGATGTACATCTGGGCCAGCTGGGGGGTGCAGGGAGGAGGCAGGATATAGCAATTGTGCAGCAATAACCAGTGCTCTGTCACTATAAATGTGACCACATGAGGGGTCTGTGCCACTGCAACCTAGCACGGCACAGCAGTACAAGCTCGAGCACAGCACTCTGAAAAACGTCCACAGCTCCAGGGTTGGGGCAGTGACACTGAAAGGAGTTAAATTTTATTTTAGGGTCCAAGAACCCCCTTATTCTCACTTGGCATTTCTAGCTGACACTGTGGTTTGATATGTCCTGCTCCAGTGACAGCATCAGTTTATTGTGTTCTTAACCCATTATCCCCCTCCCTCCCGCACACCATTGCCAACCTGGACTCTGTGTGCATATCACACTCCGGCTGCACACTTGTTCATCGACTGCCTGTAGGTTCATCAACTGCCTGTAGACTGGATTGGAGAATTGGAGCTTTCAGCTTCTTAGAAGTTATTTAGATTTTGACTTTTGTTTGTTGTTTAGATCAGTCCCAGAGCCAGTACACAATGCAACCGTACAAACAGTCGTGTTAATATAACTGCACGTGCTGCAGAGAGGTGCAGCTCAGTCTGGTGCTGACTCACTGCTGTCACCAGGAGCGTTGGAGAGAGCTGCAGAATAGCAGGGTGCTCCTTGCACTGTGCAAAACAGAGCTCCTGTGTGAACCTTGTGCATTGCAATGAGTCTGATGCCTCCTGTACAGCACAGAGCAAAGCGCTGCAACACACCAGTGAATGCAGTGAATGGCACTGCCTGCGCTGCACAAAGTGGCTACAGCATCACCCCAAACAGAAGAGCTGGGGCAGAGGGTGCAGCATGCCCCACAAACTAGAGCTATAGGTGCTGCATCGTTTAGACTGGGGTGGGCGGAGAGTAACAATGAAAAACTGGGCAGTAAAGAAAGACCCTGGCATGACAGAGCCATGCAGATGGAAAGGGACCTTGGGAGGTCTCTGGTCCAACACCTGCTCAAAGCTGGTCCTGTTAGATCAGGATGCTGAGGAACTTGTCCAGCTGACTTCAGGTATCTCCAAGGATGCCGATCTCACCTCTTCAGGCCCCTGTTCCAGTGTCTGACCACCTTCCTAGTATTTTTTTTTTCCTTTTATCTCGTTGGAATTTCCCATGTACCACCACCTGTCTGTCTTGTGCCCTGAAGTAGGAACTGGGGTGGGGAAGGACTCCTATGTGGATACTCAAATGCACACACTTGTGCACATGCGTGCACACACAAGAGTAAAAGTTAGATACAGATGTAGACACATAGGGATATATATATATGGACATGCATTTATTTATACATATGTTTATACATATGTTTGTACATATATACACACAAATACACAAGCAAGACTTATTTTGCCTTCATGAAGACAGTTTCATCATTTACAAGGGAATTCTCTCTACCCAGACCTGCCCACTCATTTACCTAGACAATGGTTCTTAAAGAACTAGGAAAGGAGTAGTGATTGCATCCCATGGGGTATTTATTCACTCAGTGGTCCCCTCTCAGGAAAAGGTTTTCTGTGCAACAAAGCTGGTTCATAGCATTCTCTAACAATGGGCTTTTATGAAGATTTGATGGGCCACAACATGGTGCTACTGTTGTTCATTAGTCAGCCTCTCCAGGACTTGCTCAGATGCTTAGCTGCTCTGCTAGTGGCTCACAGAGCAGTTCCCCAGGAGGTCACACTGGGCTTTTTTTTCCAAAGCTGGTGTGCAGTGGTGGCTGTGATGGGCCCTCCGACCTCGGTACAAGCAGACTTGAGGCAGGGCAGAGGAATGCTGCACTATGCTGTGCTGCCCTGTGGGGAATCCATGCTACTACGGGTTGCCTTTAGGGAGCAGCTCACCATACTGCTGGCCTTGGTCAGGAGTGCCTGGCCAAGGTCTGGGGACATGGCTGGCACCACATGTGCCCACGCTGAAACAAGGGTGCACAGCCCTGTGGAGGGTCAGTGCTCAAAGGAGCATACCCTCTGAGGCAAATTGCACTGTGAACGTGGGTGTCATCACTGCAGGAATCCTGCAATGCAACGAACCTGTACCCTGGTGCGGAGAAATTGTCTCTGACTGCACATGGGAAGGAGAGGAACAATCTTCCTTCCCACTGGCCTGGCGCCTGGGAAAGGTCATGAGCTCCCCAACCACCTCCAGTTCCTTTATAGCCAGCTCCACAGCAGCACACAGAATTCAAGGTGCAGCTGCTGAGGGGATTTGGTAGTTAGTCTGGTCATGATGGCCTCAGCAGCAGAGTGCAAACTCCTGGTGGGTGCACCTTCAGTGTCAAAGGAAAACGAGCCAAGAGCTTAAGGAAGTTATCAAGGGCATGCTGGAATTGGGGGTTGGGAGGAGAGCGAGACTGTAGCCACACTCTGCTGTGCTGCTGCTCACTCCGGTGCTAGGCAAGTTGTGAAGCACTTCATGAGACTGCGGTGCTTGTTGATCCCTAGATAGCCAGGACTGCTGAAACCCTTCCCAAGGAGGCGGATCCCACTCGCCTGCCTATGCTGGACCTTGTACAGCCTACCAGCATGTGCCGGTGTCCTCAGCTGCCAGGCTGAAGTATCCTCCAGAGGGCTTTGCGAGGACTGTGCTGCACTTCTGTGCCCACAGGCAGGCCAGATACCGAGACATGAATGGGCATAGGGTGCAGATGCTGTAGTGGAGCATATTGGTGATGTATCTTGGTAAGCACAGGCCAGGGAGCTGGGACATTGTGTCAGACCTCTGCCCTCTCTTTCAAAGAGGCAGGGCTGATTGGTAAGACAAAAGTGCAGAGCAATAGCATGATCTCTGCTCTAGCCATCTTGTGAAAGAACCTCTGCGTGTACTCAGGTGTGGCCCAGGCTGCCTTGGGCTGGGTAGTACTGCTCCATGCCATGGCTGCTGCCCACCTACGTACCCCCCAGGAGGCTGTGTCAGCTCAGCTAGGGCTGCGAGGGGGCCCATGGGGCTTGTCCTGGCCTGGTCTGCTGTGCCCAGGCTCTCTGGGATGCTTGTAGACCTGTAGCATGGCTGGTTTCCATCCTGGGGCTGCACACGCTGGATGTGCTGATGGTCTGAGTCTGCCTCCCTTGCTCCTGCCCTGCAGCACCCACTACTTCAGATCTCAGTGGTGTGAGTGGCAGGGCAGAGTGGAGGGTCTGCCTGTGCCCTCCCTGGCACCAGCCCACACAGGACACAGCAGCTTCTGCCCTAAACACGGACACAGCAGCTCCTGCCTCAGCCTGTCCTGGCCTGGGACCACATGAAGCCATGCAGGACACCTTGGCACTGAGATGTGCTTGAACAGTGGGGTAACGCTGGGCTGGAGCAAGGCAGGGCAGGACTGAGTGCTGCAGCTGGGGCCTGGCCCCACTGCTGGATGGGGGCATGCTATTTTTCTTAACAGGGACACTGTCGATCAGCACAAACCCCTTCCTTTGTGGATGGGAACAATGTGCTGCAGCCCAGAGGCTGCCCATGGCAAGTGCAAGCCCTTGCACTGGGGCAGCACACTGGTATGGGGTGGCAGTGTGGCCTCCCTTAGGAAACCAAGGCCACTGTGGTGCCAGCAGCCCAAGACAGCCTTGCCTGCCCACTCATGAGCTGGAAAAAAGGGGGTTTTGTCTTGTCTCTTCAGGACTATGTCAGAACACACGGGGAGCTGGCACTCCTTTCCCCTGGGTACAAGCGGAGGGGCAGCCCCTGGATCCCTGCACCCATTTGCAAGATGTGGACAAGAGCAGGGCACTGAGGTCTGTCTCCATGGGGCTGTGCACTGGCAGTGATGCCACCACCAGCAGGATCTGGCCAGGGCTGTGGGGTGTCCCGAGGGCAGCTGCACACCCCATGGGCACTGTGTGGCCCAGGAGGGTCTTCTCAGAGCCGTGGGCCCCAGGGCTGTCCTCACGCGGCTCCTATTGGTACAGCTGCTGCTCCAGCCCTGACCCTGGGGCCAACCCTGAAGGTGAAGTGTGGGGCAGGCGAGAAGTTTGACTGGAGACCCTGGCCCGGGGCTGACGCTGGAGCTGGTCCAGGCTGTGCCGCAGGCAGGGGCACCCTGGTGGGTCAGGGGGCTGGGATGGAAGGGAGGTGCCGGGGCTGGGCTGGCGGGATCCCGCACGGGAGATGATGTATGGGCAGATGTATCAGATCGCAAAGATAAACAAGCAGTGAATTCATCAGGGCCATCATGGCTTTAATTTGGCTGCCTAATGAGTCAGATCCAGCCGCGCAGATAAAAGTTGTCAGAGCCGCAGCCCTAATGAATTTTGCCACTTGTAATCAAGGCAGCTTGTCTGAGGGGGATGATTAATGGGCCCCAGAGGAGCTGCCGTCCCTCGGCTTCCATTCCTGCTAATGTAGTCGCCAGGAAATTAACCAAACCCAGCACCAGGCTGGGGCTGGGGCCGGGGCCGGTGCAGGGGCACCGATGTGCACGGGAGGGAGGGGGATGGAAATGAGGGGCAGACATGGGCACAGGCGGGGAGGGCTGGGACCAGGACCAGGACTGGGATGGGGACTATGACATCAGCACATGCAGTTGGCACACAAATACCGAGTTAAGGGATGGTGGAGGGGCTGGGGCCACCATCTGCAGCCACCAGTGTGGCAGCTCTCTGCCATGGGAGGAGCATGGGGAGGAGGCAACAGGGGCGTGGAGGGGATTGCTGAGGGGTACCTGTGGCAGGTGGGGTGCCAGGGGGGAGAGCGGGGTGTCTTGGTGCCTCCCTTCCTTACAGCACTGCCATGCAGGCTTGGGGACCCAGACTTGTGCCCAGTCCCAGTGCAGTGCAGATCCTGGACCCAGGCACAGCAAGAGGGGACATAGAGCCCCAAACCATCACTTGTGGTGTGGCCTCGGGTGCAGCCAGCGGAGAACAGGGAGCACTGGGGCCTTGCTCTGCCAAAGCTGGGATAAGCATGTGGGGTCAGGATGGTAGAGCAGAGACCCACGGCTCCCTTCACTGCCTGAGGGGCTGTCTGTGCCTTTGGCCCCTGGTCTTCTGCAGCAATCTTTTTGCCATAGCAAACCACCCAGGCTCCTGCTCACCAGGAAAGTCCACCATTCTGTCCCAGCTCTGGCATCCCCCCCCCCCCCCCCCCCCCCCCCCCCCCCCCCCCCCCCTCCCCCCACCCCCCCACCCCCCCCCCCCCCCCCCCCCCCCCCCCCCCCGCTTCAAACTAACCATACTGTGCACAGGGACCAGCTGGCCCCAGCACTTCTGACTCAGCATGTCCCTGCCCAGCACATACCTCTGCTGTGCCCATCTCTGATCCTGCCAGAGCCATGCATCCCTCTGGGGCCATGTCCCTGCATTGTCCCACAGCGCCTGGGGTTGACGCATCTCCCCTCCCCATCCCAGCACTCTGCCACGTCCACCAAGGGGCCTAGTTCAGCACAGGACTGCTGTTACCAACTGCTGAGCTGGAAGAGAAAGGGCTGAACATTTGTCAGTCTGGGATGGAAATCCACCAGACCCGCAGAGGGGGCAAGAAGCAGACCAGAGGCTGCTCTGGAGGCCCAGAAGGCAGCACACAGAAAAGCTGGCCTGGCAGGAGGTGGGTTGCTTTATTGGCCTTTATCTCCTTGGCTGCAGATAACACACACAGGGCAATTCATGGCAAAGAAACAGTATATACAGAGTGTCCTATAAATATTTCCAATGTACATTTTATACACAAGTGACAGAGCCGTTCCACAGCAGCGTCCAAAGCCTTGGAGTTCCAGCGCTCAGCTGCAGGCTTGACCCAAAACCAAAGGGAGATGCTCATCTCCTCTCCTCTTGCTCAGCCGGAGACCAGCCCCGCCTGGGCAGCAGCGGGAGCCAGCAGGGATGCTCTGATGGAGACACTGTGTATGGCTTTGGGGCTTGAACCTGGAAGGACAGTGACTCTACAGACAGACAGACACAGCTGGGGATCCAGGGTGACCATCCTCTTCCCCCTCTAGGTCACCAGGGAGGCTGGAGAGGCCTTTGTCTAGGAGCTGTGTGGGAGAGATGTTCCCTTTGCATCAGCATGTGGGGAGCGGTACCAGAGAGCAGATCCCTCCCTGCACCGTCCAGAAGCAGAGAGGAGCACAGGGGTGCAGTGGAGAAACATACACCTCCTGCTGCCCCCCAGCTCCCCACTGCACCAGGGGTGCACAGCACAGCTGACACGGGACAGCAGGCAGGAGGGAAGTGCCCAAACTGCCCACTGTTTGGGAGAGCGGGTGCAGCAATCGCCCTCCCCAGTACTGGCTGTGCAAGGGAGGGTCACACCTGAACTGCCTCCGGCCCCTGTATTATCTACATGTGTGTGGTGGGGGGCACAGAGAAACTGCCTCTCCTGCCCCTGTACCGGTCATGAGAACGGGGTGTACTGGAGCCCCTCATCCCAGTGACTATGAGGGAGTTGCTCTGCAAGCTGACAGCACTGGGTCTGCACAGACCCCCTCCAGCTGCATGGGGAGAGTCTACAGGAACCGGCGCAGAGGAGCAGGCTGCTGGCTCCCCGTCTCCTCCCAGCCAGACCCGGTGGCGGGTGAGCACAGCGGGTGGCCCTGTGCTGCTCTCAGACCCGCTCCTGTTGCCCTGGTCCCCGGCAGGGCTGGAAGGTGGTTGTGTGGTGAGCGGAGGGCCCATGAGGAGCTAGACAGCGCTGGGGCTGGAGCCGAGCTCAGCTGGCACCACGGTGCAGGCGTTGTTGTTGGCATTGGTGTTGCGGCGGGGCAGGCTGGGGGTCAGTGTGGTGACAGCACTGTCGCTGGGGCATCCGTGCTGCAGCAGGATGTCGATGCACTCCTGGCTGCCGGCTCGCCGGGCGTAGGCCAGCGGGGTCAGGCCCCGAGCATCCCGGCTCTTCACGTCCACCCCGTACTGTGCAGGAGAGAAAGCAGCCAGTCAGCGGAACCCAGGCGCCATGCAGCCCATGGCATGGGGGTGGCGCAGCAAGAGCACCAGCAGAGGCACAGGGGCTCTGTGGCAACTGAGGCACGCAGGGAGAGGGAGATAGGAGAGTGGGCAGGGCAGTGCCAGCAGGCACATGGGGGAACCTGCGGGAGGGCGATGGACAAGGGGTGTCCTGAGACCTGGGAGTGGGGAGGTGCTGCAGTAGGGAAGCACCAGGACAGGGCCAGAAGAGCCGTGGTGGAGGCTGCAGGGTCCTGTCTTACCCAGATGAGCAGCTGCGTGAAGACTACATTGGCCATGGCGCAGGAGAGATGCAGTGCTGTGCGCCCATCTCCATCCCCGTAGGTCTCATTCACTTCCTCCTTGGTGCCATGGGCCAGGAGCGTCACCACGAGGCGCAGGTCATCTTCTACCACAGCCCGCAGCAGCTGCTGCCCCAGCGGGATGTCCGACTGGGGCAGTGGAGCCAGGAAGAGCTTCTGCTCATACTTGGCCCGGATCCAGCGCTCCTTCTCCTCCCTGCCAGATGGGACACTGTCACAGGTGGGCCAACCTGCCTGGGCCCCATGTGCAAAGGGGCATGCGTACCAGCGCTGCCACCCTGAATTCACCCTGTGTTAGCAGTGAGCGTTTGTCACACACAGGCAAGCCTTGCATAGCCCCTGCTGCAGACACATCCCCTGCTGTGCCCCCCTACGCACATGGCTGTCACTGGGGCTCTGTCACACTGCTCTGGACACATGCCCGACACACTTGTCTCACTGCACCTCCTTACAGCTCCTTACATACACTGTGTGCTTATGTCCATGCATGTACAGCAGCAACGTCCCACACCCAGACCCCACATCTGTCATTGTGCAAAGGACACCCACACCTCCATGCGTGCCTATTACTTGGCAGCGTGGGGACCATCTCTGTCCTGTGTTTGTGTGTGGGCCATGGCCAGCGGCAAGAAAAGGTTAGCTGCTGCACACGACAGCCGAGTGCCATGGGAGGCACGTTATCACTGCTGCCGTCTCGCCTGGTGCAAACAAAGGCTGCAGCAGCGTCCGTCCGCCTGGGGCTGCGGGGCCAGGCGGATCGATGTGTGCCGTGCCGCCGCTATCTGCTGCCATTCTATCCATCTGCATCTGGCGGGCGGCCATCAATGCCCTGCGCGGAGCATGCTCACTCCTGCCGCCCCCTGACCCGCTCTTATCCGTTGATAAGCAGCAGAATAGGCTCTTGTTGGGATGAGTGACAGGAGAGTCACTCCGATAGGGACAGACAAGGGCCTGAAAGGGACGCACCCTTGAGACCTGTACGACGCTGCCAAGCCATCTCTGTTAACCCCTTCTGCTTTGCAGCCAGCCACGGCACCAGCAGTCACCACATGGCCATGGCCAGCCATGAAGCCCTGCTGGCCCATTGAGACAGTGGGAGAGGGCCTCCAGTGCCCAGAGAGCAGGCAGGACACTGAACACTGGAGTACCTTGAGGATTCCTGCCCACCTCTCTGACTGAATGGCTGCTCCCAACCTCCTGTGGTGCCCTCAAGCCTCCTGGTGGTGTCTGAGAAGCATCTCTGCAGTTCTGCATCTCCCTTACCGACTGCTCTCAGGAGTGGGCTTGGGGTAGCCTTCCACCGCTCCTTCCCAGACAGCGTTGGCCAGGGCGTTGCCGATGGCTGTCATGACCATGAGAAGCTCACTAGGCCAGTCATCCAGGTCCAAGGAGCGCACACGGGACAGGGGTGCCCAGGTTGCGATGGATCCCAGAGCACTCAATGCACATGAGGGAGCCCAAGTTCAGACTTGCCCAGTCTGGATCTGAGGGCAGCAAGATCAGTGGGGGAGGGTTAATACCAGCATGGACTCACCAGCCTGTCTCCTATGATCCAGGAGACCCATATTTGCAGGCACCTGCCCACCAGATCCCTTCCAAGCCCAGTGCCCCAGCATCACAGAGAGGCAAGGACTCCAGGCTGGTCAGTAAGGGGTCACGAACCAGCGTGGCAGGTGGGTCAGTCCCCTGTCCCTGAAGAACGGGTCCACTGCAGGAGAGGACAAGACAGCCCCACAGAGTAGGTCTCTTTGGGGTAAAGACAGGAGGTGGCTGGGGTGGAGTCCCCCTCCCCTCCCTGGGTGAGCGGTCCCACCTCCCACTGTAGCATTTCTTACTTGGTGCATCGCAGTCCACACAGAAGCTGTTCCCACGTGCGGTGCGGACGGCCTGCATGGCCTGTGCATCACTCTGGCTGCCCAGCCGAGCCTGAAACAAAATGCACGGGAAGCCTGTTTACTCAAAGCCAACTGCTCCACCACATGTCCTCTCATCACCACCCCAAGAGCCTGTCAGGGAGCCACCAGCACCTTGCTCCAGTGGGCACCCTGCAGGCTCTGCTGCAGGAAGGGTGTCCAGCGCGGGGGCTCAGAGAACAGGGTCTGGAGGGAACATCGATTTGTAGCTGGGTGTGAGCCAGAGGAGCAGGGGATGGTGGGCCAGAAGGGGGAGCGAAAAGGCAGAGCTGTCCAAGGAGGGAGCGGACAGCGCAGGATGCAGCCCTGGGGGATGCAGAGAGCTCTGTGGGGCCAGAGCCAGGCTGGGGAGAGGACAGGGAGCTCAGAGAGGTGACAGGAAACCGGGGGGGAGCAGCACAGTTCCAGGGACAGGATTCAACCCTGAATGGAGCAGAGGGATCAGGACGGGATCCAGCCTGGACAGAGAGGGAAGCCTGGGACAGGGATGGATGCAGCAAAGCAGATGCTGAGAGGAAACAAAGCAGAACTCGGCTGAGACCTCTTACCTTATTTTTGCTGCTCGCACAACCCTGCAGCTGGCCAGGATTGGCTCTCGATGGCTGGACCCAAAGCTCTCGCTCCTTGACGTTGAGGCCTCAAAGAGCCATGTCTGGCCCGTCAGGGACACGATAATGAACTCAAATGGCTCATCTGGTTCTGGAAAAGAAAGGTGTGCCATGACATGGGTCACAGAAGGAGCGGGTCTGCCAGCCTTGCAGGACGTGAGCACACAGACCTGTGGGCCACCGCTGTGCCCGCACACAGGCAGGATCGCTGGCAGCAGTGGTCCCGGGAGGCTGGGACAGGGAAGCTCAGGCAGAGAGTGCCTGCAGGGAGGAACCAGAGCTCTGCCCCAGCCTGTCTACTCACACAGCTCCCTACGTGCACGGGCTTGCCCTTCCTTCCATGCACAAACATCTGCAGCCTCATTCCCCCACCATCCTAGGCTGGGAAACCCAAGGAGGCTGTAGCACCGGACTCCTGGAAGCTCCTTGCGCCCTGCTCTCTGTGCCCTGTATGTCCCACCCTCGGAGAAAGCTGCTGACCTCTTGAGCAGTGAAATCAGCTACTCCGCAGAGCTGGTGCCCCCGAACAGCCCCATCACCCCCAAGGGCCCACCGAGCGCTCAGTGCCTGCCAATGAGTGGCTTTAGAGGGACAGGGTCCCTCCCGCACACTGAATCAGGAGATGCAAGGAGGGCGTTTGTGGTGGGCTCAAAGGCAGCTCTTCACAGTCCTGTGCATTGAGAAGGGGCATCATCACCAACTGAGGAGCACAGCAGGGCAGGGATCCCGCTTGGGAAGCCCTCAGTGCCTGGGTGCTCCATGGACCCACATGACAGGGCACAGTTACTGTTTTCCCATAGAGAAGCATTAAGTCACAGAGACCCAGGCAGGAGCCACAGAGAGGTGAGAGTGATGCCATTCTCTGCTCTGGCACCTCTCAGTGCCCTGCTGGGCAGATGGCCTCCGGCTCCCAGTCCTGGGAAGCTGGTGGCCATGGGCGTCCCTGGAAGCCAGCCAAGTGGAGCTGCTTCCATGAGGTGCATGGACGGCAGCAGGAAGGGCAGCAGGGACGGCAGGAGGGATGGGCACAGGGCAAAGTGCCCAGGAGGGCAGGGCCAGGCGACCGGCTCCTCAGGCGCCTCAGCTGCTCCTCTGCACAGCACCAGCATCTGCACCCTGTAAGCAACCCCAGCAGATACAACCTCAATATTAAAGCACTTCTCTGGCTGTGAAACACGTGGGGACAAATTCCTGACTTTCTGTCTTCAGGGAAGATATTTTTGGTGAGCCCCAAGGGTTGCTCAGACTGCCAGGCACTTAGAGGCTGGATACAAATGGAAGCATTAGCATCCCTACAAACACAGGCTGCCTGGTGGGTTTCCAGGGAGGGTGTCAGAGTGCAGGCACCTCTGCGCTGGGTGGCACAGCCAGAGAGATGGGGGACAGTGAAAACACGTGAAAGCACCTCAGGCCCCCTGAGCCTAAGAAAACGTCCCTAAAACAACCAAGACCCTGCTGAAAACCAAGACTTAAAATGTGGTCTCCCTCTCTGGCTACGGCTCTGATTGCTGTAATGCCTTCCCAGTCTGGGCTGCCGGGGTTGGGCTCTGCCCTGCCAGCCCAGGCCACGGGCTACCCCGAGCGGGTGCATGGGCCTCAGATTTACATGGGGTGCCCTGTCTCAGCTTTGCACCCAAGCACGAGCATTTACCTTTTATTGCCAACTTCAGTAGTTAGTGCAGTAAATGACTTAACTAAGCGGGGCCTGAATGGAATGACTAATAAACGTTATGTCACAGCACACGCTTCAGCTCATAGCAAAATGATTTGTAATTACCTAATTAGCGTTATGCAAATAACACCCTCATCTCCATAATGTGCCTTCCCAGCTCTCTATTAAAAGCAGGGAGTCAACTGCATAGCTCCAGAGACAGCAAGGAGGCCGAGGGGCCCAGCCTGGTCCGCAGCAAGGCAGAGCTGTGCTGGCCTCCAGCCTGGCAGGGTCTGTGCCTGCCAGGGCAGAAGCAGGGAGGTGAGTGGAGGAGGTCTGGAGGGGGTCCTCTCCTCTGCCTGACTCCCCCGCAAGCTGTGGCCGGAGGAGTCTCTTACTGCAGAGGGAAGCAGCAGGAGGGCAATGACTGAGGAACCTGCTGCAGCCCACAGCACCCCAGGAGAGCTAATGAATGGGTGCAGAGGCCACCAGCCGGGTCCGACCAAGGGCACAGCCAACCTCAGCTGCTGCTGGGCCGCCTGGCACCAGCTGAGCAAGGCTGCATCCACAAACAACCTCAGAAAATGGGTGCAGCCACGGGAAGTCTCCTTGAGGAAAGACAGCTCCGATGGGGGCGATGGGAGAGCACAGCCCTTCTTCTCCTGCAAGTGCTTTCCAGGCTCTCGCTTCCTTCACAGGCACCACCACCTGCATTAACAAGTACCGGGCACAGCACCCAACTCTCTCTCTTTCCATCATGCACAGCTGCTTACCCTAGAACAATCTGAGGGTAAAATGCCGCTCCTGCTACTGTGCCATGGTGGAGAGTGTCATGCTACGCATGCAGCAGGCTCGGGATCTTGCATTTCATGGGGGCTAAAAGTGTGAGTGACATCTGGTTGGAAAGATGCCTGCCCTTTGCCATTGCTGAGAGCACTCCATGGTGTGTCCTGCACAGATCCCAGCAGCAGCCATGAGGGCTTGGAGATCATCAGCACTGATGAAATGGAATGGTGCAGGAATGCACGGCTTGGTCTCCACACCAGCAGACGCTTGGGAGGATCAAATGACTCCAGGATGGTGGACTCTCCAGGTGAAGTGCCAACTGGCTTGCCTTCCCCAGACAGGAAGGGAGGCTGTTTCACTCATTTCACCCTAGAATCAACTTGGGACTCTTCCTCTGGGGAAAGATGTCTGCAAATGTCTTTCTCCTGCTGGGAGTGAGAAACTCTGGGGCACCAGGAGGAGGACAAGACTGCAGGGTGCTGGCAGTCAGTCATGCTGCTGGACTTTTCCCCTCTCTGTGATGCACTTGCCTAACCGGGACATCAAGCTTGCCCAGCACTTTGCCCTTTCCTCCAGCTCTCAGCCACAGAAGAGACCCCACAGTTCCCACTCGGGGAGCTCCCTGCAAGCAACGTGCCTCCTACCCTAAGGACGTTTGCTGTGGAGGCTCCAAGGACACCAAATCCCAGCTCAAAACCAAGATTATTGGAAAATAGATAACTAGTAACTTCTGAATACTGGGAGAAGAATAACCAGACAACAGCCAGGCTAATAGCCACTGCCTTGGCTAGCTAGCACCATCCTCTTTGTGAGCACTGCCATACCCTGGACATGGGCAGGGAGCACCCAACCACTGATGGCAGCCAGCAGTCAGGCGATACAGGAACCTGCTACCACAGCACTCAGCTGGATCTGCCCGGCCCCTCAGCTCCAGCCCACTCATGAGCAAGCAGCTGCCCCCACCTCTTCCACCATCCCAACCTGTGACTGGGATCTGCAGTCCAGGGACTCGAGTGCTACAGCTATTCTGAGAGACAGTTCCTTCTACCTCTGCAGGAGGCTACAAGAGAGAGAGGATCAGGCCCCTGACAGCTGCAAAATCGATTGCTGCCCAGGGTGAAACATTAATAACCAGGAAGGAAAGAGCGGCATTTCTTCCTGGGGGGCAGTGACTGCCCAGGTGCTTGAGGGAGCATTTGCAGTTCTCAGATCTCGGATCGGGCCACACTGTTGGAGCAGTGACCAACAAAGCCACTCCTGGGGCACCCCAATGTATCAGAACGGGCCCTATTCTCCTTAAATCTCTCCCATCCTTGGTCTGAGCCACCTGTGGCTGCTGTCAGTGTGTTGCAGAGCCCAGCCCAGCTGCCTGGAACTGGGAAGTACTGGATGCAGTTCAAGTGCTCCCTGCTGCTGAGCTGCTTCTGCTGCCACTGAAACAGCAACAAGCAGGTCGGCACAGGCCCTGGGACACAGTGAGGATTCCTGCCACGGGCTCACATGACTCCATCATCCTTGTTCCTTTCTCTCGCTTGCTCAGTACCTCGCCACCAAACACGCAGGCAGGAATCCCAGCCCAAGCCTTCCTGTGCCAGTACGCTTCCCAGCAGAGATGAGGCGGCAAATGCCTGCCCTGCAGTGCCTGCCTGCCTCAAGGCTCCCACACAGGGCTTGCTGCTGCTCCTCTGAGGCACGGCCTCTCTGCCTCAGGTGCTGCACTGGGACAGGGGGTACCGTGTGTCTCCCAGTCCTCTGCTCAGGACGCTCACAGAGGAGGGGCAGGCAGCTCTCTCCTGCTGGGGTCCCTGCTGGGCTGACCATGCCTGACCATGGGCAAACAGTGAGATTTCTGGGGCTCCAACCCCACTTGGACAGACTTTCCCACCGTCACAGATCAGGGGCATCCCGGGGCCCTGGGGCTGCCCGGTCGCAGCCCTGGCAGTGGTCCCAGTCAGACCAGAGCCCCACTGCCAGCTTCGCAAGCTGCAGGACCTCCATTCCCCTTCCTCCTTTGTGCCTCATGGATTCCAGCTTTACTCCGAACAAAGGGCCTGTTGCTCTCAGCAGAGCCCGGGAAGAGCTAACAAAGGACGACAGCTTTTCTTCCACACTAAGGCTTCTTTTGCAAGCAAAATCACTACCTCTCTTTCCCTGCAGCAACACAGGACAGCGCTGCAGGGCCAGACCTCTTTGGATGCTTGAGCGCAGCATGGCTATGGCAGGAGAGCGGGGAGCTGTGGGATCACACCCTCGGATTCGCACGCAGGGTTTGGCAGAGCTGGGAAGGGAATCGAGGACTCAGAGTAGCTTTGAACGGTGTGCAGACCCAGCTTCTTGGACAGTCTGGGATGAGTTCCTGAGCTCCCTGGGGGAGCTCGTACAAGTTGAATCAGACTCAAGTCATAGATTTAGGGGAAGTATGGGGCTTTCTCAGTTTTTCTGTGGAGAGGCACAGATTTCTGATGTGGTAGGGGCATTTCTGGCCAGATGAAAGGGTAGCACAAAGCAGATGACACAGGCAGAAAGATTCGGACTACCTCTGTTGAAGCAGAGTTGGCAGAATGCCCTTCCTGCACCATGCACAGGGCACAGGCTCCTTCCTGGTGGCCAGAAGGGCCTCAGAGCTCGCCAGCTCAGACTCGATAGGGCTAAGGTCCCAGAGGAAGCACTCCTGCAGGAGTGGGGAGCCCTTTCCAGCTGTCTCGGGGTAGAGGGGCTATCCCAAGGCCAGAAGGCAGAGCCCGTCTCCCTGGCCTGCGGCTGCCTGCAGGCGTGCTGGTGGGAGTCCATTACGCCAGCTCCATTAGAATTAGTGGGCAGTGAGAAATGAACGCGCTTGTCCTCTCTCTCTCTTGATGATTTTTGATGATGTTTTAAAGACTGAGCTCCGTGAAGAGTTGCTGAGCAGAGTTCGGTGCGAGCCGGCTCTGCTAATGGGCGTTAACCCCGTGACCCAGCTCCAACGCCGCCCAGCAATGAGTGCTCCAAATGAGAGCAAAATTAGCGAGGGCACTGCACAGCGGCCAGGATGGCCAGGGCTGTGTGGCACTCAGACCTGACTAGCAACTGAGTCACCAAGCTGAGTGGGCTTGAGGACTTCTGCAGCAACCGCAGCGAGGTGATCAGCCCTCGTGGAGTTACCCTCACCAGCCTGCTGTGCTAGAGAGGGGGGAAGCCAGCAGCCCCCACTGCCAACAAGCTAGCCCTGGGGAGGAGCATCTCCTCAAAGCCAGCCGATGAGCACCACAGGACTGGGAAGAAATGAGGGAACCGAGAATCCTGTATGCACTGCGAGGAACCAGCACAAAGTGAAAGGAAGAGGGTAACGGAAGAGTCCCACGAAGAATGGGGGAGGCAGAGCTCTGCTGGCCAAAGGTGCCCTAGAGCTGAGGTGCCTAGCAGACCAGTGGATCTGTCACTGTCACCTGCGGAAGCAGCAGGGATGTTGGAGAGAAAGCAGCAGCACGGGGAGGAAGGGAAGCAGTGGCATCCCGGGAGTGTTGCCCTTACAAGCTCGTGCCAAGGCTCGAGCCAAGGCTCCTCTCTGCTCTCAGTGGGAGGAAGCCAGTTTTGAGTGAAGTGGTACGCCGGGGTGGCTAAAAACACCTTAGCTTCAGCACACGGCTGGGCGCAGGCATCTGTTCTGCTCTGTGAAGGGCTCAGACTACACACTGCAACAATGCAAAAGAGCCCAGCCCAAGCCAGCCCAGAGACCCCACTGCAGGGACCTCGACATGGAGTCAAGGGAGCGACACTTCCCACCTCCTTCCCCACAGACACCCTGCTTGTCCCTGGGGTGCAGCATGAAACCCAGGCCAGTGTGCCTCCCTGGGGAGCTGTAGCGGGACAGGCTGGCCACATCCCTCACATGTACCCAAGGTGCCCCCCCAGGTTGGGACAGCACCCTCAGAGCACAAGCAGCAATATGGGGCAGCCTGCTCCCCTATCCCTCAAGCACCAGGACACAAAGCAGCTCTGCAGGGAGGACACAGGAAGATGGAGCAATGCCCCTCTAGTCACTGTGGGAGATGCGGCACGATGCTCCTCACCTAGCGTGGCAGGATCCTGCTTCTCCCAGTGCCTCAGGATACAGGGCTGAAATTCCCTTCCCCCACAGGGCACTGGATAGAGCTTCCCCACGCCAAGCTCACAAGACATGGGACAGCACTTCCCACCCCAGTGGGCTGGACATGAGGGAGCTCAGCACAGGGGATGGGCGGGAGCACTTCCACACCCAGCACACCAGGTACAGAGAGCCCCTCCATGCCAGTCGGCTCCCCAGCTGGCTCCTTCCCTGAGCAGATGGGACGCAGCCCTGCCCTGCACGTAGGATGGTGTGGACACCTCCCCCTGCATCCCAGCAGGTCCAGGAAGGAGAAGCAGGATCCCACTCAACATCAGCAAAAGGAGAAGCAGAGCTCACACTGAGCCATGCCCTGCTCTTGAAGCAGAAGTCTCCTCTTTCACCTCCACTCTCCCCCAGCTCCCAGTCATGTCCAGTCTCTCCCTTTGCACTGCGCTTCTCCTATTCCTATCCTTTCTCCCACTTTGAGCTGGCCTAGCAGAGGTGCCTCTGGATGCCCTGGCAAGTGGGTAGTCACACAGGGAGGAGGCGGGGGGACGCTTCCAGCATGTGGGGCGCATGGCAAGGAACCAAGGGCTGGTCCTGCCTTTGGTGCAGGGAGTCCCTGGCCCACAGGTCTGCTCTCTTGCTGCCAAGTCCGTGAAGTGTCCAGAAGCAGGGCAGCCAGCAGGGCCCCCAGCCTCGGGATGCTTGTTTGCAAGCTGCCACTGTACCACATCATTATGAGGTGTTTGGGATATCAACAAATTAGCAGGCATCTGGGAAGAGAAGGATGCAGCACCATTCGTAAATGTCAGCTCGCTGCCTCCTCATTTTGCAGATCATTAAACCCAATATTCCTAACCTGTATTAGTGCAACGGGACAGGCCCCCTCCACAGCGACAAGCCGCCAGGAGAGCCGCAGCAAGAACATTGCTATGGAGACCCTACAGTGCCTTCTGTCCCAGTGCCCCCAGACCCCAGCGTGCCCCAAGCTGAGCTGGCACGTTCCCACCACCCTGTGCTGCCTGTCCTGCCCACGGGCGCACGCTGGGCCGGTGGCGGCAGGGGCAGGGAGGGCTCTGCACAGCAACACCAGCAGAGATGGGCAAACTCAACTGTACAACAGAGGGCACGCTGTGGGGTACCAATGTGTGCGTATGCGTGCATGCACGTGTGGGAAGGATAGCAAAGGCAGTTGAGCCTGCACGTCAGGAAGAGAAGGTGCTCCTGAGGGACACTGCAGGGTACACTGTGATGTGCAGAGGGGGTCACCGCAAGGGACCAAGCAGCAGAAGCGCCATGGGGGGTGTGTGCACGCACTGGGGGTGGGGGAGTCACACCGTGGGCACAGGAGGGAGGGCATGGACAGCACGGGCTTTGTGGTCCGTGTGGAGGCTTGCTGCAAGACACATCAGTGGGGTTACGGGTGTGCACACGAGGGTCTCTCACAGGGGCAATACGGAGCTGTACAAGGTTCCCCCAAGAACCACAGAAGGAGGAGGGTGTGGAGCTGATGGAGACAGGGGATCAGCCATGGCATGGCAATGCCCAGGCACAGGCTGCTTTCCTCACACCAGGATGGAGCAGGGAGCTTGCGGGGTCTGTAATGAGCAGGAGTGACTTGTTAGCAATGAATTAAGAGGCTTGGTGGAAGGGAGCGCACGGGTGACACAAGCTGCGTGGGGCAGGCAGGAGCTGAGCAATAGCAGCTGGAATCCCCAGCAATCTGGTAAGTGCAGCTCAGCCCTGCACTCCCAGCTCGCCAAGATCGGCCTCCGACAGCCCCTGACAGTTGGTATTAATCACGCACATTGCCCCAACACAACTCTTTACTGGCCATCAATTTCCCGTGGGTTTTAAAACTAAAAAACAAAGACAAAACCGCGTCGTTTGGCCGCCACTGAGCAGCACATTAAGGGGCTGTCAGCTTCTCGCCATGCACCCTGCATCACTCTTTAAGCACATGAGAAGTTCATTATCCCCGGAGCTCTGGCAGCCATGGGGATGCTGGCGTAGGGAGCGTCGCAAAGGTACTCCTGCCGTCAGACGTGCCTGGTGCCTCCCTGGGGCCCTCCTGGCTGCCTGAGACAGGAGCCAGAGGTCCCAGGCATGGAGAAGGCATGACTGCAGCGGGGGCTCTGGGCTTGTCTGTGGCAGGACGGGGCACTACTGGCCACAGCGCTTTGCTGGGCTTTGATTTTGAGTAGACTTTCCTGATGGTCCCTGCAGGCTGATGCTGCAACCCCACCGCGGTGACGAGCTCTTCCTGGGGCTGCTGCGACGTACCCTGACAGCCTGACATCACGTTTGCCAGCCTGTGGGTGCTCCCTGACAGCCTGAGCTGTGTTCTCCAGTTTGGTGACATCCCCGGCAGCCCAATACCACGCTTGCCATAGTTTGCTGATGCTCCCTAGCAACCTGACACTGCGCTCTCTTTAACATGCGACCATGTAAAAAAGCAACAGCTCGTTTGATTTATGATACTTCAGAACAACTAAGATTCAATTGCTCCGCACGTCCCTGGCTCTGATTACCTCCTAAATGAGATAAACTGATGGCAATTTATCCCCAGACCTCACCAACTTTCCCAGGATGCTAACCTGAGATGCTCGTGCCCTGCACACGCATCGGGCTGGGCGCATCCGAAGGCAGCCTGGCTGCAGCCCAAGCCGTCTGCTCCTCCGCACTCCCCTGCTGCTGCTCATGCCTGGGAGAGATGCTGCGACGGAGAGCTGAGCCTGACACCGTGCCTGGCTCGACGCAGCTGCTGAAGTCTCCTGGCAGGAGGCTTTGGGGGGTCCTGGCAGCGGTGCTCCCCACATCAGCACGGCCACGCCAGCATGAGCTCATGGAGAGCACAGCCGGTTTCTGGGCTGTCCCCCACGCTCCTCCCAAGGCAGTGTACCCTCCACAGTGGGATGAGCACCACAAGGGATGGCAGCTCTACCACAGAGCACGGCAGCCCTGCTCTCTGCACAGCGATTTTTACACTTTCACCATGTTGACTATGCGAAAGCAAAAACCTCAGATTATCCTGCTGTGAAAAAAACTGCTGTAACTGTTCAAAAGCAGCTAAAAAAGATTCAAGAAAGAATCAGACATACTTATGGACACCAGTCCATGACATAAGTCATCAGTCATGCCCATGATGTGGGGCAATGCTCAGCCCTGGGTTCACAGCTGGAACCAATTGCTGACCATTAAGACATCAGGATGGGACTTCACATAGAGGCTCATTATCTCTTATTTGCTTGCTGCCAGTTTCCACCTCTAACACAGGCTGCCAGGCAGGACAGTGACCTGGGTGTGACTCCAGCATCATGCTCGCCCCGAGTGCCTAGGAAGCAGTCAACCCAAGCATCAGTCCCAGAGTCACTCCTCTGCATCTGCCCTGGGCTGTCTGGTCCTGGGGATGAGCCGCCACGGTGCCCTGAGCTGCACCAGCTCTGGCGAGCAGTCCTAGTGCTGGGGGCAGGAGAGAGACAAAACGAGTCGCTCAAGGAGGGTACCACAGGCAGGGAGACCCAGTGCCAATCAGACATACGGCAGGCAGGGGATCGCCTGCCTGAAAAGGAGAGCGTGATTCAGCTCCGCAATTTGTACTGAGCACGGGGATGTACAAGGACCCTTTCCAGAGAGAGACGTCCCCCTGTCCCCAAAATGGGGTATACAGCTGGACTGGGGAAACATCGGACTGGCTTACAGCAGGACCAAGCTGTGAACCTCTAAGTAAGTGCTGCCTCCGCACAGCAGCAGTGGCCGGCTCCTGTGGACATGGAGCACAGCGCCGCTGGCACGGGTGCTGCCCGCAGCCCCTCCAGACCTGCAGCACGCACAGCCTGGCCTCCCCAGGAGGTGCTGATGCAGGGTGACCCATGAGGATGACAGAACTGGCCCAGCCTTTGGAAGCCCAATTTTGCAATTGAATCAGTTTTCTAATACAGTAGATGATTACATAAAAAATAAACACAAGGTAGAGTTTTTGAAAAGCCAACCAAAAATCCAGAAAACCCACTGTACAATACCCCATGTGGAAGACATTCTGACCCAGCATGTGCCTGGGAGCAGCAGGGGAAGGACACAAGGACGTGGAAAGACTGGATTCAAGCTGGAGACACAGAGGTTGGATTGCTCATGTGACTGCAGATCACAGATGCCCCCTCCTGCTCTGCCGTGCCCCTCCTGCCTCTGCCATGCTCTCCTAACTCCTCACAGCGGTCTCCTCACCGCTCCCTTCCCACCGCTGCACTGGAGCAGGCTAAGCAGCCCGCTGACATGTGTCCCAGCAGCAGCAGTACCATGGATCACTGGGGAGGTACTTTTCCTGCTCCCGGTTCTGGTGCCAGAGGCTTCTGGCAGCAGGAGGAGCAACTGTGTGCAAGGTCTGTGCAGTGACAAATGAAGTTTGGTAACTGACACTTCACTGGCAAATGAAGTTCCATGTTGATAAATGCGAAGTAATGCACATTGTAGGAAAAATTACATTACTCCAACACCTGACAGGGCTCTAAATTAACTGTATCAACCCAAGACAGAGCCTGGATATCACTGCAGATAGCACAAGACCTCTGCCCAGCACACCACCAAGGACCAGGGCAGGGAATATCAGAAAATATTCTGATGTCCTCATACACATCATGTGGCACCACATCATCACTATGTGCAGCCTCAGTCACTCCACCTTCCAAGGATGCTGCCAAACAGGGAAAGACAGCAAGAGTGAGCATGTATCTGAAAAAAACTCCCTATGAAATGAGAGAAAAACTGAGATGGCTCAAAGATTCATGGATTGGGCATCCAAGGAGGAGGGTGACAATCATCTGGTCTGCCCACCTGGATGCAGAGAGCAGGGAATTCTACCAGGGGCCAGATCACACACGTCTTGCAGAAAAGTAACTTATTTAATTTTAAGACTTTGAGCAGTGGCTAGTCCACATTACTGCTTCATAAAAGTGTTCCCACACTTAATTACCTTTTCCACTAAGAAACTGTATTCAATTTTGTGTAACTTGAGATCCCAGCTTCTGCACCTTCTCACGCCCCTGTCAGCTATGCTGAACAGCCTTGCAGGACCAGACTTCTTTCTCTGTAAGTACTGAAAACATCAGTCCTTTGCTTCTCAGTCTTCATTCTGGTAAGCTGAATACCTTAATGTCCACATCATAAACATGTCCATCAGACCCAAGTCAGTTTTGGGACCTTCTTTACAACTCTCTCCAGTATTTCCACGCTCTCTTGGAGTATTATTTACAGGATGGGACACAGTACTTTAGCATGCGCTTTCTTAGTCTCATGTGTAGGTGCAAAGTCATTCTACTCTTTGGTATCCCACTTTTCAGATATATAAAGAATACATGTCTCTGTTTTTGCCAAAGCACTGGACTGAGAACTGCAAATCGAGAGCTGATGTGGGGAAGGGCAGTAACATGTCTGAAGAGCCAACATACACCCATAGCTACAAACACGTCACTTGTTTAACACAATGTAAATACAGATAATACTTCTTGCTTTCCATGAGACATCCAGTGTGTATTATAGACTCAAATGATGCTCAAGATGCCTGAATCAACCACTGCAAAGGGGAATTCTTTCCTAATCTCGGTGGTTTTCAGATCAAGATAACTACAACAGAAAAGACTGAACAACAGAACTGCCTAACTCCTATGCAGATCATCTCCACAATGTTTCTAAGAAAGAACTTAAGAAGAGTTGTTCTGCCATGCGAAATCTGGGCTGCTGGTCTACAGGCTGACCTGTGATTTGGGGCAAGATGTCAGGACAGCTGCAGCATGCTTTGTTAGGTACAAGCTAACAAATGTACAGGCTAAAATTTTCTGTTTTGTTTTACAGTAGCCATTAGTTTCAAACACTCGTACTTAACCCCTCTCCTCCTGCCTTTAGCCATTTGAATTAAATCTTTATTTTGGTTTACTACAAAAGCTTATTGAGTGCTGTGGGACAGGATAACCTAGGATAAAGTCAAATCCTAAAGACTGAGGATCACTTTTTCCACAGACACTAACCACAGATACAGGCTTTGGAGAACGTGGTTGCCAAGCTAATCTCTACCTGGACAAATCTGGATGGCTTTTCACAGCAAAATGCACCTCCCTATGCCTTGCAGGCTCCCTGCCAAGCTTCGGGTCCCTCTTCAGAAACCGCAGACACCAAAGTTTCGCAACAGAAAAACC
Source organism: Phoenicopterus ruber ruber (assembly GCA_009819775.1). Lineage (NCBI taxonomy): Eukaryota > Metazoa > Chordata > Aves > Phoenicopteriformes > Phoenicopteridae > Phoenicopterus > Phoenicopterus ruber. Next base: position 248,606 of record CM020216.1, read on the forward strand.
ATCAGTACTTTTAGCATAGGCAAAGCAGTGTATACATCTTCAACCGGTTTTCTGAAGTAGATAAACTTTTCCAAAAGTTTGAGGCAGATGGCCAGCACAGGTCTTTTAAATGATGAAAGTTTGGCAAATTTACAAGCCAACAGAAACAGGTTCTTTCTTGTGGTAGAAAGTGTCTGCACAACTTAAGCATAGTTAAGCATGCCTTAACTATGTGGTGTGCTCTCAGCTCTGCTCATACAGTTAGTAATTATTATTACCACTAACAGTATGTGCAGTCACGGGCATGATGGCAGTCCTGCTTCCACTGCAGGTGAGAAATCAAGGGCAGAGCAAGAGGAGCAGGTTGCTCCTTTCTGCCTAAGCACAAGCTGGCTCGGACGAGGAGCACTCCAAGCCCCAGTTCCCCGACGAGCCCCAGCAAGACTCGTGGGTGCCCAGTGCTCTGAGCTGGCGGAGCTGCCTGCCAGGCAGCAGACCTTTCCTACCTTCTGCTGCCGTGCTGGGGCCATCAGGCCGAGTCGTCCCCGTGCTCTTTTTCCTGCGATGCTTCTTCCTGTTTGCATGTGGTGATGGAGGCGGCTCCAGCTTCGGGCTGGCAGCACTGGAAATGTTCGGGCTGGAGCTGAGAGAATCGGCAGTACCATTAGCTGGGAACAAAGATAAAGAAAGTAATGTACAGCAAGACAGTGACAGTCTGCTCTTCCTAGAGACAACCAAGCGTCCTGGAGACAGCCCCAGTGCTCCGCCTGGCTCAAAATGCACAGCCCCATGAGACAGGACAGTACCTGTGCTCAGCCCCATCGCATGGGGCAGCTCCGACACCCGCTCCAGCTCAGGCTCCTTAGGCAGGGTCAGGCTGGACACGCTCTGCACTGGGATTCATCCGGGATGATCACACAGAGACAGCGCTGGCATCTACGTGGCCGGGACAAGCACAGCGGCATCACTGGGGGCAGCCTGACATGCCAACCCCTCAGCGCATGTCCCTGTGCATACTGCTCAGCAGCAGCATCCTCACAGAGCGATGAGCGTGTTTTGGGAAGGGACAGTCCCAGGAGGTGCTCTTGGGCCCCCCAGGTGCAGATCCAGGTCCTGGGATCTGCACTGCTGCTGCAGGAGCATCGATCCCCCATGGCACCGCTCTGCCAGACGAGGTGACTGGGGTTGCCACACTTAGGATCCTAAGCATGATGGTCTCAATAGGCTTCCGATACGGAGCTGAAGAAGCTGCATCCCCAGCAGCAACGCACCAAATTTATCCTCAATCATACTGTTCCTTACAATTAATAGCAGAATTAGAAACAATCAGGGAGCTGCCTAATTACTGTCAATTAGAGCGCGCTAATCAAGCTCCGATCACACACACACACGCTGCCGCTGCACTCACCATTAAATGTCAAATTTCATTAGAGACCAGCAACAAAATCAAAAGCCTGACATTCAATTTCAGCAGCACACACAGCGCAGGCTTCCAATCAGCATAAAAATGCAGACTCCGGGGAAGGCAACGAGGCGCAGGAGCCCTCGCTGCACTGTTAACCCTCTCCGAAATACACTCCTGTCTCTCCAGTGTCCACCCACCCATAGGGCATGTATGGCAGCTCCACTACCAGCCCGCTTCTGTCCTGAGCAGCTCGCCGTCCTCTGCAACAACCCAATGTCTCTCATCAAGTCCTAACCTCCAATTTCCATGTTTCATCGCACCTGAAATTAAGAAAGCAATCACAGGGTCTAACAAGGGCAGCACCCTCCAGCAGTGGGGACTGCCTGTGACTTGGCAAGCCCTTCTCCTGCTCCAGCCTACCCTCTACTCTCCCTTTCCAGCCTGGTTCAGTCAGACTGACTCTCTGGGGCTTGGTCTGTCTCTGTGTGGCAAGACAAACACCCAACAGCAGGTCAGAGAGGGCTACAGGCAGTGGCCAGGAGCTGCCCCATGCAGAGGTCTGGCGTGCAGCCAGTGTCCTCCTCATAAGGCTGGGAGAGGATGTGGCATCAGAGCTTTTCCATCTATGGTTTCTACTACATTTGACACACACTAGTAGGGTGTTTCTGCTGCTATTTATCCACAGGGAAATAGTTCACCCTTGACAATTAAGAGAGATAAATCTAATAAATTCAGACTCTATTTTTATAAATATAAATTACTGATACAGTTCAACAGGACTATGCTTAGAGCAGGTGTGAGGCACCTTCATCTCCCAGCCTGGATGTCACAGGGGACCTGAACTTTCTCATCTCAGCCTACCTCTGCTGCCCACCTGCTCACCAGGATGCACCCCCAGGCCAAACCAAGCACTGCCGGCATCCTGCCCCCCTCCAGGCTCAACGTGAGGGCTCATGCCCTTCTGCAGCTCCCACCAACGTGCCTGCAGGCTGCGGTGAGCCTGACACCTCCTGCTCCCCGGAACAAGGATCATCCACGTCCCTGCTCTTCTTACTGCCCAGCAGATAAAGCCACAGCGCTGGGGGCTTCCAGGGCCCCCAATGGGATGGGGATGGGACTGACACGGGGCGGGGCAGAATGTGAAACATGCTCCCTCTACAAGATCACGTATTGCTTGCTCTCCCTCTTTTTCCCTAGCAAGGACAGAAGTGAGCTCCTCTGACCCACCCAAGGACTCCCAGGTCCCCATCTCACCATGGGAACCCTTCCACAGGCACGTGTGGGACCTCCTGGTTCCTCCCTCCAAACCAGCTGGCCTTATGGGCAGCCCCTGGCTCCCCACGGGTGGGCTGCAGAGGTCCTCCCATAAAGGACAAACAAACACAAAATGTGCTGGAGCATGTTTACATGACCTGTACAGCCTGTCCCGCCCCTCTTCCATGTGCTCTCCAGGGCACAACTGGAGGAGGCAGCCCATCCCTAGGAGTCGTGAGGGTAGCCTGCACCCTCTGCAAGTCTACCCTGAGCAGAGAAATATTCCCTACCCTGCACTGCTGTTTCGAGCTGGAAACACAGCGGAGAACTCAGACCTGGGCTGCACAGACACAGCGGCACAGCCAGGGTTCAGGTGGGGGTGCGGGGCATGCCTGCTTCGGCTTAGCCCTGCAGCGGAGGGGCGGACATGCCGCTCAGCTTGGCACTCCGTGCTACACGGGAAGCACTGCCTGCCCCCCTAAAAGGCCTCTCCCTCCTGACACTGAGAACACAATTCTTCTGCTGGCCACCGGCCGTTCAGGTATGCAGCCCGGAGAGCTGCCAGCCTGGCGTGTGCACAGCCTGGGGCTGCTCCAGCCTACAGGGACAGGAGCCCAGGGAGCTGCTCATTGCCCCCCTGGGGCCAGGGGTTTGCTCCAGGGACTCCGCCTCGCCCAGCCCTTTCTCGACAGCCCCGAGCGGTTCTGCGATGGGAGACACTGAGAGGTACAAAATCGCTGCTTTCCCCACCAGCGCAACAGTGATGGTGCCGTGAGCTGTGAGCTGGGCAATGGACTGTGAGGCTGCTCCAGGAGGCCCCCGGGACAGCCAGGCTGATCGCCCCTTGTACGCCATGGACCCTTCAGCACAGCTGGCCCAGTGACATGTCTCTGGACCACTAACACAGGGCAGGGCATGGCAGGACTGACCCACAGGGCTCGGGGTCCAGCACAGTGCAGCGGGAGCCAGGCGGAGTGGACGAGCAGCCATCAGTGCTCGAGACGCACAATTGCACTGAGTCGACATCTCACCCCTCCACGTCACAGGGAGAAGCAGCAGCATCTCAGCTCCTGTTTGTGTCAGTCTCCAAGTTACTTTGCATGAAAGGCGTAGATTGCTTCGGGTGGCCCCAAGCGCAGCAGGCTCCTCCTGTGGGCCGGGAGCAGAGGCTGGCTTGCTCTCCTGTGACACTCAGGCCAGAGCCAGGGCAGGCAAAATGCACAGCGCGGCCGTGCCAGGCCTCTGGGCTCCGCAGCCGGGCTGCTGGGAGGAGGGTGAGACCTGCCACGATGGTCCCTGGGGCGGGAGGCCATCCAGGCAGGCAGCTGCTGTCCAGAAGGGCTGTGACACAAAATTCACCTGTGCAAAGGCAACGTGCGTGCCCACCACAGCACTGCCTGTCTGCTTGCCTGCACAAGCGTGTGCAGACCTCGCTGCTGCGTGCACAAGGGCATGCTCAGCAGTCAGCACGGGAGGCTCCTGCTGCCTGCGTGCATGGCTCCCGTGGGCAGGGCAAGGTGCCATCTGCGGTGGAGGCACCCCTCTCCTGATGCGGGGGACCGGCCTCGCAGCATCCTAGCAGATGCGCCCGTGTCGAAAGCGGTGCGTGGAGCAGCGGTTACCCCTCGTACCCCGCTTCCTAGGGCGCTGGAGGAGCAGAGGCTGCCCTGCTGCACCCCGTGTCCAAGGCGAGGGGCGGGGGGGCTGCCGGCACATTAATGCTCAGAGCTGCGCCCTTCCGCTCCCGTCGCCTGCGCTGCCCCATCAGCAGTAACAGTCTGATTAATTCGCTTCCAGCAGGGAGCTGATGGGGCCAATGATGGAGCCGCTGCATCAGGCGCGCTGAAATTGATAGTTTTTCACAGTTACAAATGAGGAGCCTCCTCAGCTGCAAATGGCGCCCGCACAGTCGGACTCCGGTAATGATCATAAAGAGGCTCTCTTTAAACTGCGAAAGCCCCTGGGACCGAGCGGGGGGGCGGCTGCCGCGCTAATGAGAACTACAAGGGGCGAGCAGGCATGGAAATGGCTCCTCCACTCTTGATGTGCATTTAACTGCTTTTTTAGTGCGGCGGCAGAGCCAGGAACGAAGGAGTGATGAATGCAGCACAAAAGCATTTATTTTCCAATTCGGCAAAGTGGCTACGTTGGGAAATGTATGAATTATTTTAATTCACTCAACTGTCCTGAAACATCACAGAGAGCGAGTGAGCGTGGGGGGAGGGGGCGGGCTGCGCTCAGTGTGTGCTCCAGAGACAGGAATTACTCCTATTCGTTCAACTGGCCCAAAATCTGGGAGCTGGGGATGCCGACCAGGAGCAGAGATGGGGAAAAGCAATGGTTACTTCTCACACAGGGAGCCGAGAGTGGGGCAGGTGGAGGGAGGACTGAGGTCAGAACAGTCCTGCTGTGGAGCAGCATCCCTTGGCTGGAGGGAGACTGCTTTACCGTGCCCAGCAGCAGAGCTTCTCCCCCCGGCTTGGACACTGCCAGCTGGCCCTTATGAAGGTGGACAGTCTCAACAAGGCCCTAAAGGCTGTGTCCAACACTCGTGAGCGAACTCTGGGCTCGCAGACATAGGGCAGAGCTCAGGACTGCCCCATCACCAAAATAAACCTCCTCATCTGTTGCAGCTGAGGGGAGCAGGGTCAGAAGTGCTACTTACAGGGGTTGGGGCAGCTGCCAGGGATAGCCACGGCCTCGTTCCACTGGTCCGCACTGGAGACAGAGTAGGAGCGCTGGTGCATTCCGTCTGGCTTTGAGCTGAAGCCTACCAGGTTGATGCCGCTGATAGAGCGCTCTGAGTGCAGGGAGGTACTGCTGGTCGAGTGGGGAGCACCTGCAAGAGAGACACGAATTTAGCACGGACCAACTGCTACTCTGAAGCATAGTGGAAGAAGGAAAAGCTGTCCTGTACCTGATGCGACATGCCCCCGGGTGGCCCTACATGACAATAGGCTCTGTTTGGCTCTCCCCTCCCAAGGGGTGCCAGTGCATCACCCCCAAAGGTGCTGAGAAAAGAGCACTGCCCAGCACACACCAATTCTCAGAGGGACAGCCAGCTTGATGTGTTTCAGCGTAGCACCCTGGGATACATAGCTAGGCATCCTGGCACACAGCTTCCCCCTCCAGCCAGATTTTGCAGCTGGAGTTCATGGTCTGCTCACAATCTTCACTATAGCCTCAGGCACCTGGACAAACACAAACCCACCCCATAGCCAGTGTGCCCTTCCTCACTCCTTAACTTCACTCCTTGTGTGTCCCTAGCAAGAAACACAACCATGTTGGAGGCACTAGGAGTGAATGGGAAATCACATGGAGGATGTCACAGGGACAAGTGGGGGAACAGATGTCTGTAAGGGGGGGATCATGGGTGGAGAAGCCTCTTCCCGCTAGCTGGAAACCCCTTGAGCTGAGCCCAGACCTTGAACCCCCCAGGAAAGGAGCTTTTTTGGGACTAGAGGCCGTCACAGAAGACAAGATCACTCAAAGATTCAAAATGGGCCCAACGTTTTTGGATTGCAAGAATATCCAAAATTTCCACAATAGTAAACAGAGCAGCTCTGACAGGGAGCAAAAATCTTGCTGTTCAAGGCTGCAGGCAATCTGTTAAGGAGGATGACATCGCCCTAGAGGGATTACCCTACACCTGTCCACTACAAGCACTTTCCTATGCCTTCCCTTAGGGCATTCAGCTCCAGCCACCATAGAGCAAGTGCTCTGGAAGCTCAGGGGTGAGCAAAGGGTCCTTTTCCCTACTCTGAAGCTACCTTTCCTCCTTCCACGCCCAGAGGCGCAGATGCTGAGCTGGGACTCCCACACCAGCCCTTCCGGCCATGGAAGAGGGCAGGGCCTGTTGAACGGCTGATGAGATCAGGCGCACCCGCAGCCTGATCCATCTGCCCACCCCAGCCCAGCCAGAGCCGACCACTTCACGGCCACACATGGAGCCCGGCTAAGAGAAGCCAAGCAACTTGTTTCACGGGACTGGTATGTAAGTGGGATCCTTTCACAGAAGCAGGCTGGAGAGCAGATGGACACTTGCAGGAGCAGCTCCCCAGCTGGATCTCCTACACCCAGGACAGCTCACCTGACTGAGCAGTGACTTCACTATGTAAAACCAGCCTCATTTTGCTCTCACAGAATCCCAGAATGGCTGAGTCTGGAAGGGACCTCTGGAGGTCGTCCTGTCCAACCCCTGCTCAAGCAGGGCCACCCAGAGCCAGTTGCCCCGGTCTGTGTCTGGATGGTTTTTGAGTACTTCTAAGGAGGGAGACTCTACAACCTCACAGGGCAACCTATTCCAGTGCTCAGCCACCCTCTACAAAGAGCAGAGGCCCATAAAATCCCCATGTAGAGCCACTGATTTTGTACATAAGGTTACGTTTCTGTCTCCACTGTTTCCATGAAAACCTAAAAGAAATGTGATTTGAATGTCACTGGTGCCTGAGCACTGTCTAAGGCTGCAGAGTGCCTGAAACACCAACTCAGGAAACCCAGACCCCCAGCTAAAAAAGGCAGATCCAAGCCATGTGCTGAACGGAGGGGTGATGTGGGCCATCAGCCCTGCACCAGGTGTGCCTGCCGTCCGTCAGCGCCTTTCATTCATCGCCAGCACGGCAGGTGCCTCCCAGCCTGGGCTAAAAATCCCCTTTCTCTGCTGCACTGCGTAGGGACTATCCGTAAGCCTTCCCTGCAGATCCCGCCTGTCCCAGCAGCGCCGATGCAGAGCTGCAGCACCGAGCTGCCGGCACCCCTGCCCACGGGGCAGGAGCGGCAGAGCCGCCGGCTCCTCTGCCTCCAGCCCGGCTGCCACACGCTCCCCCTCCCTCCCCTTGTTCAGCGCCACAGAAACACGTGTAAAACCATGACACTGACTTTGCCTCTAATTAGCCCTTAATTTACAAGACACACTCGGAAGGGTAATTAGCTGGCGCTCCGCTCCTGACTGCCGCATCCATCTCCTCTCGCCTCCTCGTGGGAGGGAGCCTGCTGCCACTGGAGCAGGGACAACGCTGCTCTCCCAGGACTGGGAAGAGCTGAGTCCTGGGGACCGTGCTGCTGGGTTGGGACAGGACAGGACAGGATGGGGGCTGCTTCCAGAGCTCAGGCAGTGCCTGCCAGCCCCATTCCAGGCTGCGCACACAGCACATGCCTATCGCCACAGCCATGGAGGAGAGGGAGGCAAACAGCAGGAGTGCAGCATGCCTGGGAGAAGCTCCTCCAGCAGAGGGGAAAGTCCTGCAGAGCCCCAGGGTGCCCAGATTTGTCCCTTGCACCTCCATCCCAGTCACCCTGGGAGCCCCAGCCTGCAGACACGTGCCCTTCCATTGCTCCAAGAAGGAGCAGCGTGGGCTGCCACAAACACCCAAGTGCCCCAGCCCTGACCAGAGCCAGGGACACGCCACTCTGCTATGGCCAAGGCACCCTCCAAACCTACCCCCAGCGACGGACCTCCTCAGTTCTGTGGCACTGTGCGGTGGGTGAGGCCGGGCAGCGGGGATGAGTGCTGGCAGCAGAAAAGGAAAGGAAGGCTGCTGTGGTCAGACTTGCCGAGCAGCAACCCCGGGCGCCTCGAGAGCCTGCCCCGCAGCCCCGCTCAGCTTTGCCGGCAGCCACCCTGGGAGCACACCACGCTGCCAGGGCAGGCGGCCACAGCTGCGGCGTGACCTGCGCTGGGCCCGTAGGATGCCCAGTGTGTGCAAAGACACACTTGGGAAAGCCACCGACACGTGCTCATAGCCTGCACCCCATGCCCATGGCTACCATCCAACTTTGCACTGGCGCCCAGCACGAGCCTCCCGAATCTGACGCCTGCCTTGCCACAGCATGTGCCATGAAGAAGCGGCGCCAATTTGAAAATTTCATTTTGAAATGAAACGTTGCTGCTATGACTTCCAGGAACAGCTTGTGTCAGCCTCTGCAGTCTCTCCAGGAGCTCCCTACACTTTACACCAGCTGCCTGGAGTCACCCAGCTGCAGAGAAACATCCTCACGGCCCGGCTGCTCGCTTGGCTCATGGACCTCTCGGCTGCACAACTCCAGCTGGTCCCAGAGATCTTCAAGGGGGTCCCAACAAGGCTAAAGCCCTCAGGAATTGCGTCCCTTTGGAAGTGACACCACTGGCAGTTGCTGGATATGTTGCCTTTAAATTAGGCAAGCAAAGTGAAAGGTGAATAAAAGGCTACATGTAAAATACTAACTGCCTCTCTGAGCCAAAGCCTCCAGGAACTGAACTCTCCCTGACCCTGCCTAACCCCTCCAAAAAAAAGATTTGCATAGACATGTTAGTGTGATCTCACCAGCAGGCAAGGCTTCGTGATGCCTTTTTAAGTAAAGCCTAACTGATGACATGACAGTAAGTGGAAAATGACCTAAAAACAGAATGTCATTTTTCTAAGCATGGAGTGTGGCAGCCTGGCTGCTTCAGTAAAACACTTGAATCAAAGCAAACTGGAAATTCTTCATTAAGGTGCAGATGCACAGAGAACTGGATAAAGGTGAGTTAGCAAAAAAGGGTACTGTCAGTTGGGAAGGAGATCATTTGCAGAATCACTTGATGATCTTTGGACAAATCTTCGGACAAATTTACTATTTTCAAAATAATACATGGGGTTCGGGTGAAATTTCCTGGTGACATTAAGTTGGACGCACTGCCAGTATTTTGGCAATGAAGATGTCATGCAGGACTAGATGATTTTGAAAAGTGAGCTAACAAAACCACAACAAAATTTATTTAGTACAAAATGCAAAGATATGTACTCTGGAACTAATGGGCCTGATTCAGAAAATCCTGGGAAAGTGTGTACTGTTTTCCATGGGATTTGGATTGCACCCCAATGACAAGAATGTCTGCACTAGGCCGGGCCTCCTAACTGGGAACACCAGAGGAGGAGGAATTCTGCAAGTATTGCCTCGTCACAGCATCACTGAACCACACCACCAACGAAGCTGGAAAGTCGAATGTGATCCCACATGTGCACGATGAGGGAAGTCTTGCAGAACTGGGAAGCATGCACACTTTCTGCACAAAGCTGGTATTCTACGATTCTATGATACCTCACCTAGATCCTCACGCACAACCTACCACCTTGAAAAAAAACTAATTCAAGGTGGAACGGGTACAGAAAACAAAGGTGACTTTCCATTCCTGCTAATCCTATTATCTTACCTGCTCACATCCTACAGCCTGCTGTTCTGAACTACTGCAGACTGCCAGTAATAGCAACACAAAGTGTACGGCCACGCTAAGTCACATACGTCTTTAATAGGAGTAAACCAGAAATACCTACATCCTTGACAACTTAATTCAGGAAAGGACTACTTCCTTCTCTTTCCTTGAACATACAATAACCTGACCAGCACTGAAGAAACCGAGCCGTGACACATCAGCTCTACCTCCTACCACCAGCATCCGACAGCCACTTCTGAGCGAGCTCCTGGTGAAGCCAGATGTCTCCTTGATGCACGTCCTGGGTGCTGAGCGTCTGCAGTCTGGCCAGGACACAGAAGAGAGACTGCTTCAGAGGCACAGATGGATACACTCTGTGCATCAGCAGACAAAGGACAGATACCAGTGATCATGGTCCTGAGCTAATCTCTTTGCTGCATTTGATGCTATCAACCCAGGAATACTGCCTTTTCAAGCTGAGAAAGGGGGTAGGGTCCCAAAGGCTCATCTTCCTTCGGCCAATGCACACAGCAGACGGCAACACAAAAATGTCTTCACACCTTCAGACTCCTGCCTGGTGATAACTCAAAGGAAGAACTGTCTCTTGCTGGATTTATTCAACATTAAAGTGTGGCCAATAGGAGAATGGTCAGATGGCAGCTAGATTCTGCTCTGCCTGTGCTTCTGCACACCAACTACACTACTGCAGTCAGGATGGCTTGGCTGGATGTGATTATCGGAAGTCGTGCACGGCAAAGTGAGCTGGTAGCAGAGAAACATTTTGAGAAGTTTGCAGCTCTCATGAAAACCGAAGGCACAGACTTCTGAACCAGTCGCTGCTGTCTGGAGCAAGCTTTGCTCTTGGTTCCTTCGCTGGAGCTATGTTCTGGCACAGCGTAATTACTCATGGATGGGGTCATCATTTTTGCTTGAACAGGAGACTGGGTCTCATCCTGTAGATACAGCTTGGCCTCAGTTCTTCAGGCTTCCATTGTTTCTCAGCTGGACTATCCCAACACGCTCCTTATCCGTGTATGAAGCCACCACTAGCACAGGCTGAGGCAGTGGTGGCAGGTGTTTTTAGAGAAGGCAGGAGGCTCGCTGGATACCTTATCTCAGCTAAGACTGCTTGTATGTTCTTCTGCCTCCCAGAAACATGAAGGGATAGATCCTTGACCATCTGCACCCCGTGACTTCCCCGAGGCCCTGCAGAGCTAAGGGCATGGACAGAAAATTGCCTGCAGTTATGTTTTTGTGAGGAGCCGCTAACTGTCTGTCCCCACCTCAGCACTGCTCTCCTGGGGCAGACGGGTGGCTGCTTACCAGGTCCTTACAACGTGGAAGAAACTGGGTTCGTTTGGGGGAACAGGGGTATGCTAAATTTTAAAGAGGCACAAGCTGGACAGCAGTTTGGGAATTCCCCCTTGCCGTAGGGCCAAGGACAGCACAGGTCTTTTCTTTGCAGTGCCAAGCCTTGCTCCAGCACAGGAAGAGGGACGCTGCCTCCATGCTACGCTGCAGCAGAGACTGCGGCTGTATGGCATGAGATGGTGATGGAGGTCACCCCAGGATTCCTAGTGAGGACACCCTGGCATGAAGCAAACCCTGTTTTCTCTTGTACTGCAGTAGGCCAATAGCACACTGCATATTAATGCTATTCGCTATCTGCCAAACCATGTCCCAAAGAGTCATCAGTTATCACTACCCATTAACCAAAACTTTAAGGTACTTGTTGCCAACTGATCATCATTTATTCCAAATAAAAATTAGAATTCCTGCAAGTAACCTTAGTGTACTAACTCTCAAGTTCTCTGTTGGTGTCCGCAGCCAGAGCACATCTCAAAGCCTCCCTGAAAGTCATGCGTGTGGCGCAGCTGCGGCTGCTCTGGTCCCCAAGATGCTGCTCCTGGGCTGCGCGGAGCAGGCTGGACGGGTACCCACCTCCAGCTGGTGGGAAACTCCTCAGTTCCGAGAAACCAACTGGTTCTTGAGGGGAGGTGAGAGCCAATGAGCCTGATTAAGCTGACTGCCTGTGAAATCCCTGCTGGTAAAGACATAATTCACCACTCTCCATCAATGGGCGGTCAGCTGCCATGTACGCAGGAATGCAGCTGCCCTGGGAGCACCCCGCGGCTGCCTTTCCCAGAGCTGCCCCCACACCCGGAGCAGGTCCAGAGCCAGAAGAGTCTCTGTCAGGTTGGTTTTCTGAACCAAGCACTGCATGCTGTTTTGCTGGACACACTTGGTTCCTTCTTCTTGAACAATTCCTACCAGTAACGAGGCCAAAAAACACAGGCTACCTCTTATCAACCAGAAGCACCAGGATGGAGACATGTCATTTGAAAGACATCAAATCCCAAGTTCTCCTTGGGAGGTGGCAACAACACCAAGCACCTATACAGCCCCACAGGCATGGCCGGGCACGTTCAGGGATGACAGATGTCCTTCCCAGCTCTGCCAACAGCGAATGTCTGTGCAAAATCACTGATCCAAACCGCAGGCGACCTAGGTTTCCCAGCCCTGCTTCTTAGCAAGGCCGTCAGGATCTGCCAGCTTGCACACAGTGGGAGCCATTGCCTTTCACTGGGCCTCACAGATGCTCTGACACAGGGGAACCTCCCTCCTTTCTTAGCGCTGCATTTGGAGAGCACATTTTTGGACATATGCACGTGGTAAGTGACTATGTTACACCCTAGCTCCTACCAAAGCTAATCCATGGTGGGTACAAACCGCGAGAAGAAGCAGCTCTGTGCAGTCCAGACATCCCTGGGAGGACTGAAAAACCAAGCTGCCTGCAACAGGATGGGAAAAGCTGATGATGACACAGTTACCATTTTATACTCCCATCTCCCAACCAAAACTCAGGGGCACATGAGATAAGCCAAGGCATCTCAAGCCGACACACCAGACTCATCTCTTGTTCAGATGGTGGCTGACTCTATGTACAGAGTTAGCAGGACCCCAGCAAAACGGAGAAGCCTGCAAACAGCTACTGCAGTGATGGCTGCCCCCCAAAATCCTCAGGCACCAAGAGCATGATGACAGCCCGGGAAGTGCAGGCAGTCACAGCTCCTCAGTCCTTCTCCAGCCTGAGCTCTGCCCAAACCAAGCAGCCACGCACAGCCCATGGAGCCTGCTGGAGCACGCCTGTCCGCTCACCGTGCAGCTCCACCGCCAAGGAAGGGTGGCTGGAGTTGTGTGGGGAAAAGGCGAATCTGCTGGGAGGGGAAGCAACAGCACATCTGGACAGGGAGTCAGAAGCAGCTAGAAAGGAGCCCTCTGATTGTCTGATCTTTTCTGCAAAGCATAAAATTACTCCACAGGTCTTCCACTAATTTACTCCTGTCTGAACTACAACGTATCTTTTAGAAAATCTTCTAATCTTGATTAGAATATTGTCAGTGACAGAGAAATCACAGCAACTCTTGATAAGTAGTTCCAGTGGTTAATTACCCTCACTGTTGAAATTTGCACCTTATTTCTAGTCTGAATTGTCTTGCTTCAGCTACCAGTCATTGGATCTTGATGTATTTTTATCTGATAAAGAGCTCTCTATTACCAAATTTTTGTTCCTATATAGGTACTTACAGATAGTGTTGAAATAATCTCTTAACCTTTTCTCCAAAAACTAAACAAATTGGGCTCCTTGAATCTTTCACTATGAGGTGCATTTTGCAAGCATTTCATTGTTTTTACAGCTATTCCCTGAGCCCCTTCCAATCTATTGGTTTCATTCTTATACTGTGGACACATGAAATTGATGAACTTCAGCCCTCTAGAAGTCCTCTCCTTCCCAAAACTGACAATCACCATCAACAATTCACAAAGGCCTTGACCACATCTTCTAGAATTCCTGAATTAAATCATTCAGACTTGCTGATTCAAACATGTCTAAATCTCCTACCTGCTGTTTAATATGCTTCCTAATTACAGTTGGAATATGAAGAATTCATCATTCTGTGATAAGATACATCATCTTGCCTCTTCCCAGACACCAAACAGAAGTGTTCACTGAACACTTCTCTTTTTATTTTTCTTTATTAACCATTCCACTACTTCCTTACAGTAATGAATGAATGCTGGGTTTAGGATTCATTAGTTCCTAATAAACTTGAAAAAAACCTTTTCACTGTCTTTAACTCTGCTGGTTACCTTTTCTGTATCCCCTTGTGTAACCATGGTAATGTAGGCTCCTGAAAGTAGCCAAGAGGGGGGAAGGTGAGCTGGGAAATGAGCTTTCAATCCTAAATCCATCACTTCTATTTGTATGTTATGTAGACTCTCCATGGAACATGTAAAAGTTGAAGATTAGGAACTTGCTAAGATGTATGAACAGTGACTATTCTCATGATTCACAGGCTAAAAATACTGTAATACAGTGATCAAGATGCTGTGGACAAGGCAGCCACTTCAGCAGAAGCTCACCAAGTACAAGGCAAAGATGAGTGTAAAGTCAAGACACATTGAGTAGTGGTAAAGGAGATCCCCCTGCATTTCCACGCTGCACTGCTGAGACCAGAAAGGAAAAAGCACCAGGGAGGACACAGGAGCTGCTCTGAGCTCAACATCTGGATCTGTGTTGGAGGAGGAACCGAGATGCAAGATTTGTCTTTTCTTCAGGTAAAGCAGCTATGAAAGAGAAGGAAAGAGAGGTTTCCCTTGAGGAGAAAGGCAGCAGAGATGACAGACTCAGACAGAAGTCCGCAAACTAGGAAGCTCTTGGATGTGGCAGACAGTGTCGGTCTTCCCATCAGCTGAGGTGCCGATGTCCCTATGGAAAAAGGCGGTGTACCCAGCAACTGTGGTGTGCTGGTATTCTTCTCTCATCGGCGACTTTGTTTCCAAGTTCTTAGTCAACAGCATAATTTGCTAAATGTATTTAACTTCTTCCCTAAATTTTACTGATACTAAGCGTGGTCTGGGGAAGCTGGGCAGGCACAAGGTGCACGACTTCTCCGCAAGCAATGAACCCAGATAAAACGGTGAAACAAACCCTTTGTGCGGCTGTAACCAGAGCACGTCTGGGAACGTCAGGAGCTGGAATGCTTCCCACAAAGCCAAAAGGGTCACTTTGAGGGCTGCTCATAATTAATCACTCACGGCGGATGTTAGTCTGCGGAGCTCTGGCAAAGGGCTAAATGGCAGAGAGAGCCTCCACCCGTGGTTCCAGCTGGCCGTGCAGGACCAAACTGGTGTTATCAACTCTCTACCTACTGGAGCTTTCAACTTCTGCTCAATACTTATCGATTACTTTATTATGTTGCCGTTATTTTTATTGCTTTTATATACATACAGATACACAGATGTACAAAATATGTTAGCACAATACAGCTTGCTCCCCTCCGCTTTCTTTTGTTCCTGTGCATTCTTTGCTATCTGAACAGAGTGAGAATGAATAGTTTATGTCTCTTCTTAACCCAGATTAATACATTTTTAAGCAGTGCAATTTCCTTTTGATTTTAACTTTTTGGTATCCAGTAAAATGTTCTTTAAAAACTCCTAATTATGCTTCACCTTTTTTTTCTGTTTAAGTTCTTTCTCCCAAATGATCTGGCTCATAATTGCTTTCAGCTTTGTGAAACTGGCTCAGATATATATTTTTTTGTGCGTGTGTCTGTATGTGTGTGTGTTTAATACTCTTAATTTCTGATTTGAGTTTTATTCTGCCTGAACACCAGTACAATGAAGTCAAGGTTACTTTTACCTAAGTCACTACTAAATTTTAGTTTTGTGATTCACTCTCCCCATCTGCTTAGATGAGGGTAACTACGGCATTCTCCATGGGGGCTGCATTGCTTCTTTGAACCAGTAGGATTCAGAAAGTCTGGGGAAGCTTTGGTATCACTTGGCTAAATCCTCCAGTGAGCATCACCATGAAAATGTAATTTACTCTCCAACATGTTATAGTGAAATACCTCAGAAACTGCTTCTGAGACACGCAAACCGAAGTGCTGGGAATGAGCAGTGTGGAGTGGATGAAGGAAAAATGGTCCTTGTTTCGGATCTCTTGGTCTGTTAATGTGACCAGAGGTGTTGCTTACAGTCTCTGTAGAAACTTGAAATCCTAAGCTGCAGAAAATGTACAAGTAATACTGTTTAAAATACAAACCAGAAAAGATACTGTGCAGCTAAGTCCAAAAGGGATCACCAAGACGGCGGTGGGAGACATGCTTATGACAGGTTGCAATGATACGAATCACCTTTTGCATTTACAGTCAGAAGCAGGAAGCCGAGTCTGATATAAAATTGCAGGAAGCAGACCCAGAACTTTCTGGGTTTGCTGCAGAAGTGTGGACCTGGACAAGTATTGCAGTGAATGATGAAAAACCAGCATTTACACACAGCTCACGAATACTAGCAACTGAAAAGGCCATTCAGCTTACGCTAGAATTGTATTATATTTTCTTACATAACTTCCCTTTCTAAAGCTATTCACTCATAACATGTTTTATACACCCCTGCTCGCTTTGCCCACAGAGGCTGCCTGGCACACAGCAACACAACCACCCGGGGTGCACAATACCAAGAGAGACCGTGGATCAGCCTGAAGTTCTGCACAAGTCCCTGGGAAGGGACAGAGCAAGCACTGCTCCTGCCTGGAACCAACAGCCAAAATACACCCCGCGGCCCTGGGCAGGCCCTTAACAACAAGATTCATTCATATAAAAAATATTTGCAGCAAGCCCGTTACAGGATGACTCTATCCCTTGTCTGCTAGCAATGGCTTTTTGCACCTTCCTCTGGGACACCTCACTGTCCAGCAAGAGAATGAAGACCCCAGCCACCAACGCCGTGTGCCTGTAGTGCAGAGCAGCAGAGGAGAGGTCAGGAAGGGGGACTCAAAACAGGAGTGGTAGCCTGCACTCAAGAAGTGATGAGCTGGCAGGAAGACTGGGTGACAGCAGAAAGAAAATGAGGTTTCTGCCTGTAAAACGTTGCTCCACTGCCCCTTTGCAGCACAAGCGTGGCCTGTATGGAAAAGAAAGCATGTTTTTCTGGAAAAGGTCCTCAGTCCACCCCAGGAGAATACCAGCTACCCCGTCGGCCCAGTCTTCCTTGGCAATGTGGGGCAAGTTATTTATACTGAGATTTTCACAGGTGGCTACTAATTATACTCTCTTCATTTTTCCAGGTGCCCTGTGCAAGACACCCAGAGCCAGATGTTCAGAAATGCAGGATGCTTATAACTACAACTGCAGCCGATGGGTCTGGCTTGCTGCCCCTGTGCGACGAAGCTGCGTGCCCATCTGGCTTCCCTCGGCACTTCCATCATCCCTGGGCAGGGCTCTGATCATCACAGCGTTTTGTCTGCCTTGTTCTTTTCTTTTCTCTGGTCTTCCTCTCCTCCTCACTTTCTCTGAGGCCTTTTTCCCTGTTCAGCCCTGCAATGCACAGCTCCTTTACTGTTCTAGCAACTAATAAGTGTATCAAGTCCCAGTAATTATCTCTAATTAGGGTTAGTGATTATACTGTTGGGTTGGAGAAAATCAATCTCTGGTTTCCCATCAGGGAGGGCAGAGAGAGTCGGGGTGGGGAGGGGAGCCGGCACTGGCAGCTCCTTCCCGTGCTCCGATTCCTCCCGCGAGCTTCTCCCTGCCCGCGCTGCTAATGGCGCTGCTCACCCCGAGGACCAGGAGCTCCGTGTGGGGGAGATGGGTCTGAGCGATGGCAACCGGAGCACAGCCTTGCTCCTTCGCTGGTCAGGAGAAGGGGGAGGGCAGCCCACCTCAGGGATGCACAGCAAAGCCAGGGCTGTGATGGCATCTGTCCTGGTTTCGGCTGAGATGGAGCTAATTTTCTTTTCAGTAGCTACTGTGTTTTGCATTTAGTATGGGATTTGGTATGTGAAGGATGTTGATAATACACTGATGTTATTAGTTGTTGCTAAGAGATCAAGGACGTTTTTCAGCTTCCCAGGTTTTGCAAACGTGCAGGTGCAAAAAGCTGGGAGGGTATAGCCAGTACACTTGACCCAAACTGGCCAAAGAAAGTATTCCATACCATAGATGGCATGCGCAGTATATAAGTGGGGGTCGGCTGGTGGGCCGGGCGCTGTTCGTTCGGGCGTTCATTCATTCAACTGTTCATCCCGTCGCTTGCTCTCTCTGGAACTTGCAGTTCCGAGATCGCTGCTAGGGAAATCACTGTTCTGACATCGCTGCTCAGGATCGTTCTGAGATCGCTCTCGGTTTCGCTCCATGATCACTACTTGGGACGGGCTGTACCAGTCATCAGGTTGTTGGGCGATGAGAAATTGTGCATTGTTCGTTTTGTATATTCTATTATCATTACATTTAAAAATTATTATTAGCATTATTAATGTATAATATAATTATTATTATCTTTTTCTTTGCTGTCCTGGTGAACTGTCTTTTTGTCAACCCACGAGTTTTCCTTTCTTTCCAATTCTCCTCCCCACCCCACCGGGGAGGAGTGAGCGAGCAGCTGTGTGGTATTTGGTTGCTGGCTGGGGTTAAACCACGACAGCATCGCTGGGCCCAGTGCGGTTGGATGCTCTCAAAACACTCGTGGCCACCTCCACAGAACAGGGCTGCACCTGCAGGTCCTTCTTATGGGGACAACGGGGCTCGTGTACAGCCGGTGCCCTGTGTCTAGAGGCAAGATGAAGCGTGGGACGCTGGAGATGCAGAGGCTGGGCTCCCTGGAAGGGCAACGTGGAGCAGACACCTGAGAAGGTCCTACATCTCCTCTGGGCACAGCGTTTGTCAGGCGATGGCAGCCCACCTGAGTGATGCTCTACAGTCTGAGTGAAGCCTGAGGTCACAGGCACAAGTTGTATCCCAGCACGCCTACCCTGCATACTCCTGGAGAACGTGATTGCTGACCATGAGTGAGTCACACCATGGCTGTGGTCGAAAGGGTAAAAGGTAGAAGGGTTGGATATACTGGAAGACAGTTGTGGATGAGGGTGAAAACTGGAAGAGGAATAGCCAGAGCAGTCTGTCACACACCAGAGAAGTTGCCTTTTGAGAAAACTCACAATGAAGTGTGTCCATAATGCCCAACCCATGAGTCTAGTGAGCCAAGTGCTCACACCTCCCAAGCAGCAAGGCTCTGGGTGCGGAGAACGGCAGCCAGATTTCTGGCAAAGGAAGTCTGCAAGAAGAAGAGCAGGTCTGAAGCAAGAAGGTGCTGCCCTTCACCCCATGCTTGTACAGAACCCCGGCCACTGGGCTGGAGCTGAAACTTAATTTTCATGGCTGGGTGACAGCTTCTATGGCTCCTAGGAACGGTGGGAGCAGGCAGCTCTGCTCCCAGGCACGATTCCTGGCTCACCAGCTCCATAGAGGAGTCATGCTCTGACAATGGGAGCATGAGGCCCTTCTGTAAACCAAGCGACAGATGAAGCTACTTAATACGCTCAAGATAGTTGGGTCATCAACTCTCTGAGAACAACAGCAGCTTCGCAAACGTCTGCAGAGTCACCAGTAAAGCTGGAAAATAATACAACAGTAATAGTTTTTCTGTATGACTGAATAGGCTACCAGTACTTTCACATAATAGCTCAAGTGCAGATAAAATGGTCTTGAGATGTAATGAGGACAACTCTGGCAGAACGTGGACTGGCAGGCAAGGAGCTGCTATAGACTGTCTACAGACTGTGGGTTTTCATAAGGGATTTCATCTGAGTTGCTCCTTGCCGCTCTGCCTCACAGATACCTCCCCATCTCTCCTCTCTTGGCTCGTGCAAACACAATCCAATTTGCACAACTCAATAACAACTTTGCATATTCACGCAGAGTCCAGGATATCTCTGCTGAGCAGCTCAGTGTGCCTTTCCACTTTACAACCAACAGATCAGCAGTTTCAGCTGATGTGCCACAGCATGCTCCAATTCAGACCTACAGTGCTGGTATACACCTTTGCCACTCCAGATAAACAGCAAACACCTTAGCCTATCTGATTTCATCCCTAGTAGAAAGCACTTCTTTCCTCCCATGAGGGCAGACTCAGTCTGGAAAAATCATTCCACTGCCTACCTACAGGCTAGAGTGAGTCAGCTGGCTGCCTAAAGGGAGACAATACCGTGGTAAAACGTAAGGATGCAGTATGTTGCAATACCGTAAATACTACTGCCACCATGACATGGCACGTCCTGATAACACCCTGTGACAGTGGCCTTGCTCAGCAATTTAGGAAGCACAACACAGTACTGTACTTTGTCCCTGGGATCCGCGGGGAGGATATGGGAGCACATCGCAGTGCCAGGGCTGCAATGCCCCTCTGGGAAGCAGGAACACTCTGCACAGCCATTCCTGTTGTACAGATGGAAAAACCGAGAGACTGTGAGAAGCAGTTTGTCAGTCATCCCCGGAGTCCCTAACGAAACCAAAGACACAATCTGAGCCTCCCAACTGCAATGGCCCTGCATAACCCTGGAGCCTGGCAGCCGGCGAGGTGGCGGTAGGACAGCTAGCCTTCGGAGACATGGCTGGCAAGCACCTCGCTCCTGGCTCTGGTATCTACTAGCACATCCACAGAGACCGTGCGACCTTTATCGAAAGCTGGGGATGAGCCAAAGTTCATGGACTCTCTGAAACATAAAGAAAATTAACACTTTTATGGAGCATGGAATATTGAAAAACCACTGAAGATGTTACAGGTAACTGAGTCTCTTGAGCAGAGAGAGGACGCTCATCCCAAAATCACCAGTTTCCCACTCAGAGGTTGTGTAGGAACAGCCAATGGTGACCACAGCCACAGGTAAACCTCTGCAAACCAAGGGGTTAACCCTACATTAGCCAACTGACCACCCTGCCACAGGAGTCACTGGGAGAGGTCCTGTGCTCAGAATGGGCCCACATGAGTGATTTGTGGGGGGCAGGAAGGACCTGGATCAAGCGGACAGTGCCGTTTGCGCTCCGCCTCGGCACACAGCCCAGGGAGCGACAGCAACCCGAGTCCAGTCTGCACCAGTGTTTAGCTCAGGCCAGGCCAGCGCTTTTGGTTCACGTGCCTGAATGGCCTCTGAGCACACAAAATGGATGAAACTAAATAAGAATACCTGCTGCAGCACTGCATCTAACATGCTCCAACCACTGCAGGACGTCCAGTTCCCCAGACCAGGCTGCAACTGGACTGTACTATGCTCCCTGCACCCCTGGCAATGGGTACAGTGCAGCTAGCACGTCTTCACCCACCGCTGCTTGAAAAATCCCATTCCCTTGCTCTACAGTGGAGACATAGCTCAGCACAGTTCGGTGGTGCCGACCAACAGCTCTGCACAAGCACCACCTCATCCAGGCACAAAGGTGATCATTGCACAGTCCAGTGCTTGCACATCTCCTGCCCACATGAAGGACAGTGGGCTGGAGATGAATTGGCAGACTGGGGGCCAGCATGCACCTGAGGATGATCGGGATGATAATGAGGACTGAAGTGGTCTGTTATCTGCAGGACCTCTAAAAGATTTCTTGCAGGATCAAGGTGCCCAAAAGAACAAGGCAGAAGGCAGCAGGGAAAGCAGGGGCAGCCCAAGGTTAAGGAGCTGAATATTTCCTTTGGGGAGCTGGGATCTAATCCATACACCGCTGCAAAATTCCCAGAACTACTGTTCAAGTCACTTATACCAACACTTGTCAAAAACAGCCACCAATAATGTGTTCCTCCTGTTCTGAGTGCTCAGGTGGAGACTCTGAGGACTGATAAACAGGAGCTCACTGCTCACAGCTACACTTTTAAAGGGCTAAAAAAAGCCTAAGTTCTTGGGAACGAAAAAGCAATTCTTAAGCTCTAAACTGGGGGCACATAGTTATCGGATGCTTTTGACAATTTTGGCCTTATCGTCTCTTTGCCTCAGTTTCCCTTCTTTTGAAAGAAATAATAATAGCTGAGAGAACAGAGTTACAACGCTTGGAACTATGAAATTCATCGTAGCTCTAGCATATGCCTAGCAAATAAAACCTCAAGCTGATCCAGCATATCTCAGTCCTTCAGGCTTCCATCCACCACAAGAACTGGACACCAAGGTTTGCTGGAACTGTCCTGCCTTGCGTCATCCCTTCAAGTTCCTGATGCACTCCTCCTCTCCTCCGTGAAGTCCCGACAATTTCTAGCTTCTACTCAATGCAAAGCCTTGAATGCAATGGCTCCAACCTCACATTTGGATTCATCCTCCTACTTCAGGCAGCCAGATAAACATTCGTAAGATGCTACCATATGAATGTTATAGTGAATTTATAATACTTATAACATACATATGAATTTGTAGTATTTTATACATGATTCATGATGCAAAGTATTAATTACAGATAAATTTACTAAATCTCTGATCTCTGCTTCATCTTCAGACTACAAACAACCCTTTAACATATTATCGGGAAGGATAAAGGTCCCATACCAACAAACACCACAGACAGACCCTCCTCATCCTCTTCCTTTCAGCTCTGGCGTCCCTACATCCAAGTTCTTGGCCCTTGGCTGAACAACAGTAACCAATGTTGAACTTTTCCAGTCGGACATAGCAGAAAGCAAAGCGAGCTAGCTGAAATCACAGCCAGCCGTGGTTTAACACCAGGCTCCCAGCCAGCAGCTCTCAGCCCCGGTCAGAGGAGCACACCTCCGCCTCGCTCCCGCAGGAAGCATCAGACCTGGCCAGTCCCTCTGCAAGTGCCTGCCCGCCGGCTGGGGGGAGCCCTGGGGAGGAGCGCGGGCAGGCAGGGCTGCTGCGGCGGGGAAGCGCCCGTGGTGCAGGAGGTGAAAGCAGCCCGGCTGGAAGCAGATCTCTCAGCCCGGTGCACGCACCTTGGCAGCTTCAGAAGCTGCTGCCGCCACTGTCCGCGGAGCTGCTCGCCACGACTGCAGCTGCAGTACCCGGGCAAACCAAGCCAGAAACCTCCGTTTAAATCAAACTGTTCTGCTCTGCACTGAAGCAGACTGGGCACGAGCTGGAAGCCAGTTCCAACGTCTCAGTCAGGGGTAACTACAGAAAATCGAGCGTCCCCGGCTGTTTAACTGACTCAACACAATGTGCCAGGGAAGGCCTGTCTGCATTCTCAGACTGAGTAAAGTGGCAAGGACCACCGAACTATGAGGCAGAAGCTGCCCATTTCCATAAGCAAGGAGAACCTGCAGCAGCACGCCTGGAGGGAGGGAAGAAATATCCACATCTGGGACTGAAACAACTGTGTAGGGGTATTGCACCAACCCCGGTCCTTGAGATGAGCAGATCCATTGGCTGATGTGGCAGGACTGGAAAGACTGCTCTGGCTTGCTTTCTGCTAGCTAGTTCAGAGGCACCAAAATAAAGAGAGTAGGGTTACAGGATTCCTACCTTAGAGTAGGAAGGACTGAAACGACGAGAGGTAGCCATAGATTTTAAGAGCAGGTCCTACGCACCATGCAGGGAAGAGACCAGCCACAGGATTATAGGCAAATCATGGGGGCAGCAAGCTTGTTTTGGAGACACCACACCTTGACCAGCCAGCTTTCCCTGCAAAGTGTGTGAGCACACGTGTACCCTGGGGATGTTCTTGGTGTTCCTGGAAACCTGCCACGGCAGGGTGAGATGTGCTGCTCCTGCATCCATGGGCTATGTACAGGGTGAAGGCAACTTTGTTCCAAAAGTGAGAGCTAAGCTTTTCCTCCTCAGTAGCCAAATACCCGTTCTTTCGTAGATTCATGACCCTGCTCTGACCTGAAAGAATATGTTGTGCAGCCACAACCAGGAGAAAGGCACAAGATGATCCCACCAACCTCCCGTCTGCCATGACCTGCGCCACCCTGCTCTCTGCTGCCTCTTCTTCCCTCAATGTCATTGTCCCCCATGGCGAGCAGCGGTATGCCAGGGAAACAGGTTTTCCCTTTTCTTTGTTAATTCTTCCCTCATTACATTTGAAATTCCACAATCAGTGTGCACTGTAATTGTCGAATTTGATGCTAATGATTAATGAATTAAACATGGATCCATCAATTAGTCCTCGGAGAATAATTCTGCATAAAGCAGCGGATAATGTAATTACAGTAACAAAGATAATGAGATGTTAACATCGACGGAGCCCGACGTGACATGATCACAGCAGGCTCAGCAACCCCGGCCTGGGGGAGCCAATCCCTCACTCTGCAGAGGCAGAGCATCGGGGGGCAGAGCACACGCTCTGGGCCTGGCGGGGGGGGGCCCCGCTGCTGCGACGCTCCCCCAGCACCAGCGGCCAGGCAGGCACCGGCAACGGCAAGGTGCTCTCCTCCCGCCTGCCTTGTGCAAACATGCTCCTGGGCTATCTGCTCTGGAAGCAACAACGAAGCGTGCTGCTAGGCATCAGCATGAACCCGGTAAAAATCCTGCAGCTGCTTGGAAACCCAGCACCATCTCCAGCCCAGGCTGGGCTCCCAGGCGCTTTGCCGAGGGGCTGAGACCAGCACAGGCTCCCCATGACCCCATCTGGCACAACAGCCAAGGGGAGAGGCAAGCTACCCACATGCAGCTCATCGAGGGCTGTCCTGCAGCACGTGCCTGAGGAGCCCGGCCGGCTGGCTCTGGCCAGTGGAGCTGTGAATCAATGCAAGCACTCATAACTCAGCCAGGGGACAGCTGGACTCCTGTCACTTCAGAGCAAACACAAGCATCAGCACCCCAAGCAGTGCCTCCACCACCACAGACACACTTAAGAAAAATCTTCCCCTCGGCTACAGAAGCAATCCTGCAGCAGGAGGAGGAGGGCTCACACGCAGCCTGCCCTGAAACACGTATCAGACCAGGCGGACTGTTCCTCAGGGCAAAGGCGACCAAGCAGCATCAGCCCCTTCCAAGCTCTTCCCCCACATAAAGGACTCCAGTGCTTAAGCTCACACCCCTGCACTGAGACCAGCTCAGCTCATTCTGCCTGGCCTCTGTGCCAGAGACACTGGCGCAATCTTTGCTCTCCCGCACCGCTTGGCAGCAAACCCCATGGGAGGCTCATGGTCCTCAGCGAGCTGGAGAGCCCCGTACTGAGCCACCGCAGAGACAGGCAGAGCTTTCTCCTTTAAAGTCTTCCCCTAATACCATGCTCTGGCTCTCCCACGTTTTGTTTGCTTTAGTCCCATCTCCAAGCCACCTCGCCTGGCTGCCTGTGCAACGCTGGCCAGAAAATTTCACTTGGGACTGCTGCATTAGCTCAGCATTTCTGGCTGAGGTAGAGCATCTGCACTGCTTCTGCCTGCTAGATCAGACAGCCTTCTGCTGCCGGAAACTGTGCCTCCACATAGCTGCTTCCAACCACAACAATCTCGGCAATCTCTGCTGATTTTTCCTTACATTTCAACTTCTCATTTGAAGGTAGGTTTTCTAGTGCTCAGACGCTTGGCTTCCTTATACATTGCCCAACTGCAATGCAGTGTCAAGGAATAGGCTTGTGTGCTCTGTGCGTGCCCATGTTAAGTGTGCATGTAAGTACGTGCACGGGCATCACATACCACATTTTCAGACAGTATCCTTCATGCGCTCTTCCCCTGTGTTGACTGCTTTGGAGTAGGTCCCTACAAACCTCTGCAAAGCAAGAACTCAGGGCTGCAGCTGTGCTGAGACCAGTCTCTCATGCTGATTAACATTGTCTCCATATTTTTCTTGTGCTACCATCTGTCCTTCCCCGCTAAAACTTTCCTTTTTATCCAGTCTGCACTTTGAATAAGAGCTGCCCTCATTCTTCAAGCCAGAAACACACAGTGAATGAGATACAGATGGGACAAAGAAGCAGAAAGGGTGAGCTTGCTAAACTACAGCAAAGATACATCTGGGGATCCCTGAAGAAGAGTGGAAGAGAAGCGATATTCCAGTGGGAAGAGGACCTGCAGGGATCTCTGTAAAGGGATATCCAGGGATCTTGGACATTCGTAAAAATTTCTTCACCAAAAGGATTGTCGGGCATTGGAACAAGCTGCCCAGGGAGGTGGTGGAGTCCCCACCCCTGGAGGTATTCAAAAGACATTTAGATGTGGCGCTAAGGGATATGATTTAGTGGTGGACTTGGTAGTGATAGGTTAATGGTTGGACTCGATGATCTTGGAGGTCTCTTCCAACCAGAACGATTCTATGATTCTATGATCTGAAGGAGACACCAGAACCAGCACTGCCACACGTGCAGTCAATTACATGCTGCCAGGGTCCATACTCACAGCCAATTTATACCCAGAAAACAGCATCCTTAAGCTCTGGCAGCGAGATCTGCACATCCCTTTCCTGCCCTCTCCAACCCGAACACCACTTGGGTTTGCCTGGCACAGGAGACACTGCGAAGTGCTGCTTGCACTCTGGCTTGAGAGGTGCCCACGTCACCCTGCGAAGCTACGTGCCCAGAGCTCACCTGGGGCACTGCTGGGCACCGTCTGCTCCAGCTGCGGTCGACGGAAGCTGCCCATGCTTGGCGTGCCCAGCATCTGGCCCAATACTGCTCCGATCCAGAAACCCAGAATAACATAGGTGTTTCCATCATTGGACCATAACCAGCACTACCTCACCTGACCAAGGGTTTACAAGACCGAGCAGTAATTGCCAAGAAGTCTTTCTCAGCTTTCTCCAAAGGCCAGTACCAACTTGTGCTCTTCCTCTGTCTCCTTTGTCCTCCTGCTCTTCAGAAATCTCCACAGTTCCCACCACCTTCAGAGAACTTGTACTAGTGGTTTCAAAAAAGTCCTTTAGCAAGTGTCACAGTCCTTTTAGGACACCCCTGACCCAGAGACCCAGACACAGGGATGCTCTGACTAACCTAAGTGCTTTTGATGGTCTCATTTCCAGTTGTGGAAAATTAGACAAACAGACAAGCACAGATGGATCCTTCAAAGTCTCTGGGAGTCTTTGACATGAACAGGATAAGTGTATGTGCCTAGTTCTATGCAGCCTGATTTGCAGCATGAGCAATTGCTTCTCCTGGCACCCAGTGCTGCTGTAGTATTAGGTCTGGGGAATCAGAGCACCAGGACGCCTCTTCTGTGCTCATGCTGCCCATCACCAGCTGCCCGGCAGCGTGGAGAAGGAGGAAAAGCGAGCAGGGGATGGAGTCACTGGTGAGAGAAGCAGGCAGGCAGGAACAGCTGGGAGCAGGAAGAAGTGAGGAGAGCACAGGCAGAAGCGAGGAGGTCAGGAGTAAAAGGAGCCACATCCACTGGCTGTTGGAACAAGTGCCTTGTTCCTACATCCCAGCATGCCCCAAGTGCCCAGGAAACAGCCGAGCATCTTCCCAGCCAACGGTGCCTCCCACCTCGCGAGACAGGAGGCCCGCTCGGAGAGTAAGGCCCAGTCCTTCAACAGATCGAGGGTATAAATCTGCCGATGAGACAAAGAGCAGCAGGTCTGCTCTTCAGAAAAGGATAGGTCTGTACTGCAAAATGTATTAAAGGGAAAAAAAAAGATAAAGTTAAGATACCAAAAGTTGGAAATTGCCAAGACTGAGTCCACCAGGACAATTTTAGTGTGAGCCGTGCACATATGCACTGTAATGCAGCCTAAGGGGGTGCCGTGTTCCACGGACAGCCAGCACCACGCTGGCAGGGCACCCCCTGGGCAAATCTCTGCGGCGACAGGACAGCCTACCTGGGCAGGGGGAGGAAGGGAGAAGGGACCGGCGGGACGGGGACGCAGGCGAGTCCTCTGCAGCCCAGGGGAGGCCAGGTGTCTGCCGCACTCCCCTGGCATGATGACACCCTCCCAAGCACCCGCGACCTGGCACACCCCACGGTCCCCTCCAGCCTCCGCAGCGTTGGTGCAGGCGCCCGACAACCAGCTGCGGCACCAGGGCCACACCGACACCAAAACTGTCCCTAAAAGCTCCAGCTGGCAGCAGAGATGCACGAGTGGTTTGAACGAGTACCTGGCACAGAGGTGGGGAGCCTGGGAACTGCCACCTAAGCCCTGGTGATGGCTGACAGCATCGATCCTTCCCAGGGGACACCGCAGCCTGGCAGCACCGCTGCATCCTGCACCATCCTCCTGCAAGGGCAGGCAGGAGCCCCCGGCCCGTCAGAGGAGCGGAGGAGGGATGGGAGAGCCCACAGCTGCTCCCACCACAGCTTGGCCGGCACCGCGCAGGAACAGCCACGTCTGCGGCGCGGACACAGGGAAGGGACAGGGGTGCTCAGCTGTGCCGGGACTGCAGGCAGAGCTGTGCAGGATGGGGCCATGGCAGGGCTCGTACTGCTGAACCCCACCAACACCTAAACGCGTAGGTGTCTGTTGGCTTGAGGTGCGTTTGGAAGGTGACGACCGGTGCCTGCTAGAGAGGATTTCTCCCCAGACCGACACCAGGGAATGTCCATATTACACAGGGCCTTTAGACCTCGCCAGGAACTGGCCGCCCACTTTGGGGTTCCCTCCTCATGCCTCAGGGTGCCGTCGGCCAGAAGTGCCAGCACTTCCCACTCTGTTTTGACTAGTGACCTCCATGCAATGCACCCTGAATTTTTCAACCTAGTTCACCTTGCCTCGACAAGAAGGAAGACTTAACTGTAAAATAAAGATTCACTAAGTGATGCTAAAACATCCGACTTTTCACTCCAAGTTCAGAAAGAAATTGTTACACAGAGTAAAACATGTAAAGCTGTCTTAGCATCCATCAGTAAGACCACTTCATGTCTGCCCCCCTATCTAGCTCCAAAAGCTGGGGTTCAGCATCCATATGACCACCTCCTCCATCACAGAGCTAACCAATCCAAACGCTGAAGCCGACATGGAAGCTGACAACCAGCCTTATCTCTGCCATGGCATGCTTCCCCGTGTGACCTTAAGCTGTCTGTGGTGTATCTCTCCTCCTGCCAAGGCCTGCCTGTGCTCCCATTTCATGCCAATGCAGTACCAATGGCTTATTGAGGAACTGGTACCTTTGCTACTCAAAGATTCTTGAATTGTTTTTATATTAAGAGTAACACTTCACAAATCATAAGAAGCATTTACTCTCTTTATATCTATATCCACGTATTGCTTATACCCTTAACATATTCTTAGCCTTCATGCACATCAGTCACAATATATTCTCATCTAAGTGACGAAATGTTTTGTTCAGGCATGCTCATGAAGGTGAATTTCCCTCCCGCCCCACACGCTTGCAGCTTTCCAGGAATCCAGTGTTACATGCCCCTTCTTCCCCACGTGTCTCCCAGGATAAGGCCACTCATTTTCCTGATGCGGGATGCTTGGCCCAAAGAAGTGTTGTCATCATGACTGTGGAAGGTGGAGCACATACATGCAACACCCCCCCGCCCTAGGCAAAGGAGGGATGGCTCAAACAGACAAATGATTTCATCGCTGTCCCTGACCACATCTGTGCCACTAAAGAGATTCTTTTTATAGTGGGACACAAGAGTCATCAGGGCCCTTGCTTAAAATCCTGCGTCAGTGTGGAGTACTGAGCGGGACAGCAGCAGGCACTGGGGTGGACCCCTCTCCTGGCTCGCCTGGCGCATGCCGGACCCCCACCCCTGCCGGCCGTGGGGCTGTGCTGTTCGCACAAACCAGCCCAGGTGCTGCTCCACCATGGAAAAGTCAGCCTGCAGCAGTGGCCTGGCCACCTGCCCAGCCCCGAGAGAGGTCCCTCTGGAGACGTGCACACTAACAACACCGTCCCTCAGTCCTGAGACCCTGTGGCACAGCTAAGCTTTTGCCTACACATGGTAACTCTCTCCCCACCTAAAGCTACGCCCAGTCTATGTGCTGGTCTATGCTGCTCTGTAGACGTTGTCCAGGAGACTCCTTGCCATAAGCCAGAACCGTGCCAGGAACACCCAACAGCTCGGCAGCTGCCATGGCTGAACCATAATGTCAAGGATGAAGTGGTTCAATGGCAGTCTGCAACAAGTCTCCAAAGAAAACCTAGGGGACAAGAAGATGGCAGGAAAGTGCCTTGGAGATATCTGGGCATATGACAGATGCTTCTGGAAGGCACATCCAAAATGTTGTCAGATGAGCTCCCCTTGGCTGGCACTTCTCAGGCATCCTCCTGGTCTTCCAGGACACAACTGGGTAGGCAGCAAACACGATACACAAACAGCAAATCCTGCGTTGAGACACTGATGAAGAACATGCCTCTCGAGCCCATGGAGGTCCGGGTATGGGGCTTTACTTCCCAGGCCGGTCTGCTTGGTCAGGCCTAACTCTGCGCACAGCACTGCCTGCAATTAACACAGCAGGCAAGGAGTGCAAGCTGGCAGAGGTGACATGGGCCAGTCGCCTGCGCTTTAAGATTTCCTGATGCTGAAGGGCTTAATTTAGGGCTTAACCGTAAATGTTGTACTAATGCTGGTTGTTTGCATTTAGTTAGCTCTCAACCTGTTAACAGAACCTATGCTTGATCTCTGCTACTCTTCTGTCTCTGGATAGTCTCTTTACCAGTAAAATTTCAAAGAATAAAAGTTAGGAGGACATTGCAGTTGGAAAGTGAAGAAAAAATATCACAGAAAAGCAGACTGTTCTGCCAGGAGCTCTTGACAGTCCAGGAGGAGATTAGGTGCTCCAGAGCTTTCAGTAACCACCTTCCAAAACTTTGATCAAATCCCAATATATTTTCCAAAGGCTAAAGAAAAAAAAACCAACTTTCTAATTGAGGACAAAACTTCTGCTTCTAGGCAATCTTTGCACCAAACCTCTGAAGATTTACAGCTCTTTGAGACAAAATTTTAATATTGACAAAAGGAATACAGAATCACAGAATGGCTGAGGTTGGACGGGACCTCTGGACGTTGTCTTGTCCAACCCCCCTGCCCAAGCAGGGCCACCCAGAGCCAGCTGCCCCAGACTGTGTCTGGACACTTTTTGATTATCTCTGAGGAGAGAGACTGCACAACCTCCCTGGGCACATACAACATCACATTTGCATACATGTTCCACAAAAAGTAAGCCTTAGGTGGACATAAGGCAGCTGCAAAGTCTCACAATGTTCTGTGCCTCTGACAAGAGGGTTTACAATGGGAACACATGCAACCTAAAATAAAACCAACTCTGACTACGGTAAAGTTGCCTTCTTTAATGGTTTAAATACCAGGGTACAATGATCCACTGAGCTCAGAGTCCCATGGGTTTCACAAATATAAGCTCCTTCCCCATTCTTACTTTATTTAGCTCCAAGCTGTATAACTTTGGAGGTTATTTTGAATCATCACCAGAGTGCTGCATATGTGTTTCATCCATATACAGGGCAGTGTGAGATATTTTATCTTGTTTTTCTCCTCCTTCCCTTTATCTACTACTTCTTTCTTGCCCCTGGGTAAGGACTGTGCATGTAGTGGACATTAATTAGCACACTCACTCACCTTGGCGGAGCTCAGGTCACAAAGAAACCATGAACCACCTCCTTTGAACTCTAAACACAGGCCATTTGGTTTTACCCAGACACTCCTGGTGCAAAACAGCAAAACATTCAGGTCTCCAAAGCTCATGTCCTCTGAAGATTAACTTGTGCACTGGCAGAGAACTGCAAATTCTGAGGTGCTCCCTCTCCAGCTGCCCAAAGCACGTATGAGATGAGAGATGCCCCGTGGATCCCAGTAACAGTCCCACCCCTAACCCCAAAGGCAGCAAAACTGCCAAGTCCCTGCTAATTTGAAGCAGGGCAGATTCTTTACCAACCCCAAATCCAGTACTCTGCATTACACAGCGATACAAGCAAGTCACCTCAGAGGATTTTTATCACGTCAGTGCACTTACCGTGGTGACTGCTTCGTCAGCTGCAATCAGTCTTGGAGGCATCAGAGTGAGTTGAAAAAATTCCTCAGAAAACATCTTACCATTTGTGTACCAGGATAAAAAACCTTTCTGACCAACGCAGACAACCACCCAAAGCCAAGACACATAAAATCTGATTAAGGTTGCTGTCTTAATGCCGAGCCTCGTGCTGATGCGTGTGCTCTGGGTAGCACAGTAGCGCTGTTCTGCTCAGGGGCCCAGAGGGAAGACAGTGAACAGGGGATCTCAAATTCACAGATTTCTACATGAGAAAAGACCACCGCATCCATCCAGTTTGATCCCCTGCGCACATGCACGCAGCGACACACACATGAGCTGGATTAAAGCATATCTTGTAGAAAGATAACTAATCTCATTTTAAAGGCTTCAAGCAGTGCTAAGTCCACCAGCTCTCCAGATAAACTATTCCAACATTTAATTACCCTCCCTGCTAGGAAACTACATCTCCTCTCAAGTTTAAATTGCTCTAACTTCAGCCTCCGCGCACTGCGTCTCCTCAAGCTTTGTCAACCAGACTGAAAGGCCTCGCACAGCGCTCACTTCTAGGCGCCGGTTTTCCAAGCAGCAGTGATCAGTAATCAAGTCACATCTCAATCTGCTCTTGTGAGCCCAACAGGACTGAGACGACTGTTGAAAGCAGGACACAGGGTTACATGGGCATTTGGTTTGACATCACCATAAGCTTTTCTGTGGTTTGACTTTGAATTCTTCCTACAGCTCCGATAACCTTCTCTAAGTAGGAGCTCAGACAAAGCACCCCAGAAATGCACGCCTGAGAAGTGCCTCTGTACAGAGGCAGGAATTGTTACCACACTCGGGCATGCTGAGGGTGTACAGTGGTGGTGAAGAAATGACAGGGTACAGTGGAGAGCCATGGCAGAAAACAGGCAGAGTTGCACATCCTTGGTCAAAAAAGACAGTAGTTGCAATCATTCACTGACAGTTTATCTGGTCTGCAGACTAATTCTGACTCTACAGAAACAGCAGTTTGGGTTCAGAAGGGCTTATTATTTCACACTCGGCACCATGTGAACACAGCGATGTTAGCATGCCCCATTCCCTACGTTGTGTGTGATGCTGAGGACCCTAGCCAGCTCCTGGCATTCACTCCAGCTACATGCCATCTCATGAGTCCTCAGCTCCAAAAAGCTGTGAAGCTCAGTGTCAACAACACCCTGACCACAGGACGCAACCGGAGTGCGGAGCAGGACTGAACAGAAATGACGGTGTGGTCACCCAAGTTCACTCTCGGTGGCACAGCGTGCAATACCAGATTACGAAGGATTCCTGTTATCAGCAGCATGATCAGCACTCCCTTGTTATCCCAAACAGTGGAGAGGTACCCCTACCCTGTTGTACTAGACTGCTGCCAACAGCTGGGTGGGAAGAATGCGTGTGGAAACTGTCCATGCTGTCCTCCAACCCCAAGGACAAAGTAACGGCATGTCAGTGCCCTGGGAAACTCGGGCAGAAAAGCTCTAAGTTCAACAGCTCCCCTGGGCAGGGCAAGATACCTCCTGTGGCAGGAGCAGCAGCAAGCAGTGTGGCGTGAACTTTATGAGAAACCAGAGAGCCTCCCAACCTCACCTCCTCTCATCACTCTCTGTGGCAGCTGCGCCTCTTGAATGTGCACACAGAAGAGTAATAATTACAAAACAAGCCCCTCACATTAGTATTTCTCCAGGGGAAAGCAAGGAGGAAAAAGGGGGCCACAAAAAAGGAAAGAAAGAGAAGAGAACTTGCCAGAGATCAAGAGACATCCCTGGTTGAGATTTCCTTTGTTTTAGGGAGCAACGGCTTCCCCCACGCACAGCAACTCATCAGACTCGACTGTGTCCTCTCAGGGAGTTCACGCCACTAGTTCAAGCCCCTCTACTCTTTCTTCTGTCCTGGACACTAACCAGCATAAAATCTCAACCAGACCTTACCTGAGACCCGCACAGAAACACCAACACCCACTGAAGGCACTCCCAAAGAGGGGTGAGAGCAAGAAACTCCAGAACAGCTTTTGCTTCCAGCTCAGCAAAGCAATGCACTGCTGATGCACCGGAGGGAAGGATGGCCGCCAGCTCTGTGACACCCACAACAACTCTTACCTGTGCCTCCCGTCAGCTGTGTGCTGCTCCTCTCCTTCGCAAGCCCGTTGGCTTTAGGGCTGGCGCTGGGTGCTGCTGCCGTTGTTGCCCTGGGTAGCCGCTTGCCTGGTACCTTCACTGTAGTTCTCAGCAGATCGATTTCCTTCCCATGGACATTCTGCATGTAATCCTACAGCAGAGAGGCAGAATGGTTCAAGATCAGCCCTGCTGTGGCCCACCGCTTTCAGCTCCCCTCTCATCCACATAATCAAAACTAAACCCAGGATCCATTCATCCACATGGTAACTGGTTAACAGACAGATGGTCAGCCAGCAACTTGGAGGTGATTTAGGAGCTCACACGCTGGTTTCCCTTGCGCTATACTCAATTCCCAAGTCAGGTGGGCTAGAGGTAAAAGACCCTATGACTCTTTCCCATTGTCCACAGCCAGCCATTTCCTGACAACACGGACGCAAAGCCTTGATTCCAACCTGCCTTCTTCCCATGACTAGCTGGTGCCTTAGAACTGGTGCCGGAGAAATGCCAGGTCTCGCTTTCAGTGCCCAGAACTAGTCAGCTCTGATATGAATAACACCGGGATGTTGCCACAGGCAGTCAGATGCCATGACAAGCCCATTTGTGAAAGCCTGGCTGGGGATCAGAGATTAGATGGAGCAAAAGAGCACGTAGGTGGCAGGCAGTTCTTCTTCCCTGTCATCCGTTGTCTTTTTAATCACAGCACTCAGCTATAACAGCTATTAATATAATATAGTACAGTGTAAGTAATGGGATACCTGGAAATTCCCTCTCGGGTCACAGCTAGGATAATTCAAGCCCAAAACAATACAACTCAAGATAACTCCCTTGTACATTCACCTGCATAGCTTTACATTATCCAAAACTTGGTGCTTCCACCATTTCTTCTGGTAGACTATTTATTATACAACCAAAAACTCCACATGCAGACTGTTAATATCATTCTGCCCTGCCTCCCAATAGCATCTCATCTTTCAGCCAAAATAAGGCTGCAGACCTCTAGCCTCTCCTAGAGCTGAGTCGTGTCCCATGTCTTCCATCCCTTCCCTGCTCCACAGTGCACCACAGCTCTCCCCCAACCCTATCCGGGTTCACACCCCAAGAAGACCCGATCAATGTGACGTTCAGAGAGTTGCACAAAGGGGACTACCCTGTCCTGCTCTTGGGCAGACCTCAAGGGAGCAGGGACCAAAAGCTGAGCTAGAGACTCTGGGAGGAATC
The DNA here is from genome assembly GCA_009819775.1 of Phoenicopterus ruber ruber. Taxonomy (NCBI): domain Eukaryota; kingdom Metazoa; phylum Chordata; class Aves; order Phoenicopteriformes; family Phoenicopteridae; genus Phoenicopterus; species Phoenicopterus ruber. The sequence goes on from CM020216.1 coordinate 283,414, forward strand.
ATGACACGGGGGTGCATCCTCCCCTGGCTCTCTGCACTGGGAACGTGCACTGCAATTGGGAGAGGAGTGGCAGCAACTGTCCAGGGTGAGACTGTAGCTGCTGCAGGGAGGCTTGGACTTGCTCCAGTTCACAAGGAGGTCACCAAAAAGATTAACTCGGAGCTGGTTCCTGTCTGCTTCCAAATCCAAGAAGATAAAGACATGAACAAGATGAGTTTAAGAGCAACCATTCTCCCAATCCTTGGCTCCAAGAAGCAGGTGAATGGGGGCTGTATGGGAAATGCTCTGTAGTCTCAGGTGACCACCTGCAAGGGATACAACCTCTCAGCAGCACCTCAACACCTTGGTTTGAACTCTTCTCTTTCCACAGCCCCCTGTTCAGGCATCCAGTCCTCACAGCAAACCCAAGCAATGGGGCAGTGAGGCAGGACACCCTTCTGTGCTTCCAACTTCTGGGTGACTTGACCTCAAACGACACACACACCCCGTTTGGTGCCCCGGGCAATTCCTAGATAACCAGCCCAGCCAAACATTGCTCCGAGCTGTTCCCGGTTGGGTGGGAGCCTGGTGGCACCCTTGAGCAGGGAATCTCAAGAGGGGCTGGAGGATTTTCCCTAACTCAGCACAACTGCTGCGCTAGCCGGCTGCCTGCCGGAGAGAGCGGTCACCAGCGCACTGCTTTTATTACATGCTATAAAACAGCAATTTCTTCCCAAGCCTCCTCGCTAATTACCCAGCCAGTTCTCTCATTTCATTTTATTACTGGAATTAACAACGAGTTCAAAGCGTGGAAAGCTATTAAGATGTGTGATTAAGCCACATTCAATTAGTTTCTACAAACAATTTAATTGATGTTGCAGATAGAATTAACAGAAGGTGATTGTGTGAATGGCTCCACTGGCTGCAAAATGGGAGACGCTTTCTCTCTAGCTCTGCGCAGCACAGCACAGCCTGGCCAGTGAAGCTGGGCTGAACCACATACGCCTTCCTCACGAGCAGAAGCATTTACTCTCCAAGGCTTTGGGAAAGTGATAGGAAACCGCAACGGCCTCTTCAGAGAACTTGTTCTTTTCCTGTCACTGAACAGACTCACAGAAAGGTAAGAAAAATACAGATGCAACAAGGAAAGCTGTGCTGAATCCAGAGATCAGTTCCCCAAGCACGCCTGCCTTCAGCAAAAGCTGCTGCCCACTGCTCCAACTCCAGGCGTCCTGCTTGCAAAGTCTCTAAAACCGCTGACTGTTCCAGAGAGGAGGCAGAGGTGGCACCTCAGAGCAGGAACGCACAGCTCTGTAGGACCCAAGCATAGGTCCAGGCTGGTAGTCAAGGCAGATACGCTTCCGTCAAGGAGTCACAGAACACTTGATTTCAGGGCTGGACCCAGCTCACCTGAGCACACTCTGTCAACCTGTGCCTGCTAACCCACAGTTTAAGCCTGACTCCCAGTGAGAAAACTTCAAAGTGGGGCTGGAGGTGCCAAGATACAGATCCAGAAACAGGTCGAGTGATAAACACCCAAAATCAGATGAATAGCCCCACCAGGAAGCTTTTGGTTGGTAAAATCAGAAGTATGACCCAGCCAGAGCCATGCAGTAATCTTCATCTGACGGGGCACAGACACATCTGGGGCAGATATGTCTACTGGAGGAAAAAGAAGAAAGACAGGACTGCTGGTCCCTGGGGTACCTACACCCATCCCAAGAGAGACAGGGAGAGAACATAACAGAGATGCAAGAGAAGAGAAGTGTAGGCAGGAATTGCCCTGAATCATGCCAAGGAAAAGCCACTGGGAACACAAAAGCAGCACAAAAATGCTCTGGGGCTTGAACATCCTACAGGGGCTGGGAAAGACTCTCTTCCACCAGTGCTCAGCCATGCCCTCAGGGACCCCTCTGCTGCACCCTGAATTCTGCCATCCCCCACATATGTGGCAGTACAGGCTCACCCTGAGCGAGGCAGGGGAGAAGCTGGGACTTCATGTCTCAAGGAAGGAACTTCAGGATGCCGAGTGCCTCCTTGACTGAGGATCCTGCATACTTGTTTTTGCCAGCTTACCTCACCACGTGCCTGCTGGCCTGAGAGCTGCTGCCACAAATGCAAGTGACAAAGAAGCACGTGCCCTTCCTCAGGAACACAGGTTTTGTTAGTGACCCAGGCCGTTCAACCCTAACATGCTCTGCTTGTGTTACCCCGTGAAAGGACATGGGAACTTGCTTCATGCCACAGGAGACCAACCCAGTGATAAACACACTGCAGCATCTCCCAATTCACTCTAGAAGATGGGGAGGAGAGGATACAATGGGACATCCTCTTCTGGACCACCTCTTCCTCCAGGCTTCCTTCCTGCATCTGTCCCCTCCAAGCAGGTCATAAACCAGATACCCAGAGGGAACGCAAAGCAAGGCAGAGGAGCCTTTGCTAATCAGAACAGCGTACCATTCACCAAAGCCTTTGTCAGCATCACGGTAAAAAACGTAACATGATGGTAGGTGTCATGGCTCTTTTAGCATCACAGTAAAAAATGTAACACGATGGTAGGTGTCATGGCTCTTTTAGCATCACAGTAAAAAATGTAACACGATGGTAGGTGTCATGGCTCTTTTCCCCAATTCTCAGGGAGGCAATGCCACGGAGTGAGCATGCAGACCCCCCCATCCTTGCAGAAGTCAGAGCTGGGCAGCAAGCAGCTCTGCGTTCTGTGGTCCATACGTAATTAGTCCTTGCTCTAGGCAAACATATAGGGCAATACAACACCTATTCTGGGTGCAAGGTTCAAAGCTTTCAGTGAAACCTAGGGGAGGAGAGGCCCATCTTGTACCTTTCTTAGCAACGGGCTGTGGATCACCAGCAGCACCAGGTGGAAGCAAACCAGATTTTTGCTTGGGGCAACATAGTAATGAAATGAAACGCTGAAGAAGTGCAGTAAGGAAAGCAAGTGACATCAATCTAGATCACCCCCTGAGGAAGAAATGGTGTAAAAAGGAGAGAAACCTAGTGTGTAGCAGCAGCATCTGAGAGCGGTTAAACATCCCAGAAATTACTCTGCCTCTACAGCTGATTGTAATAATGGCCTATGATGTCTCTGATGGAAATGTGATAAAACTCACACACACGTGTGAGCACACATGCAGAGCAGGCGGCAGCAGCAGCCATTCCCTCCCAGGTTGGTTCTATAAAGACCAAAAAATGGGGTTACCAAGTTAGGGAACTGCAGAACCACAGTATGGTACAGGGATCAAAAACTACAAGAAAAAAAAAAAACCCTGTTCTCAAAGCTCCCGCAAATTAAGGAAAGGAAATGCAATGACTGGTTTTCCAGTGGAAGGATAGGAGGGTTAAAAGGCTCAGTGGCTCAGGAGCTGGACGACTGAGCATTGTAAGCCCATGAGTTAGAGACACAGGGTTAGAAATGAGGAGAAAGACTCTGAGGCTCAGGGTACTCCAACACCTGCATGTCTGAAGAGATTGGGGACAAATCGAGGGCCCAGGAGCATTCAGGAAGCACAGGAGCTGCAACATCTTGCTCTTCTCCCTTTAGCCCCAGAGAGCGCTCTAGCACCCCCTAAACCGCACCGTGCCCAAGCTCTACCCTGCGCTCCCCAGCCGCTGTCTGGCTGTCCTGCTGCAGCACGTCCTCTCTGCAGAGGGTGCTGTGGCCCCGGTGTCACAGGTGTGTCTGTCCGTGGCTCACTGTCTCAGCAGCAAACTGTGCTCAAGAGGGAATGGGGAAGAAGTCATTAGCCCCACAGTGGGGAGGCGACAGAGATGGATGGGGAGGCAGCTGTGCGCCTGAGCCAAGCAGTGAAGGGGATCAGAGATGCATCGAGTGACAGCTCAGCTCGGCAGGCTCTGCACAGGCACCTCATCTCCATTACCCAATACCTAGCAGCCAGGAAAATTATTCCATACCCAAATGGCACCATCAGCCGTGGCTGCAAGGAGTTCTCTGCCTGCTCCTCAACCCAGATGCAGGGAGGCAGCAACCCCTGCTTTAATGGACTGAGCAAGGGAAACAGAGAAAAGAAAGATGCATTTACTTAGCATAATTCTGTGCAGAGCATGTTCCTATCAGCCTTTCCCACCCAGCCTGGCACTGCAGAGACAGCCTTCATGAGAGGGAAGAGGTTTTCTCCAGACCTTGGTAAAAACCAGCTCTGCTGTATACGGCTGCCCTGTCGAGGGCTAGTGCTGAATGTCCTGTGCAGGGCCTTGCTGCAGGCAGAGACTGCGGCTTTCATCTGCTGCCAAACCCTTCCCAAGCAACTCTCTGCAACTGTGGCATCTGCAAGAGGACCTGCAGCAGCAGCCATAGCATGAAGGAGGACACTGCTCTGTCCCACCCCGCTCCTCTACCCAACCCAGTGCAGTACTTACATGCAGGCTGGGGTGGTAGGTGAGGACTCCATTGTCACACAGTGTCACGTACTTCTTCTTCCACTCTTTGTTGAGAGACTTGCCGCTGCGTTTGAGGAGAATGCCCTAAAAGAGAAGTGTCAAGAGACTCAGACCTTGTTTGACCCAGGCACCTCCTGCTCAGCTCCAGCATTGCCCCTTGTAGGAGACCGGTCTTTGAAGAGACACGAAGATCAGGACTCAAGAAAACATCTTCTAGGTTGGCCTTCCCAACATTTTCCCTGGGACTGGTAGGAAAAGGGCTGCACCCCTTTTCTTACCAACCCCAGCATGTCTCCGCAGACAGCCCACCCCACCATTCTCAAAGACGAGGGTCTCCACATGCCAGTACTGATGCCCAGATCCTCTGAGGGACCTATCACATACTCTGCTGTCCTAAATCACTCCCTCTGGGCAACTCTTCTTGTGCTGAAGAACAGTGGCAACACAAGGCAGAAGCAACCTCACCACCAACTGATACTGCTTGCTCTGTTACCACAGTGCTCCCAGACCTTCTTCCATCACCAAAAGCACAGCCAGAGGGATGGTTAAGGCAAGGACAATTTGGGACAGGCAGGGGCCAATCAATGGAACAACACTCCAAGATACAGGTCTCACAAGGGATGCATATTCTCTTGCCTGTTTGCAATTCTTTCTTAGAGGTGTCAAACAAATGGAGCTAGGGACACCCTTCAGGAGGTAGAGCAGGTCTTGGGCAGCCGAAGGGTCCTTTCCTCTTTCCCCATCAGGATTTTACATGAGACCCATCCTGTGGTCTTCAGGCACAGCACACGCCTAGGGCCTGAAAACGATCATGCTCACAGGCCCTGAAGCTCTTCCCCCCAGCCCAACCCAGAACTAACTTCCATTGATCTGAACCAATGCTCAGAGCTTGGACCCTCCTAACCCTCTCCCCATCCAGTTCTGCCTCCTCAGGAAATCTGCTTCTAGCAGCGATTCATCATGCACCAGGTAAGACCAGAGGTGGAGAGAGAGAAGGAAGACAGGGCAACAAGTCAGGCGCAAGCGCTCTGGAGCAGGGACTGGGGAGAGAACATCAAGTATTCTGCCGGCAGGGAGGAAAGGACAGCACAGGGGGACAAAAGTACGAATGAACAACAGAGTCTGGGAAAAAGCTGGATCTACCAACTGTCGGGCCCGGGCCCTCCGAAAGCACTGTCTGGACAGACACTCAGGCTGGCTGTTCCTAACGTGGCAAAAATCTGGGCCCCGGGCCAGCACCTCCTCAAAAACCTGGACAGAAAGTCCCTGTCCTGCCAGCCTCAGCATATTTGGGGGCCCCGTCCCACTGCCTAGAGACTGAGGCTGCTGCGCCTGCTTGATGGAAAAACACAACAAAAAGTTGTAGGGTTTGGCACATGCTGGGGTAACAACGCTGCCAGACATGACCATGAAATCGACAATAAATGATGCAGAAAAGGCAGAAGTGCTCCATGACTGCTTATGTTCAGTACTCGGGAAGCAAACAGTGTGAAAAGGAAACACCTCCTACTCATGCAAGGGAGAGAAAGTTAAAACAGAGCAGCAAAAGCTAAGCTGTGTTGGTGGCAGGATCTGATCTCGTGCCTTCAAGAGCTCTGAGAGAATTAGCTGAAGAGCTCAGTCAGCAGCGGTTAAAAGGTGCTGATTTTAACATGCCTTGGAACACGGCAGCAGTCCGAAAGCTCACGCTTTGCCAAGGTCTGCAAGGGGAAAAGCAATGACCCTTGTAATTACAGTCACTTAGCCGGACGCTTACACTGGGCAAAACTGTGGAAAAGCCACCGCAAGAAGTGATCAGCAAAGAAGGAGAGGACAGCAGTGTAACTAATGCCAACCAACGCAGAAACAGGTCATCAGAGACGTTTGATGCTACTTTTGGTAAGATTGAAATATCTGATGACAATGGTAACTGTGCTGACACAGCATTTTTAGTTTTCTGTAAGGATTTTAACTGAGCAGCACACACCATTAAAAACCAACTGTACAAAATCCATAAAGCCATTAATGTACAGAGCAAAAATTGGTCAAGTGAAAGGTCTTAAAACATAATCATAAACGAGAACAAGTGTAATCACAAATGGCAAATCCATATCCAACAGAAGTACTTGTATCGAGGTCCAGCCAATCTGCATTTGATTCGTGCTATTTAATCAATGTCTTCCCCAAACGAGCTCAAAGAAAACACAAGACGAGAAAACTTGAAGGTAACATAGAAACTGCACAGCGTAAATCACTGCAGTGACTGGTTGTTAACACAAATTGCCTGGTATCACTTGGAAAACTGGGCTCCTGAGAACAGCGTGGATTTTAGCACAACTCGTGCAAGGTCCTGCTCCTGGGGACAGCCTGCCAGACCACCCTGCAGGGTGGGTCCCTGGGCTGAGAGCACCATCGCCGAGCGGTTCCTGAGCTCACGGTGTTCAGTTAGGAAGGTAACTCAAGCTGGCAGTGGACTGTCAGGCCGGACAAGGCAGATGGTATTACCTCCAGGTGTGATATTATCCCAGCAGAGCAGAGCTGGAAGAGTGTTCGGAGGTCACCTCATCACGTCCCTCCCCAGGGCAGGCTCAGGCGTACCCACATCACTCCAGCCTCTTCATAAAAACCGCCATGATGGAGACTGCGCTCCTCTCCACCAGAGATCGGATCCTGATGTTTCCTGCATCTCCACGATGAAAAGGCAGCGCAGCGTTTGTCCTGTCGCAGCGACCACTCAGAGCAGTCCCGTGCCCTCCGCAGCAGCCTTTAACGTTATCTGAAGACTGCGATTACTTCTCCGTGCACTCTTCTCTCCTCCGGACTCGCAGTCCCAAATCTGTCACTCCCGCGTTGCAGAACGTGCTCCTGGGAGCATTAACCTGCTTGCGCCGGAGAGTCTCCGGCTGTCCCAGAGCTCGAAGGACAGCGTCCTCACCTGGACAGGGCAGCCCACACGAGGCGTTACCTCGGGTCCCGTAAGCCAGCCTCTCACACGCAGTGAGCAGTACCTGCGTCTTCTCAACGCCAGGACACGGCTGACTCTGCTCTGGTTCTGACCTACACAAAATCATCTTCTCTAGCAGCGCCGCTGGGCCACGCATTTCCCACATGGTGTGTGAAAATGATTATTCCTCCTCACATATAAAGACAGTTTAATATTACACCAGCTCATCTAGATAAATGGTGGATTCTCTGTATTTGAGAACATTTGTTTGTTATCTTTCAAACAAATCTGCTCCAGACCAGGCTGAAGTTACAAATTTGGCTCAAAGTCACTGGGTGAAATTCTCTGGCTTCTGGGCATAATGATCCCTTCTGGCCTTAAACCTGGCTCAGTTCTATGGTCTGACCTGCCAATACATACTGCAAAACAACAACTCTGGCTGCCTCTCCTCTCCTTGATGTGTCTTCGACTTGATACACCTTAGTGCTACAGAAATACCTACTTCAACACTTCCAGGCTGCTGCATCTTCTATCAAGCCCCAAAAATGTGTTGTTTGCAGAGAAGAGTTCAGCTGCAGCTAGTTCAGCTACAAATCTGGAACTTCACAAATTGAAACACAAGCAAAACCAGACCTGGAAACAGAGAATCAAGCACTGGCAGCCCATTTTTTCAAGCCAGAAGGCACAAGAGTCCAAAATTGGGAGCAACTACACAGTCTAAGCAAACATCTAATAAAATGAGGGGGAGGGGAAGGGGCCCTTAAGGCCAAACATTTGAAGGAAACAGCTGAATCAAGAGATAGAGCTCAGTTAGACTTGTTGTTCACTGCTGTAGTGGAGATTGAGAGGCAGGGGACAGAAGCCAAGAGGATTCCAGGTTTTAACAGTGTTGCTGTGCTGACTGCATCAAGGTTACAACTCTGTAGCCCAGCTTCTTTTTTGATGGCAGAATGTGGAGCTTTGGCCCAGCAGCATCCAGAGAACCCCGGTTTTCCTGGAGGAAAGCCCCCACAGCAGCTCAGACAGAACTGAGAAGTGGCAAGGAGGACAAAGCCAGGTGCAACGCAGGAGAACAGACCGGAGGCAGGTGCATCCCCACAGCTGAACTCATCACCTCCACGCATGTCCTTGGCATGCTCCTGCGCACGCTCCCCAACGCAACCCCTGGCCGGGCTCCTCAGGTCTGCTGAGACCCCTACCCAGCGCACGGTGCCACACCTCAAGCTCCCTCTGCTTCTCGTGGAAAGATTTACAAGAATTAGCTCTTCCCCGAGTTTCTTCCCGAGTGTGGAAGTCATGCACGAAGGGAAGAAGCTGCCAGAGACGGAAGGCAAGAGAGCCCAACCCTCTTCCTCTCCCCACTTTCCCTTTCTTTCCCGGCATTTTGTCGGCCAGCGCGAGTGTCTCTGTGTTGTGTTTGGATTGTGGTGGTGGTGCACAGTAAAAGCAGCAGCAGCAATATGCAGCGTAATGAAGCAGGGAGCAGCGATGGCCCCCAAAGGACTCGTTTACTCCACAAATCTCCCTTCCACTCACTTTTTGCTAAGAATTTTAACACCAAACTTAATTGTAAAGTCGCGTATTGATTGGAAAATGCAAATGGCAATTTAAATGTAATCTAAGCTCCCAGCATGATCCCAGCTCCCAAGGAGGAGGAGTCACCCGCCTTGGGCCCTACTGGAGTGCATGGCCCAAACTGAGCCAGGCCAGGGACCTGGGGACCCCTGGGCTGCCTGTGCATTCAGTACAGCCTTCCCAGAAAGAATCTGGTACGTATGCAATTAGGAGTTCATTCCTAGTAACAAACAGCTGGGGAAGCTTAGTCTCCCGGCCTCATTAACCCACTTCTCAGAGACAAGCGTCCAGCTATGAAGAAGCTCTTCCAACCTTGCAAGACTATCCGAACCTACGTATCACCGAAAGGACACCGCAGCAAAGGGATCCTGAGCCCACGGTGCAGAGCAGCCCCAGCAGAGGCACTGGCTGCCTCCGCAGCCTGGAGGGAGAGGAGGTGCTGTCCTAGGTGTAGAGGGGCCTCAACATCCATGGTCTCACCTGTACCACTGGGCATTTCCATCTTTTCTAGGTGTGCATGGGTGTAAGGGAGACAGAGCAGGTCACCCAGAGGCGTTGTTCTCAGTTGTGCTAGAGAAGGTGGTGACAAGCGACAGCCAGCCACCACACCTCTGTGGCAGCATACGTCCCTTCTCAGCCAAGCAAAGTCTCCACCCAACGTTTCTCCTTTCTGCAACACCCGACCCAGCCTCCCACTTCGTGGTCAGCCTTCCCAGCCATCAGACTTGGCTCTGTGCAGAAACTCAAAGCACCAAGTGCCAAACAAGGCTGCTAGCAGTCCTTAGCGCTAGCCCTCTTCCCGCAGAGTCCGGAAGAGATCGTGCACCAGCCACAGTGATCCCAGCCACAGATATCACGGAAGGAGTCTGCAGGGCAACTACCCCTACTGCTGCCCCACATCACCCACTGACTTCAACTATCTTTAGGTAATTTAAGCACGCACCAGTCTTGTTCTTCCAAGCAGAGCAATCAAACTGCTCCCAAGGTTATCTGCCAGCGGCCACAGCACCCCAAACACAGCATTTGTTGCCATCAGCCCAGCAGTGCACGTGCTGAGGGAAGCAAAGCAGTCTGAAACTGGCCAAGCACCCACACAGAAGGTCCTGCACATTTGCCACTCTACAGCCCTCAAAATGACTGGCTTCTCTGCACTTTCATGGCTGGGCAAGACCACGAGACCATGTAAGAGTGAAACTAGCTAAAAGCCCTGCTCCTTTGCTGCCCTTCAAAGAGATGGCAAGCAACGAGATCTCCACAATCTTCCAGATAGGGCAGGTCCATATCAGAGAGCAGAGCAATCATCACCTATCCCGAATCTTTGTGACATGGAGCTACAGCTCCTGAGAGTCTTTGCTCCTTTTCACACTGGTGGTACCAAGTCATCGCTCCTCCTGGAAGGATGACCCAGTGAAGGGCAACAGCAGGGATGGTGAATAAAAACTGCAGCACTCTGATGTTACTCTGGATTTACCGCACTGCATGTTTACACTAACCCCATCCCCCATAACCTGCATGTGGATATTGGCCTGTTTTCTCCTTTAGGAACAAAGCTCTGTGCCTTCCTAAGATGCTGTAGCACAACTGTTTAATTCAAGCAGTGGGAGGGCGGCAATTTCAGAGCGTCACAGCATCTCAAGAGACAGGTCACAGCAGTGCTCTGCGGCCTGAGCACTGCTCCAGGGCCAGCAACTCCAGCACGGTGTAACAGTGTCAGTCAGAGCCCAGGGAGGGAGGGAGGGCCATTTGCATAAACTGGCGCCTACCTTTTCGACAAGACACCGCTTCCCCCAGTGTCAGTACACGTTCCTGTAAAAAGACTGACAGGATCTCCTCTGAGAAATCACCTCCTGCAGCTTTGGCTACGGGAGGTGCCAGTCCTGAGCCCAGGCAGGGACCTAGATCTCGCAAGGCAACATTTTGCTCCGGGCTCTCCTGGTGAGCTGCTGCTGTGCAAGCTGGTCACTTCATTTAGGTCCTGAACAGGCAAGTAGTTTGGCACCTACTTCTTGCAAAGCCCAGGAATGATGTGCACACTTGGTTTTGCAGACCTAGGCCTTTGTCTGTCTCAGTTCTCCACCTGTTCAACACAGTAACAGCACTGCTCTGCCTACAGCAAGGAACAACTTAATAATTACACTAAAATGCTGCAATCTCCAGCAGACTGGACAAGGCCAGGCCCAGTTACCAACACATAAAGACATAGAAGCAGGTAACGAAAGCATCTTGCCCTGCTGAGTGAAGGGAAATCCTGGAAAAAGCAACCCAAATAGGCCATAGAAATGCTCCCATGACCAGACCTCCTGCAGTCAGTGGCACAGTTTTGGAGAGCCAAGTCAGGTCTAGCTCAAGGCTCCAATTGCTCTGCTCTCAGCCTCCCCTTCCTCACCGCAGAACACCTGCCCACTGCTTCCCCCACCTGCCATGCTGGGCTGACTCGAAGTCAGAGTGCACAGGCGCTGCCACTGCAAACTGACTACCCACCATGCCGACTGGCAGCCAAAAGGCAGCACACATGGCAGGAGGCAGGGCTTGCACTGTGCACCTCACAGCCCTCTAAATCAGTGCTAGGTGGTGCTGGAGCAGGTATGCCCATCGTCTCCAGCACATGGTCCCTACCGGAGTGCGTGCAGAGACAGCCAGCTCTGCTTGGAAATGAGGGGAGCAATGCGGACAGAGGGGCAAGCATCCCGGCAGCAGAAGCAGTGGAAGAAACAGTTAAAGGAGCCTTGCTCCCTGCTCCAACCAGGAGATCAAAAAAAGAACCTGTGCTGCAGAGAGAGAAGGGGCATGACCTGGCATGCAGCTGATATGCCCCGTCCCGCTGGGGCTGTGCAAACCTTTGGCACTCTGGAAGCAGAGCCCCAGCGTGCGAGGCCCCACAGCCCCTGCCCCTGCCCCGGCATTGCTTCCCCTGCCACTGCTCCCCTCCGGCCCCGGAGCCGACCTTCAGCACGCTGCCCTCCCTAGTGCAGCCCCCCCTCCAGCACTGCTCCCCCACATCGGTACTGCTGTCCCCAGCACTGTTCCAGTGGCACTGACAACAGCCCTTTGCAAATCTTTCACAGTATTACTACGTGGACTGGAAAAGGGCAGTAAGCTTTGGGAGCTCCAGCAGCAGGAGGGTCTCTCTCTTTCGACCCACCACCCCATTCCTCAGTCAGCCCGGCCTCATTGAGTTCTACCTGGGGTTCTCTTTCCCCAGTGAATACTCAGCACAGAATAGTATGAGGGAGACAGTACCTGGTCAGGATGCAGACTCTGCCCTCCTGCCCCGCTGCCCAACGCTCTTGCAATGCAGAGATGTAACCGGCCCCATACGCACAGCAGCTCAGCTCTGGCAGTGTGCAGGCGGGCAGGGCAGAGAGGGGCCAGCTGGGGCCATGGTAAGAAAAATGGATTCACAACAGGGGGCACAGGGTGCAAGGCAGAGACGCAGCCAGGTGCTGCAAAGCAGTCTATGGATGAGCCTTGCCAGTAGTGCAAGGAAATCCTGGTGGAAACACCATCCAGCCAATCCATACCACTTGGCTCGCTCGAGTGCTGCTGGAGTACCCAGACATTACCCATCGCTGATTTCCAGCTGATGGACATGGGGGCAGGCAACACTCAGGGTCGCTCAAGCTTCCCTGGAAGCCAGGAGCCGAACACACTGCTGCCGGGGCAAGCGACTGCCTCCCTGATTCCCAATGGCTCATGGCGCAGGCACTGTGCTCACCGCTTTTTGCTATTGCCCATGATGAGGAGAGCTTCCCTGTCCAGCCGGAGGGCAGCTGGGCCGGTGCGGAGCAGAAGCAGGAGCAGGAGCAGAGCGGCGTAGGAGAGGATAGGCGCAGGAGAGAGGCGAGGAGCGCTGCAGCGGGGGGGGGGGGCTGCAGCGGGCGCAGGGCGCGGATGCCCTCTGCTGGAACCGCTCCACCAGCGGCCAGAGCAGCCCCCGCTCTGCACCCAGCACCTGCACACGGCGCGGGATCCACGCCAGCACCCCCAGCACAGTGCTCCTCGGGTCCAGGCAGACATGCAGCCCCCCAGGGCGCCTGGTTGGCCAGGCCGAGGGGCACTCGGCTCCTCTGCGCTCTCCCGTGCCTCATGCCGAGCGAAGGCACCCTGGTCCACACCGTAAAGTCTCGCGGCACCCCCCCCAGGGAGCCTGCTCTCGCGTGGGGGTGAAGGGAGGAGGATCGAACCTGCTTCATGGGAATGGCCCGCCCGCTGCCGATACTGTCCGCTTTACACTCCGGCACCTTCTTCTCCCGCTCCGGGTCTGCGCCCTTTCGAGACTGGAAGAGAAGAGACAGAGGTCCGTTAGACACAAGGGCACAGGAGATGGAAACGCACAGCCCCACCATCCCCAGCGGGCTGCCAGACCAGACCGCTCTCCCCCAGGCCAGGTCTCCCAGCGCATGGAGCAGCCAGCATCTTGCCCGTCCCCTCTAGGGACACTCCAGCCCCAGCCTCCCCACCACCTGTCCCCCTGGCAAGCTGTCCTCTCCCCCCACAACTGCAAGCAGAGCTGTCCTCCTAGCAGAACGGGGCTACCTCTGACCCCCCTCCCGCGGGGGCACACAGGACATGGCGACAGACAGAAATGGCATGGGATGCAGGTGGAGCATGGATGGAAGCAGGAGAGGCTAAGGCAGTGAAGGAACTCACACCTCTACTAATCCAACAGATTTATTCTGTTAACACACTTGCACCATACAAAGTAGCACAGGTCACCGGGCAGAGATACCAGCCCCTTACAAAAGAGCATGGACAATAAATATCTATCACACGTCTAGAGAGTTGAGAGCAAAACCCGCCAGCCCCCGAGGGCGGCTACGGTGAGAGCAAACTCCAATAAATACAATATGAAATATACAGTCTGTTGAGCAGAACTCATTCAAAGTGCTTAGGACAGAGGAAAATATCAAGTCATACACGGCATGGAGCACAATCAATACATTCAGAATCACAACAATGGCAGAAGGGCAGCGGCAGCGTCTCTCTGGAGCGTCCTACACACCCCCTCAGTCCGGGAGCGCCCCATGTGCTTTGGATCAGAAAGGGACACGAGCCCCACGCGCCTGGGACACCGATTCACTTGCTTTTGGGCCCAGAATAAAACAAAGAGATTGAAAGAGAAGAAAACTAAAGAGACATAGATGGCTGCTCTGCTGCGAAGAGGAAGAAGAGGAGGAGCAGGAGTCCATGCAGGCTGCAGGAGGTGCAGTAGGGAGGAAGGAGCTGAGTGCTAGCGGCAGGCGCTAACAGCAGCTCCCACAGGCAGCAGCAAAGCGTCTTTTGGCCCATCCAGCTCCACTCGCTGCTGTCGCCCGGTCCCGGTGGGTCTGCAGGTCTTCCCATCCCATGAGGGTCGTCCGCCTGGCATCCCCGAGCATGGAAAGTGCCTAGACAGCATCCAGCAGGCCCAGAAATGTCCCAGCTTAAAGTGCAGGCGCAGGCCGTCTCAGCGCTTCCTAGACTTTACATTGGGGGGATTTAAAAGGCTCCTGCGTGTCTCCGAGGGGGGGACCCATGCTGGCTGGAGGGCGGGCGAGCCTCTAATCTTAGATCAATCCCAGTGCCCATCCCTTATCCGGCCCTGGAGAGGCAATGAAAAGTGAGAGAATTTGTACAGAGGTGCCGTGTGTAACCACCTGGATCTTCTAATTTGGAAGGAGTTGGAAAGGCCTTTTTGTTGATGAAAAGTTGGAAACAGTGGCACATATCTGCAAATATCGAAAGAATAAAGAGTTTGGCAAGTTATACTCAGAACACGGACACGAGTCTGTCAGCGATGGGCGCCAGCGGACAGGCAGACAGACAGGCCACGGAGCGAGGCGCCGGCGGCAGCAGCAGTCGGGGTTTGGGCTCCAGCTAGCGGGGACAGGGTGGGCGCCTCTGGGCAGAGTCTGTCTCCACCTGGTGGTCTCCGGCACGCAGACCCCCGCCTCTGCGGCAGCGGGGTGCGATCCGGCGTGGGGAGCAGGAGGGGAGCTGGAGGGGAGCTGAGCAGGAGAGGAGGAGGAGAGGAGAGGAGGAAGAGGAAGAGGAGGAGGAGGAGGAGGAGGAGGACTGGACGCAGAGGAGCCAGGCACAGCTCGGGACTGGGGCTGCAGCTGCTCCCGGAGCTGAGTGGAGCATGGCCCTGCCCAGCACTGGACCTCAGAGAGGCCTGTGCCCACCTGGGGGACCCCGCAGGGCTGTCCCTGGGAGTGCGGGGATGGGGGCTGCTGGCTACACCTACGCTGCCTGCCTGGGAAAAGCTAGTGGCAGAAAAACAGCCTTCCCTTCCCTTTCCTACTCTTCCTGGCCCTGTCCCACTGTGGGAGGAGTTGTCGGGAGCTGCTGCTGCTGCCACGACCAAATGGGGTGAACACTTCAATGTGAGCCATGTATGTGCACCAGCACAAGAGCAAGCAAGTGAACGTGAGCCCCAGCACCACGGCGAGTGAGCACGAGCCCGGATGAGCACAGGTGAGCCCCACAGCGAGAGTGAGCAAGCTTGAGCCCAGAATGAGTGAGCAAGTGAGAGCCCTAGACGGATGATGACATCCACAGCAAATAAGCGTAAGCCCCACAGCAAGCCACCCTCCTCCTCCCCCCATGAGCGTGTGCCCACACCAAGTGAGCTGAGCATGGGGTTCCAGGAGGAGTGAGAGAGCGTGAACATGAGCTGACGGCGAGTCCAGAACCCGTTGGCGCACAGGCGAGCAGAAGGATGGGTGGCAGTGCATGAGCGCCGGCGTGCACTGGTGCACAGCAGCAAGCATGAGCAAGAGAAACGGCGGGGAGGGAGGAGAAGCATCCATCAGCACTGAAGTGCAACAGTAAGCATGACCATTGACAACAGGGGACCTACAGGGCATCTTTAGGGAGGTGTGAGCACACAGAGGAGGGGAGGGCTAGTAAGGAAACAACCATGCGTCAGGAGCAGTGCATCCGCTGCAAAGGGCGGTGTGTGCTGGGAGAAGGAGGCTGGCGAGGGACAGCCTACCTGCCAGGCAGCACAGGGAGCGGGGACGAGCACGTGCGCTGGAGAGGGGTTGGGAACACGTGCGTACAGAGAACTGGGAGGTATATGAGATGCAAACGGTGGGGAGCGCACAGAGCATTCAGGACATCAGAGCAGATGCTTCAAGGATGTCAGAAGCTGAGGGAGATGGGTACACTCCCAGCATGAGGAGTTGGGGGAATCTGGGATGCCAATAGTGCCGTGAGAGGGATGGGGCATGGGACATTGTGAATTTATGTGGTCTGGGTCCAGAGCAATGGCGGCTGTTCACACAGGGTAACATGGTGCAACACATACAAGGACTTTGTGGTGGCCAGTTCCACAGACAGCAGACATGGGTGTACTGAGCAATGGTGGCTGGAAAGCACATTTAGATGGGGAGGAGGAGAGAGCCCTGAGCCCAGCACATTTACAGGGGCACCAAGGGGAGAGGAGCACATTTACATGGGGAACAGAGGCTATCTACACTAGACGTGGGGACTAGGAGTATGTGTGCACTAATAGCAAGGGGAAACTCATGGGCTGCACTAACAGCGAGGGTAAGTGTGTGGGTAGGACTGTGTGCACGCTGTGTGGTCGGGTGTGTGCATGGTGTGAGAGCGTGCTGAGAGGCAGGCTGCAATTCAACCAGCAAAGATAATAGCTGCAAACGTACCCTGCACCACCTGGGGCCCATGGCTTTGATGGCTCCCTAATGCCTCCTCTCCCTCCACGCCCCACAACAGTTCCCAGACGCACTGCTCAAGTCACACAAGACGCGGGGTTTGGGTACTGGAGTGAGTGGGGCCCAGTGCCACGTGCTGGGCTCTGCACAGCACCACCTGGCACAGCACAGCTGGCACCAAACAGGAGGCTCAGTCGCCAGGGGCTTCGTGCCACGCTCAGGGGACAGGGCCCCAAGGAGAGGAAGAGCAGAGCTCACTGGTGCTGTGCACGCACAAAGTGCAGCTCTCCAGAGTAAATATCAGGGAGCTCTGCTCACATATGCACACACACAGACTATACACACACACGCGAGCATACCCCGTGCGCACTCCTCTGTGTGCAAGGAATAGCTTGCTCTCAGGTGCTCCCCCATGCACACACCCCCCACCAGAAGCAGCTCTCAGCACCACGGTCCCTACACACACAGAAGGCTCCCTCCCTCCCTGCTGCACACACACACTCCTGTGGGGAGACCCCCCCCGCACCCGCTCTGCGTCCCCTGCCACCCATCCCTCCCTGGCCAGCACAGCAAAGTTCACCTAGAGACTAGTGCACGAAAGCCTACGGGATGGGACTGCTGCGGACCCGCTCCCTTCCCCTCTCCTTGTCAGACCCTCAGAAAACTCATCCCAAAGCTCCTCTGACCCCAGTGTCACTTACCGTGAATATGTTGGAGCGCCGCTTCGACTGCTTGCGGATGGGGGTGGGTGTGTTGGAGGCAGCAATGGTCTCAATCCGCAGCTCCCGCTGGCTGATGCTAGGTGTGGAGGGCACAGAGGAGGAGTAGTCACTGAAGGCTCCTCCACCGTTGGTGGCCTAGGGGAGAACGGGACAGGACAGTCAGTGAGAGACAGGCAGCTGCCTGGGGGCATGACTGCGGAAACACCTTCCACCTACGCAGCCTCCTGCACCGGGGGCAAGGAAGTGCAGCTCGGGACTGGGACAGGGGAGACGTCCTATGCCATGCACTGCTCCTGCCCAACGGGGGATCTCAGGAAAGCTGTTTCCCTTTTTTCTGCTTTAGTTTTTCCACTGGTAAAATGTTAAAATTCTGAAATGGACAGCGAAGAGCAGCAAACGGACAGAGACATCGGACTGCTGCCTGTCAGCCCAGGGAAGCCCTTCCAGACAAAGGTCTGGAGCAAAGGCACGGAGGCAGCAATGAACCACGCAGCCCTGAATAGCAGCAGCTGGCTCTCTTCTCAGAGGGACACGGCTGGGGATACTTCAGTGTGCTCCCTCTCCAAAACACAGGACGGGTGCAGCTATCCTTCGGACAGACTGCTGGTGAGAACCCTCCTCTCCACAGAGGCTGTCTGACATGAAGCTGTGAGACAGCCCAGAGCCTGCCTGGCTCCAAGTCCCACCTGGTCCCTGCCGTGTCTCACGATGACAGCTACGATACCAATGGGGATGTACATCCCTATGACTCAAGCCCTCGCCCTTCCAGTGTCCTGAAGCACAGGGCACCACAAGCCAAGCTCACGCTCGATGTAAAACGCATCTCTGCCACTGGTTTGAGGTTTACCCAAGCAGACCCCAAGGGTGGCACACACCTCTTGTGCCTGTGGACCACCGTGGCCATGGCTGCAGTGGCCCATGTCTGGGAACACATGGGACAACACGCTGCATCTTCACTAACAACTCACTCAACTTCAGCGAGGGAGGATCTAACTGTGCAGTTTGTGCAACCATCTCAGTGATGCTTTTCTTTCAGACAAGTAGCTGCTCACTCCCATTCTGCTCACGCAAGCTCTGCGCACAACGACCTGGAAATGAGCTTACAAGAGGTCCCAAGGAGCAACACCTGCACAAAAGCATTTCAGATCTGCAGCCCAGGACGTCTTGCTACGACGAGGCACGTGGCAGCCTGAGCTCTCTTTGGCAGTTCTGCTGATCTTTGAACAGTATTTTAAAAATACATCGAAGAAGCTGCCCCTAGAAGGCTAGGAGAGCTCCGGCACCCCTTGCAGGGAGCAGCCCGTCTCCTCCCAGTTCACATGCTCACAGAGCAGCGGGATCTGAGGGCCCTGGGCTTCCTCCACTCCCACCTACTGCTTAGAGCAGAGAGTGCAAGCACATGCGGGATGAGGATCTGCCAGGGGTGCTCAGTGAGAAAACACCCGTGTGCACGTGCCATGTCCGGCGGGATCTGAGCCTTATTCTGAGATAAGCAGTTAAGAAACAGTAGAAGCATGAAAGAGGCTGTGCAGGTAGAGCAGCAACCGTGACCCACACCCCAGTCTCCTAGAAAGGAGCAACTTTCACTCAAGCTATGGACCGTCTCATCTCTGATGAGAGAGATGGGAGAAGACACACAAAAGAGAACTTCTTTTGAGAGAGGAAAGAGCCGTCCAAGAATCAGCCCGACTTCTTCCTCCCCGAGGCAGAGCAAGGGACTTCTGACTGAGGGCAGCTAGGTGCGCCGCAGGGGAATCCTGCTCCAGAAGGACTCTGAGATGGACCTCCTTTGCAGCTGCATTCGGGGAGCTGACAGCTCCTTCTAGGAAGTTACAGGGCCCCTACTTGCCAGGGCTACCCCAGGCTCCAGAGCACCTCCACAACAGCCTGCCTGCAGCATGGGATCTGCTGCCTGAAGTCAGAGCAAAACACCCTTCCACAGCAGGGAGGTGAAGCCCATGGGGAGGCACACTGCCCTGACAAAACATCCTTGAAGGCCACTGCCTCCGGGTGGGTCTGGAAGACTCTAACCCCATGCTGGAGACAGGGCAGCACCAAGCAACAGATCCTCTGCAGCCTGCCCAGCTCTCTGACAGCTCAGCGGGGAAAGGGAGCCTCGTACCGAAAGGGATTCATCGGGCTGAGCTCCTACCTGCTGCCAGCCTGGCGGCATGCATGGCTCAAACCGAGGAGCTGGAGACCATGCAGCTGCTCTGTGGCTTTCAGGAAAGCCTTGCTGTGAGCAGATGGCCTCCCTGCAAGTAAGGGACTCGGACTGTCCCAAGCCTGTCCGGAGACAGGAAAGCTTCTAGCATCCTGAAACGCAGAACAAGTGGGAACCTGGTCTGCTTGTTCTTCTCTGCGTGTAAAGGAGGCCAGGCACTCTGCCTGGAGAAGTGAATGTCGCCAGGGAGCTTCTCTGGAGGCTGTCCAGCTGACGAACCCTGGGCTGAACGAGGGAGTTCTACTGTCATGTCCCAGGGGAGGGGGGGCCACCACCAGGGACATGGAGAAGCAAAGCAACATGCCACCCTGCCAGTGACTTCTGAACCATTAACAGAGACAGCTCCTGCAAACCATAGATTCAACACTGCATCAAGAAGTGTCCTGCAAATGCTGTGATGAAGGCACAGATGCAGAAAGCTAGGGCTACCAAGTCGAAGAGAATTTGCTGAGACAGTTCAAGTTTAGGATCAGGCATAACAATAACTGTACAATCAGTATTTAATTGACGTGTAACGTGTGAAATGTGTCAAAAAAAAAGATTCAAAGTGTGAGGGAAGAGATGGCTGATGCTGCAACACAGAGAACCTGCTACCCAGGAAGGTGAGCCAGGCAAGGCTGCCAGGAGTCCAGAAACCACTCTGAGGTACTCTCCTCGCTAAGTTCTGGATATTTCAGTAACCATGTCAGCACATTTATGAAGCTACAACTAAGGGAAGGATTCAGTTCAGAAGAGGCTGTAGAGTTTGAGCTCCTGCCATAGTAGCTGGGAAAAACCTTATGGATGTTAGGTGATGGACACTAAAGCTCCTAGGAAGAAATCTTGCTAAATTGTGGTTTATATTTTACATACTCCCTGTAACCTTGTTTGTAATTTTTGCCTGGACAGAATAATTTTCCTTAGCCAATAAGTTTGCCTAGTGTTGGAGACAAGTCAAGGTTACTGTCTTTCGTGAGTGACAAAGGACACAAGCATTTGAGCCTGCTGGTGTCCCACAGACACCCAACCCTCAGGAAAGGTACTGGGGCTGCAGGATGTCTCGCACCAAGCTACAAAGGCTAGCGTGAGGGCTGGTACCATCCCCTGAGTTTGGGGGCAGAGGAGAAAGTCCCCCAAAGGCAGACAGCAGTGCAGCCTCTGGCTACACAGGCAATCCTGACCCACCGCACCGCTCAACTGAAGCGGATTGCTGCCAGACTTCAGTAGGGATCCAGGGACACAGAACAAATCGCAGGGATGTGGGAGAACCTTGACAAGATGACGGGTCTGGGCAAATACCTCATTTTTGTTCCTGGCAGCTATTTTGCTGATCCACCTGAGCAACCACCTGTGGTCACTACTGAAATCTAAGAACACAGTGGAAGCTGAAAACTTAGTAAAACACATGCAGGACAAATCCTTCCTGCTAGTGTGTAACGAGTGGATATCATGAACTTCAAAGAATATCGATAGTGCCACAGGGTGCCTGAGCAGGAAAGAACTCAGCTGAAGTTAAGATGTAGTAACTCTTGGCATAAAAAGGCATGGGGCAGAACAAGGAGTGAAATTTGGGAATGTCTCTGAATGGAAGAGTGCAAAGGAACAGCAGCCACCAACTCGGTGTCTGCACAGGAACAGGGAAGAAGCCAGAGGAGAGTACAGACCATGAAATGGAGGGCATTGCGAGCTGAGCAGGTTACAGGACACAGGCTTCCACGAGGAAATGCAAACGCCTGTTGCTTCAGCTGCCGAGAGACACGCGCTGACTGAACTCTGCTGAAACGTGCTGCAACAGGCGGGGAAGCACTCGTTACCGAGCACAGGTGAGCTGCAGTTTGTCTTTCATTTCACTTGCAAACTTTAAGTTTCCAGTCCTTTCATCTGCTCTCTTACTAAAGTCTCATTAAATGCACTTCCCGGTGTTGCCGAAGAGCCTGTGTAGGACTGCAGACCAAGGCCATCAGAGTGAAGCCATGACACTAGGCAGCCCGGTGCCAGGAGGGCAGCTGAGCAGGGCCGGGCACAGCCAGGCACCCAGGCCGTGCGGCAGGGCCCGGCAGCAGCTCCCGAGGCCCAGGGCACTACGCAGTTCACTCCACCAGCCTGCAAAGCTCAGCGTGGGGTGTCTGTGTTACCTCCTGCCAGCTGCTGGGAACGAGTTCCCTGGCAGAAAGACAAACTTCCATCCCACAGCAAACAGGCAACGGTGACTCATCCCACAGCCTGGGGTACTCCTAAAGGCATCTCTGAATCCCTGAAGAAAGATGGAGAAAGGGGTAGCAACAGTAAGGAAATCAGGTGGAATAACTCTGTGAGTACTACAAGCACCCACTGGCCCGAGAAACTCCCACCCGCACCCTGCAGGCAAGGGACAGGCAGCTGCCAGAAGGGAATAGGGTGGAAGTCAAGGCCAAGCCGAGGAACAGGGCTCCCAAACCCATCTAACCTGCTCGCCCAGTGACGGGTGTGTGCAGGACGCAGGAGAGGAGAGCCCGAACCAGCAGGCAAGCAAGAGCTTTCCTTAGGGGCTGCAGGGCCCTAGGGGATGCGAAGTGTCTGCTCAAACGGGTGCAGATCCGCATCCCACAAGCTGCTGGGAATGCCCAAGGGACAGACCTGGTGCCCCCAAGGGAGCGTGCAGGACTCCCGGGGCTGGCCCTGGCTCCTGCCATGCCAGAGGACAAGGGAGATGCTGAACATGGTACTCAGGGTCACAGACCTGACAAGCATGTCTGGCGCACTGGTGAGTGCTGGTGGAAAACCCTGACCACAGCTGAGCTGTTACTACAGCTCCCTTCCTCTCTGCCTTGATGGGAGCAGTGTCCTCTGAGGCAGCAGGCACTGCTGCGGAATAAAAGCAAAAAACCTCAAAACTCCCAAAGACAAAAATGAAATCAGGGCCTTTGGCTGGTTCAAGAACTGTTTTATAAAGAGGATCATGCACTGTGCAAGGACACCAAAACACCTCACACAGCACCACTGTCACAGAGCCCTGCCAGTTTGGGAACCTGGCACAATCATGAAGGTTTGGAAACCAGCCACCACCTCACACCGGGAGAAGAAAGTCCTCCAGACAGATGGGTGACAAAATCACCAGAGTCCTCTGGGGTCTCTCCTCTATCAGTAATTGCAATGGTCTGGCCAAATTGTCAGGAGACCAGACAAGCAATGGCCATTTCCAAAAAAGTTAGTTTGGCTCAACTAGTAGCATCAAACTACTTCCAGAAAAGATGTCCCGAGAACTAGGACGAGAGACAGGTCTGGCTCCCAGCTCCTGCCTGCTGTCAGCAACCCTTTGTGGTGACCACTTGTTCCCTTTTCCAGAAGACAAGCACCTTCTTCACTGACAGCTCCAGAAGACAGATTTGTCACTGCCCACACGGGCCAGGAGACCAGGCACTGAGCAGAACATCCTTCTAATCTCAGACGGCACCACCATCTCTCTGGGCACAAAGCTATGAAGGGAAGCAGACCTCAATCATAGCTACTGGCAGAAGGGAAGAGGGACGATCCAGGGGGAAGGGAATGCTGCTGCTAACAGCCCTCAGAAAGGCAGTTGGCTAAGGGGAACGAAATGCTGCCCAAGGTGCCAGAACTGCCTGGAAGGGACAGAACAACACTGCCACCACACACGGCCAGCAGCTGCAGGCAACACCTCGACACCCAAAACCAGGCCCTGCAAAGACAGAGCAGTGTACAGGCTCCCAGGGGCTCCTCCTGGCCAAGCACTCAAGATGCAAACGCCAGTTGCACTGTTCCCACAAGCGGTACTGAGAAGAGAAAGAGATCCTTCTGTCCCAGTGTGTGTGCCTTGCATGTGTACACCAATACCTAGCTGTGGTACAAGGCCAACAAAAGCTCCTAACTGTATTTGTCTGGCTTCTTTCCATCTCATCTCCATGTTAAATCCTGTGTTCCCAAACTCTTCCTTGAGATCCTTTTCCCTGTGCCAGTTCCTCCTCTCTTACTTGCAAAGGCAAGTAAGAAACCTTGGCAAGAGCCCCACACCCTCAGGTAGGAAAAGACAGAACATGGCACTACTCTGTGAAGACCTTGTCCCTCTCTTGTTCGTCCTTCCTGGCAGCGTACAGTCTGTCCACCTCCTCCCAGAGCTGCCCCACAGGCTATCTCAGTGCCAGGAGCAGAGGACACCTCCCAGGAGCGAAGCCACCATCACCGAGCCCTGCACTTCTGCAGCCCAGACCTGGAGAGCAGCGCACAGCAGGACTCTGGAGCTGTCTGCACCCAGCTCTCTCCTGTGTTAGGGACAGCTGCTCCAGCTTGTGCTGGAGACCATACCCTTCGGTGTGTCGCCACCACCACAGGGTACTCCTGAGCAGCGATTCTGGGCTCTTTTGCATCCCTGCTGCACTAACTGCCTGGTCACTGTGCTCACTATTGGATGTGTGTCCTCCCGCATGGGCAGCAAGCCCATATGCACCAGAGCGCGTGGGCTGCTCTGCCCAGGTCCATGTTAGAAACATCAGGAATCAGTAAACCTGTGTTTCTCAAAGCCAGTTGGATTTTCTCTGAGGACAGAAGCAATTCCAGAACCTCCTTCCTGAGCCCAAGCAAGAACAGGGAAATACTTCACAGCATTTTACAATCACTCACCAGTTCCATTGCTTCATACTCTATTTTTAGGAGAAGTGCTTTTTGTAATGGAAGAGAGATGTGTAAACATCACAGCAAAGATTACTGCAGTGGGTCACTAGGAACTGAAAGGGTTTGTGGTTGAGCCACAGAAGACCCGGGGAACAGAAATTAACTCTGATTCTCACTGTGGCATCCAGGTTTGCTGAGTGCAGGAGGGACACAGCGTTAGACAGGCACAGAGCATGTACGGGGGAGGAAGGACAGAGGGAGGAAGCTCCAGAAGGACATGGCCTATCATTATTGCTGACACTGCTACAACCCAGGCAATCAATAAATATTTCTTGCTTAGAAAGGCCTCACATTTAGGTGCAATTTCCTGTTAGCTGCATGCTGCATTACTTCCCTTTAACAGCTCTGGTTTCCCACCAGAACTACCTAGGTCCCTCCGGCAAAGCCCCAGGAGCACAGCAAGGTACTGAGAGTAAAGGTCCTGTCTCAGAGCCAAGGAGCCAGCATTCACCTCTACACAGATGTCGTCTGCAAACCGGGCTGAAAGGTGCTCTGCAGGAAGGAAAGTAGGGAGGTTTCTGAGCAAAAACCTCTATAACAAAGCTCATGACACGCAGTTAGAAACCTCTTCCGATGCCCAAACTTTGCTTCCCCATGGCCAGTCTTAAATCCACCCCTTTTGTTCTACACCTTCTTTTCTTAAAAAGTTCTTTCCTTTCACAGCTGTGTATTTTAGAGGTCGGGGTTGGTCCATTTCAGCCTTCATTTTCCTAAGCTAAACAAGCCAAGTGCTTAACTTCCTCTTGTGTCAGGGTCTCTTTTCCCTGCCACTCACTTTTTGCTGTTCCTACGCCAGTTTCAACGCACACTTACATGAGCGACTGGAATCAGACTGAGGAGTCTGGTATCCCCACACTCCTCACACAGGGAACACGTTTTTATCTTCACTACAAATACGTTGCCTGGCACAGCAAGTGCCATCAGTACATGTTTGTTAGGACCTTTTTCTCATACTTCAGACACTGAAGAAAATATTAAAAGTGTTCAGCTCCTCCCTGAGGAACGCCACCCTTGGCTGTCTTCCACCCCACTCCCCCTTTCAGCACAGACTGCCTCTCCTTCCCAACAAGTCTTTGACTGTTTACAATTTGTCTGCTAATTACCAGATGCACTCAAATCTGCACTTTCCCTGGACTTTGCTCTCCACCTTGGATGCCTCCTATTAAACTTCTCAAAAAGCACCCACATCCAGACATACTGCAGGGCATGGTATGGCTGTGTATGTTTTGCAAGCAGCTGTGCTCACTCTGCTTGCATCCCAAGCTCACTGGACACAAACAAGCTCTGATCAGAAAGCTACGTAGCTTCATCAGGGAGCTCTAGCTGTCAGCAGGGCTTAGCCTATTCACTTGCACACAGAGACTTCATCTGAACTTGCTGGTGTCCAGGTGACCTGGAGCACCAGGCAGCTGGCACAGGTCCCTGCAAAAATCTGTACATACCTATTCGTAGCACAGCTTTAGAAGCCTATACAGTCAGGTATAAACTTCACATGGGTATTTAAAAATTATGTAAAGGTCCACCAGTGGCTGCAGACAGTACTCAGGTTTGTACAGGAACAATCTCCCCTGTGGTGGTGTACCAGAAGTCCTCCCCAGGCTGAGGCTCAGATACACCCTAAGGTTCAAAGCCAATCCCCTTATGAAAAAAAGGGTCAGTCTGGCAGAATTTGTTCTGCTAAACTTGTTTTGTGTTTTCTTCAGTTTTACATGCTCCTCTGAGTCCTTAGCTGCTCTTTTCCTCAAAAACCATTTCAACCACTGCTCACTGCTGAGGCAGCCGAGGGGCTCACAGATGCTCTGGCTACGCTGTCTCCCCTCTTTCATAAACCCAGCTGCTACACTTGCTGTTCCTCAGTCTGACACCACCATGCCAGACAGACAGATTTCCTGAAGTCCTTGCTACAGATCCTGTGATTTCATATGCCAGGTGCTTCAGAGCTGGAATCTGTTGGCTTGACTGCCCCTGAGGAGCAGCAGAGCCCGGTATCTCACCTGCCTCATCAGAGAGCCAGCTCAGCATTTGTGTGGGTGCTGGAAACTGCAGCAAAGCCCTAATGTAATTAGGCAGCTGCCCAAAGGATCTCCTTCACCAGCCACTCACTGTGGCAGCCTGCTTTGGTTTCTGACCTCCTGCGTCAGTTCTGCTTCTCCAGAGTCACAGAACAAACACCTCCAGCTTCACCATTCTCCCGGCGCAGAGACCTTGGCAGTCCCTGCCAAGCTAACACTGTGCCAGTAGAACAGCACAGAGCCCTTCCTCCAGCAGAGGGGAGGAGAACGTCCTCCTCCTCCTCTGTGCTACTCCTTCAATTTGCCATTGAGTTTACCCCTCCACAACTACATCCCCTAAGAAGCCCACATGTATATGCATGGAAGACCATCAGCTTCCCACTTCCAGGGGGAGCAGGACTGTGGGCAGCTGTGTCCACCCAGGATCGCCTGCCTGGCCAGGGCAGCCAGACCAAGGCTCCTTTCAGAGACCTCCTTCTGCTCGGCCCAGGAGCTTCCCTGCAGACTGCTCACAGCTCTGCCACCAGTGTCTGTAGAAGCACACCACGATCTTTGGAGATCGTGAGCCAGACCCAATGGTTTAGACACGAACCTTGACCTCAGGGCAAGCATCAAGCTGTTCTGGGCTACAGGCAGAAGCTCCAGGGTGACAACCACTCTGCTCTTTCCAAAAGCTATGCCAGGGCTGTAGTGCGAGTCTAAAGCTAGGCCAAACGCGCTGTGTAGTGAGTGCCCTGAGGGGGTGTGGAGAAGCATGTGGGGTCCCTGGCTTTCCCTGTTCCCATTTCCCACCTGGTTGATGTGAACAGAAGGAATGGAGGCCGCAGAGACAGACGAATGGCTGGGTGAATTGGGCAGGGACTTGCAGGGACCGATGGAAAGCTGCTGTTTCTTCCGTAGAGCCACCACCTTCTGAGCCACTGGAAGAAGGGAGAAAGAGACAGGGTCAGAGTCCAGAAAGCAACTTTCTCCACCCGCAGATTTCTAGAGGGCTTCAGTGAGACCCAAGCCCTTCATCTGACTGATGCCAACATCTGGGGCTCAAACTGTGCCACCCTGCATTAACAGAGAGGACTTCCGCAGAACCCTCAACCTCACAACCCCCATTGACTGCTGCTGCCATGCAACCCAGCTGCAAGGGACAATGTTTGCCCGTGGCTGTTCCAGCAGGCAGCAGGGCAGGCTTCCCACGCTGGTCATGCTGAGCCCCCAAAGGCCATCCGCTCTCCTGGGTCTCACACAGAGCAGTGACTTGATGTGGTCACCAAGGAGCCACTCAGAGCCCTGGGCTGCTGCAGAAGAATCCCTGGGCAGCCAGAGTCACTTCTCAGTCACTCCCTCACAGCAGCTACAGGAGCCAGTTACCGAACTGAACAGCCTGGGCCCTTGTGACTCTCACGGTCTCCAGATTTTCGAAAAACTAACATGAGGAACAACTCTCCCAGTTCCTGTCACCTCACTGCCTGATGCCAACAGCCCAAAATTGTATTTCAACCTTCCCAATCTCCTACCTTTTCTGGAAATAAACAGCTTGACCAAAGAGCATGACAGCCAACAAGCTGGGCTGCTGGGGAATGCAGGAGAACACATCACCATTCCTTGTTTTCTCTTGCACACTGGCCGGGTACCCCCACCATCACAGAAGGAGGAACCTTTCAGATGAACACAACTGAAGGCACTGGGAATATCACACATCCAACCCAGCATGCCTCATATTGTGCACCCTTGCAATAAAGGAGCTGCCACATTCTCTTTCCAGGAAGATAGAAGACACTGCACCATACACATGGTGTGACTGAACCCATTTGGAAAAGTCAGACGCTGACAGCAACTGCAAAATCCTGCCACCTCACAGCTGCAGTGCCCTGTCCCGTACAGAGACAGACCAAGGCCTATTGGGCTACCGCTGCTACCTGCTCGTCTGATAAAGCTGGGAGCCTGTCCAGACTCCCAAGCTAAATATTAGTCCCATAAATAGCAGGAACGCCTCCTACAGCCACCAAACAGACCATATTAACCTGCTGTTTTCCCTGCTCTCCTCCCCTCCATCCTCTCCTCTGGCCAGCTTCATCCGCTGTTCACTGCATAAACCATCTCTCCTTCAAACACTGGCCAGGCACATTGCGAGCTCAGGCACCCCAGCTCTGCAACACCCCTGAACCCCATGTGTTGGCTGCCCAGGAAAGGCAATACAAGGGACTGGCAATGCTACAGGGATGGGACGTGTCCTCTGCTGACCCCCCCAGGACCCTGCAGGCTCTGGAACACAACAGCTTTAACCTAGGCAGGTCAAAACACAGCCCAGCTGACACATCCCATGGTGTTCAGCTGTCTCCACAGAGAAGACAGCCTGGGAGAAGACGTGGAAATTGGGCAGGTCTGACATAGGGGAAATTCAAACACCCGCATCAGAGGAGCAGTTAGGGAAGGAAGAACTCAGAAATTACCCAGCAGAGAATAAGACAGGTAAGACCTATTCTACCACGCAAGCCTGCGAGGCTCATTCTTTGTGCTGCTAAAGTGATAATGAAAACTACCTGGCCAGACCCCAGACCAGACAGCTTCCCCGGCTCCGTGGAAGCACTGACTTCAGGCGAGCAGCGTCCATGTACAGCAGCTGGCAGCCTTCCCCAACGGGACCAGCCACATCCCCACAGACTCAGAGGGCGAGTTCATCAGTGCAAAGCAGAATTCCCACAACAGGACACACGGTACCTAGGAAGCGTTTTCAGGGATGCCATGACAGGCAGAAAGCCACTTCACACAATGGCCACATCTGAGCACCCACAGCAGAAGTCAGACAGTTCCAGAAACCTTACGCAGAGCAGAGTCCAAACTAGATCGGACATGGCAGGAGAAGGGAAGTCCTGCATTGCCACAGAGAAAGCCTTTTCACCTTCTGGGGCAGAAGACTTTATGCCATTCAGGACAGCTTCCCAGAGCTTCACTGGAGAAGGCAGATTCAAGGCAGGAGGTTTCTCAATATCCAGAATACAAGTAGGTCCAACTTTAGAGGAAGAGGCAAGGTGAGAATGGTCTCTTGAAACAGGGAGGTTGAGAAGACCACCAGTGGGGAAAAAAGAGAGGAGGCCAGAAAAGATTCAGAAAAACTCATCAGCAATTGCTGTCCTGGGCAAAGAACCTGGCAACGGCTCTGCCTTGTCACTCACACATTAGTGGTAACAAAGGAATTCATCGTGAGGCCAGCAAGACCACACCGGTGGTGATAAAATCTCACCAGTCCTTAACTGAGGCATCTTGAGGTAGCATTCGTGTTTCTGCTTGTCAGGCAGAGATTCCTCCACTTCTTGAATATCAGCCAGACTTTTTCAAGGATAATTTCTGTCATCCTCTAAGCCAGCATCTGGGATCATTTGCTTATCATGATTTCTTTAGTGGCTACAGGCCGCTCTGTGAAATATAACCAACAAGCCCTGCCCTGGCCACAGAACCTCTGTCCAGATACATTGCTTGGCATTTGTTTGCCAAATGTCATATACGGTGCTCCTGTGCATATTAGCACTTGAGCATCACACAGTATTTTAAAGAATACCACAGCACTCTGTCCTAGACGTTCGGGAGAAAGCCCTCAACAGACACCGCCAGGAATGGTCAGCCCCAGGAGGAGTACCTGGACAGAGAGGAGGTGCATGTGAAGGTCCCGGGTGACACACCAAGGACCCTACAGAAAACACCTCAGGGTAGGGTGGCACCTTACGGAGTCGCAGGGCCTTGCACACCCCACTGTGCACAAACTCTCGGCCTCTCCGTTGAAATGCTCCTGCCAAACCATTCCTCAGAAGCATCACTCACTGCCCTGGAAGACATGGCGATGCTGTTGATCACCCTGAGGGCCAAGAACAAACCAACTCACACCCGAGCAGAAGGAGGGACATCTGCTGCCCAGTTGTCCCACTCAGGATGCAGAAACCCAAGCAAGCCCCTAGGCAGGAGAGCCAGAACCAGCCTTGGGCTTTCAAGCTGAAGTCCAAGTCTGCAGCCCTGTGGCTGAGGAGGAATGATGGAGAGCAGCAATGCTGCCAGCATGTCAGCAACAGGTTCTGGTGGGCCATCAGAGAAGGCTGCCTCGCACCGCCGTCTGTCCTCTCCGATGCTCAGGGCCAGTGGGAGGAGAGGAGTGCTCACCCTGGACTTGCCGCAGAGGTGAAGCTAGAGAAACCACCCACAGCACCAGGCAGCATGGCTGCTGTTCCTCCTGTGCCCTTCCAGGATCAGGCCTGGGTCACTCTTCCTCTTCAGGAACAACGTCAAGATAATCACTGCCAAGGAGCTCTCGACAATTTGCTCTCTAACCTTTGCTTGGTACAGAAATATTCTTAAAATTAAGCCCAAGAGCTGAGGCACCCCCACACCGATGGCTTCTTGCTATTGTCTTGGTGTCCTCTAAACTCTAGATTTCTGCATACAGGAGCTGTGTGAAGGCAATTTTGAGAAGAAAGCTCTTTAACTGTATCTCTCCAGAGCCAAGAAGTCAGAAGGCATGTTCAGTACCAGCCTCCCACCTCACCAGGAGCTCTGCTGTGAGTGAGGGGACCACACCAACCCACCCCTCAGGGCGGGCTCATCCTTGGTGAAGTTCTGAAACTGCAGTTGGTGTCTGCACTGGACACTGCAGCACAGAGCCCAGCCTGTGTCACTCCTGCTTGTGCCAGGGTCATCCCCTCGTGGTATCTGAAGCCACAGGTAGACTGTCCCATCTTTTCACAGAAGCAGTAACTGTGACAACATCTGGTGCTGGAAGCAACTTGGAAAGGATGAGAGAAGCGCAGTTCCCACACAGCGAACAGCGTTTCCAGGGGGGCTTTTGCCAGACCACACATGAGAAACCAGCAAGGAGAAAGTTACCCCTTTTCTGCATGCCATGCATCCTTTTCACAGTAATCTTCAGAGGCCTGACTGCCTGGACAAAGCCTTCACTCCTCCAAAAGATTCAACACAATTACAGTGGCACACGCTGTAACGTACGTGGTCTAGATCCCTGCACAACACAACCACAAACTTCGCTTCAGACCAAACACCCAGGAACTGCTCTAGGCATGGAGGAAGGGTCTCTGCTGCTCCTGCCTGAGCAGGAAGGAGGGCACCACAACAGCTGGAGCCACCCAGTTCTTGGAGAACCTCTGAACAGTCGGTGAATGTGGAGATCCGAGGTTCTTCTTGGAGCTTCCCCCATGCTCAGCAGCACCATGTGCAGACTGTGAGGCGTTTGCAGAGACAGCAGCTTGGGAAGGAAGAGTGCTAGCCTCAGCCTTCAACTGAATACCGACAGGTAGGTTGGTCACTCCCTCAAGCTGTCATGCTAGACCAGCACGACATTAACTTGCTGTCCAAAAAGGTCAGTGATTGCTTGTTGTTAGACAAGGCAGTGGCATGGAAGGCCTCTCTGGGAACAGAGATGCAGCATACACTCTGCACAGCACAAACAAGCAAGCAAACCTTTGCAGTGAAAGCAAAGGCCACTGCTTAGAGAAGTCTTCCTGTTTCTGCTGTGGAAAATCGACATCTTCCCCTGCGTGCATGGGGCAGGTCTACCATGATCTGGGCTGAGCAACTTGTGTTGGAGAAACCATATAAAGATGGGGTCTGGCTGGTAACTGGATCACCACACGGGGCAAGCTCCTCACACAACCCACAACTGCCAGCACTCCACCAGATCCCAAAACAGATGCATCAGGACCCACCAGTGCTCATTGGGGAAAGCGGCTTACCCACTCCAAAAATGCCTCATCCCATCAAGTCAGCTTCATCTGAAACTGGATCCTGGAAGTCCCTGAATAGTTCTCAGATGCCAATGACGTCTGGGGCCAACATGTTGGGCTCAGCTCTCCTCAGCTCCTCGCCAGCGCCTCCTGCCCCGTTCTTTCCCTCCCCACAGCAGTGCTCAGGAGCATCTATGTGGTGGTCCTGCAGTTGAGCAGGCAGGTGAGAGCACTGAGTACCCAAGATTTACTCCAGATCTCCCTCGAGATGGCGAGTCCCTCTGCTCCGTTTGCAACTCCAAATTATCATGCTGCTTTCTCCAGAGCTCCGAGCAGCACACTTGGCAAGGGCACTAATACCGGCAAAACCGCACCGGCAGGCGTGCGGCACCACGCGGCACGCAGAGGCAGCCTACTTCAGGAAATACAGCATGGCACAGGGAACTGCAGCAATGCGGGCAGCTCCTGCATGCACAGACTTAAAGGCCAGAAGGATCTCTCCGTTTTCCAGCTGACCGTTGTATACTACCAGCCATTAAACTTCACCCAGCCTATACTGCACCAGTCATCCGGGTATGCGGCGAGTCTCTTCCACAAAGGGGCTTGGTCTGGATTTGGAGCAAGTAAAGAGATGCAGAATACAGCACTTCCCTATGCATTTTTTCCAACAGGTAATGAAAAGAGGGCTATTAATAAAAAAAGTAAAGATTCTTTAAAATTTGAATTTGACTGGCTTTGGCTTCTAGCATTAACTCTCTGCTAGCCTGCAGAGTCTTAGTATCTGTGATTCTCTCCCCATGTAGATAGGTATGTAGATACTCTTATACTGTAATCAAGTCACCTCTCAGTCTTTTTGATTTATTCAATGGCTAATCTCTTTTAGTGTCTTACTACCAGGTATTTGTTCCAGCCTTTGATTAATTATTGTAGCTTTTTTTTTAATTAATCTTCTCAGTTTCTCTGTGTCCTTTTGAAGTGCTGACACCTGAGTTTGACAACACTCCAGCAATGGTCCTCCTGCTGCCCTGTATGAAGGCAAGAATCCGCCCGGACTTCCACTCGGTGCTCCCCTGCTTACTCGCCCAGGGACAGCATCAGCCCTCTTGGCAGGGCGGCCCACACTCCTTGTCCGTACAGCATCAGCATTTGTCCAGACTGACATCGGTTTTGTTGGAATAGTCTCCGATTACCACGCTCCTTGGGGTATTCTGGATTTCCTCAGCCTCACTGCTCCTCATGTGGACAAACCTGCTCCCTTGCCTCCTTCCTGACCACACGTATGGGCCATGAGTAAGTCCAGACAAAAGATGAAGCACAGCACTTTGCAGGCGCTCTCTCCTGAGCCTTCAAGCAGCAGCTCAAGGTCTCCCCCCAAGCTTGCTAAGCAGCGCTGGCGCTAGAAGCTGAGTCCCAGTCTCACATAAGAGCTTTCATCTCACCCATCGCACTGCTTAAAGTTGTGTTGTCTATGCTCCCTGGGTCAACAAAGAAAAAATAACCCCAGAGCACAATTCATTCCATCTTGAGATAAAAAAGGATGAGAAGCAGCCTAACAAACAGCAGCACCTAATCCTGCAGTGCCTTCCCCAGCCCCTTCCCAAACCCACCGGCTGCTATTCCTCACTGTACTGTCCTTCAGAGAAGGGACACAACAGAGCCAATTTGAAGGAATAAGCTGAACAAATTCGGTGCCACACAGTGCCAGGATCAGCTGTGCACACAGCCCACCTACTGTTGCTCTCTCCAGACTTGCTCTGCAAACCTCTGAGTGGGTTTAGCAGATCCCCCCCTTCCAGGTCTGCTGCAGTATTCACTATCCTCAACTATTCCCAGCCTTTGCTTCCCACCATTCCTCCATTGATCATGAGGAGGAGGAAGAAGGGGAGACTTAGAAGCAACCTGCCCGACAGAGTCACCCCAGTTTCCCCAGGAATACCAAACCAATGCAGAGGCTGCTGGACGTTGAGGGCTTCCCTGCCAGGGGCCAGGTGGGACGGTTTGAAAGGCCACTCTCTGGGATGACTTCTCAGACCGTCCCAGAGGTGGACCAGCAGCAGGAGAGGGGAACATCTCTACATGCTTCTGCATAAGAAAAGCAGCACTGTGACTATGACCCTCAGCCCCACAACAGGAGATTACTGGAAGGTCACAGACTTACGCAGGGGAAGGAGGATCACCAGCTCCAGCTCAGAGGATGAAGGAGGCACTTGAAACTGATGACAGGCTGAGTCCTGTGTCTTGCCCTCAGCCTGTCTTGCTGTGCTGCAATGAACCAAGCTGGATTTTTGCCTTCAGGCGGTCCTGCTGCACTATGATTTCCAAACTTTCTTCCATGTGCCTGTTCCACTTGCAAATGCTAACAGCACAGCTCTCCTCCTTTCCAAAAGCAACTCTGTCCTGCCCAGCCACGCAGCTCTGCACAGACCCTTCCTCACGCACCGAACACAGATCCCCTGCTGCACTCCATAAGACAAGGTCGAGAAAGGGGACAGGGGAATATGCAGTCTCATCATAGGGCAGGGTCCCGGTTCATTTAAGCAGACTGCAAACTCCTAGGACACGGTGTAGCTTCCCTCTCCCACCCACAGCATCCCTGCCACGCAGACCCCTCTCCAAGCCTAAGCAGAAATGCTCTCCCACACGCTGTTCCCATGAGGAACAGCTGCCCCATCTGGCTGTTCAGCTGCCGCTCCCCTACCTCTAACACCCAAAGGTTCTGCTGTGCTTCCTCCTCTCCTCCACAAAAGGCAATCAAAACCCTCTCTGCAGCCTCACAAGTCCTCTGCAGGCTCATACAGACTGCGGTGCTGCACCATGGGGATGCAACTGTCCCCTGCAGCCTCTCTGCTCTCTGGAACAAGTGGCTACCCAGAGGGCAGCCCCTGCAAGAAAGGCAGGAGAAAGGTGCTGCCTGGCCCTGCTCTGTGGTCCCTCATGCACATCCACGTGCAGCTCACCTACACGCCACATACACAGGGATCCTTCCACACACAGAGCACATCCTACTCCTTGGACCAGGTCTGCGTATGTAAAGCAACAGCACTGCAAACAAACGTGTGCCTAACTCCCTTGGCCTCACAGCAGCATGCCGTCCTAACCGAGAGCCAGCGGTCTAGGTAGCGTAAGCCCCCTCTGTGGGACAGCACTGCTGCCCTGTCCTGCCTGGACACCCTCCACCGGCTGCAGTTACCATCCTGGAAGACTCTCTCCACGTTCAGTCCGTAGGTGGCACAGGTCTCATAGTACGTGCACCGCTTCAAATCATTGGAAAGCTTCCGTGCCCGAGAATCGTCAATGACCCGGGGGTTCGTGGCGCTGATGGCATCTGGAAACCAAAGGGAGAGGAGGTTAAAAAGTAAGTGCCCATGTCCCATCTATCCACAGGTCCTAGGGCATGCTCCTGGCCTCTCTCCCTCCCTTCACACACTGACGTACTCACCTTCATAGTACACCCCCTCTCCTATAAACACCTTAGATAATGAAGTCCCACATTTGTAGAAAAATAGATTTGTTAAACGAATCTTTTTAAATGAACTGGTTTCTAAATGAACCTTATTCAACTCCCCTAACCATCCAGCCACCGATGTTTCTGAAGACAGAGGGCAGAAACCAGTGGGAGGTTTGGCTGGCAAGGCAAGGCAGCCTCCGTTGCAGAGTAAAATGGATTTCCCAGTCTCAATCATTTTAGGTTTCATGGCCATACCCTACATATTAAAGAATCAGAAGAGAGAAATCATCCTCAGTTAGCGGGGAAAGGCAGCTCTGCTAGGATGTACTTACAGTTGAGGCCTTGGTGGACAACACTAAAAAACAGGTTCAATTTGTATCCCAAATGGCTGCTAAGTGCTTGCGTGTTTTGAAAAAACTACGTTCCCAAGAGGAATCTGATTCCTTGAAGACATGCCAGGGACAAGCAGGGGCTGTAAATGAACCCTCTCAGGAGCAGTCGAAGGAGTACTGGGACTCACACTGTAAAGAAGTCCTCCTCGAACTCTCCGGTGGGTTGCTTAGTGTGACCGTACCAAGGCCGTGACCTCGCCTGGCTCTAAGTCTCGGACAACAACAACCACTGACCCCTCTGCCACATCACTCTGCCCCACTCCTGAGCCTCCACAGCACATGCCTGCAACCCCAGCCCAGTCCTGAACCAAGATCACTCAGTCCTAAAATTAATTCCACAATCTTTACATACCCAAAGTTTAACAACTTTGTTCTACTCTTAATCTGAGGTCCAAAGCAGACACCCCTGTGACTCCCCTCCTGCTGTCACCACCTCTCTTCCCAGCCTGAGTTTCTTCTTCACCAAGAACGAGTCGCACTGCTCAGGAACAGGGTCCTCCCAAGACATTTTTTCCTCGCACACTCCATCCCCTGCTCACGCTCTCTGCTGTCACCCTTACATCCAGACAACTTCTGCAGCCCCAGGCTCCCTCCTGCCTGTGCTTTACCATCTACAGGCAGGAAGGACACTTGTTTCGGAGGAGCGGAGCTCAAACACCTGAAGCAATGCCCTCGTTGCTGCCCCTCCCTGCCTCCTGGGCACCCACAGCAAGGCTTTTGGAGGCCAGGCTGCCTCCGACGCATGCTGTGCCAGGGACGAATTCCGTCTCTCTCCCGGCAGCCCCTCTCCATCGGCAGCTCCTTGTCCAGGCACGCCTGGGGTGCCCAGTGGGGGGTTCCAGGCTCTGTGTCTCCTGTCTCCTCTGCTGCCCGCACGCACTGGCAGCCTCAGCTGCAGTTTCCTGACAGTTCCCTTACGCCCTCCGTCCCAGTCCCAGCTGGCTCCAGGCCCCAGCCCTGTGGGGGAGAGGAGGGAGAGGGCAGTTCTGGGTTGCTGCTGCTCTTCCCCACATCCATGTGTGCTGGCAGCACCTCAGGGGAGACGGTGCTCCACAGCTCAGGCCTCTTCTTGGGGTGCTGAAAGCAAGTTGCCATCCCCCAAAAACCTTGCCTGCTGCAGCTCATCCCAGAGGACTAAGGGCAATGCACCAGCAGAAAACCCTCCTACACCCAGGCCCTGACTCCTGCCTGCACCCAGCTGCTGCAGGCAGAACCGAGGAAGGCAGGCAACACCAGGAGGTTTGGGCATTTCGAAGAGGAAAGTGGCTCCAAGAAGTAAGGCAGCTCTCTGCAGGAAAGCTGAGATGGTCTGAGAAGGACCCTCCAGGGCCCTAGACTAGGGGCCTCAGCGTCACTCAGTCCTGCGTACAGCTTACAGACTGGGATCCCCTGACACGCTCGCAGGACTAGCACCCCGCGCTCTCTTGCCAGTTTGGACACGTCACCAGCGCTCCTGACCGAGGCAGGGAGGGTGTGAGGGCCCGGCCGCCCCGCTCTCACCCTGCGTGCCCACCAGCACCATCGGCACCTCTGCTGTGTTCCGGTAGCTGCAGAGCCGCAGGTAGTAGTTGTAGACTGTCTGGAAGCTGATCTCATCCTCCAGGCTGAAGACAAACACCACAGCATCGACCCAGGCAGCAAACTGAGGGAGACACACCAGCCGTTACAGCCCAGACAAGTGTCCCGGAGCCCCATGCCCAGAGCTGCCAGCAAGGGCAGCCACACAGCAGGCGCGTGGGGCGCCGAGGCCGGGCTCAGCCAAGCACACACCCCAGGCCCTGTGGCACAAGCTCCCCAGCACCGTGGGGAGGCCCTGGGGTCAACAGTGACCATAGGGGTAGCCCCTCCTCAGGCCTCGCAGTCCTCATGTTCTCCCAGGACCAGGCTCCCAAGAGGCAGCCAAGCAGCTCCTTCCCCAGGAGCCCTCCAACCCCTCTGGCAGGACAGGGTGAGAAGGGACTGCAGGAGGTATGGGTCTCCTACCTGGAGTTCAGGGGGGCCCCCTTCATCTCGAATAAGCAGCAAGTAACTCTGACCGTCCACTACGATCTCCTTCTTAAATCGGCCACCTTGGGAAAAGAGCAAAGCAGCAGGTCAACTCGGGGGGAGCAAGCAGAGGAAATCCCTAACGAAGGTCAGGGGAGGCTGCAGAGCCCTGTGGCAGCGGCAGATGAGGTGCAGAGACAGGGGTCACCTTTAGAGC
This sequence comes from Phoenicopterus ruber ruber, assembly GCA_009819775.1. Taxonomy (NCBI): domain Eukaryota; kingdom Metazoa; phylum Chordata; class Aves; order Phoenicopteriformes; family Phoenicopteridae; genus Phoenicopterus; species Phoenicopterus ruber. The sequence goes on from CM020216.1 coordinate 321,330, forward strand.
CGGGGAGAGGAGCGAGGACCCGGACCACCCCCCAGGCGCCCTGGGAACCAGACCTTACCCTCCGGAGACTCCTCCTGCACATAGGTGCCGGTCAGGTAGCGGTGCACGAGGGCCGACTTGCCGCTGGAGAGGTTCCCCACGATGCCCTGAAACAGAGGCACACATCACCCTCTGCCCGTGTGCCCAGTACGCCTCCCTCTACACGGGCCACCCCTGCGAGGCGAGATCACCAGTAACCAGGTGCATGCTGACGATGGGCAGAGATGGTCATGAGAGGGCACAGGGGATGGCACAACCCAGCTAGTACTCGGTGAGAAGCCTGGAGGCATTAACTGGTCTCAGTCAAGCAGAGAGCAGCAAGGACTATAGTGCAGCCACCCAGACGGAGGGTGGTGAGGACCCTCATCCTCCCCCAAACAGGCACAGCCCTATCAGCACCACGTTAGCTCTTCCCACAGCCCTCCTGCTCCTCAGGGGAATGCTTGCCCTCCCAAGGCACAGTCAACGCCGAAGGAAAAAACCTCTTGTCCCAGCCCACACACCCTAAATTTTGGGGCGTTTTGCTCGTGACAGCACCTGCCACATGGAGAACGAGAGCAGAGACTGGCCATGTGTTTGGTACAGCTGCTGCTTCCGATACCAGCAGCAAGGCACCGCGCTTGCTCCTCGCTGCGGCAGCAATGCTGCTGTAGCAGAGTGCACACTTCCCGGTGGAGCCGGCTGTGCTGCCTACACAGAAAGACACCTAGCACCAATTTTAAACCGAGTTCAAAAATAAAGATACCTAGCACTAATTTTTAACTGGGTTGAAACATACCAGGCTAGGGGTCTGTCAGTCTGGATCACCCTACAGATTTGCTACAAAATGAACACAGCTGTCCCAGGATGGGTCAGCCAGACTACCCAGTTCTTCCTAATGTCAGCATTTTCCCAACAGTTTAAAAAATCTCCAGTGCCTAAGGGCTTGCAAGTGGCCCTGCCTGCTGATGGGAGAGCAGTCCTGGGGTAAAGGGGCATCTTCTGCCATCCTTGCAAAAAATCCAGTTCAGACGGGTCAGCTTATATCCCACAGCTATTCCTCATGTCCACAGGGACAATGCAGCTTGTGGAGCGGGCTCTTGCGTTACTGAGCATCCCGCCCTGTGCTCCTCTAGCCTCAGCTGCAGCGTTGCTCTGATGGAGCTGGAGTAGAAACACCGGGGCGATGCAGAGGCGCCCTTCGCCCACAGCGTGCTCTTCTACCTCCTCCCGATGCCCCAGGCCTGTGGAGAGGTGCTCTCAGCCAGGAGCCAGAAGAGCCATTCCTAACTCGCTTCTTACACAGGCCTGCGTACCTCAAAACCCTGGCTGGTGAAGAAGGCGGGCAAGCTCCTACCAGCCGTTCACCGTGCAGAGACCAGGAAGACATCCTGGCCGAGCTGGGGCCACAGCTCGCCATATCTGGGCAAAGTGAGCTCCCGCTCCTTTTCCACATGGCTTCCCAAAAAGCATCTAACCTACCTCTGGCTTTGGCTAGTCTGACCTTACCACGGAGTTTCTGGTATGTAACCGACTCCTGCTTTAGGGCACCCGACACCTCCTCCTATGCCTAAACCACACTCCCAGTGCTCCCACAAAGACATCCTGGGGGTGGGTGTCCAACACGGCCATTCAGAGCACCTGCCCGTACTGCCCCACGCAACCCAGAGCCTGGGGGTTTCTCCAAAACTGAAGGTTCACTCTGCCCCACTGAATACACGACCGAAACAGACTACTTGTTCTTGTTGCCCAGCGTAACATCCACTCAAATGCTTTTGTAGGCATCCTCCTTCTCTGTCCCCAAGATTAATTAGCATGGATTGTAGAGACTTGCTGTTCCACTGGGATTTAAGATGTCTGGTACACCTACCAGACAGAAGCCACCAGAGGCATCCCTGTGCAGACCTCCCAACAGGGCTGCTGTGTTTCTGGAAAATCCAACATCCGCTGCATGTCCACAGCTGCTTCACAGCAAATGCACAGTGACACTAAAGCGTTTGGCAGTGCACCGCTGACCTTGCACCCTTCCTAAACCCACCACTGGACCAGACCACGAGATTCACTGGGCACGTGCGGAGTACCCGCATTTGCTGGAAATACCAGAGTCGCTGTGGAGGTGCTGCACAGACACGGTGGGTGTATTTCTACACAGGAAGCCCCAGGCAGTAGTACAGTATCTTTACGATGAAAATTTCAAGCAGGTACACAGCACTGAAAAGGTAATAGCGTTCACGAAAACAGCACATACCCTTACACATCTGAGAGACAAAATCAAAATCCCAAGTCCCATCACTTGTCTCCAAGTGTCGCCTGGGTATTGGAAACCAGCACAAGGCACGGTGGTGTCAGAGCTCTTCTCTGCTGTCACAGGAGAACCCTCCTCCCGGGCTCCAGCGAGCCCAACTCCTGGAAACGTGGACACGGCACTGCTGGACGACTCAGGGAAGAGCCCGCGCAGCTGAGGGAGGACCGGCTCCTCCCCGAGCAGGTGCTGCGCACCATGTCCTCACCCCGTCCACGGCCCACCTGAGCCCGGCCCCTCCGAGTGCCATGAACAAAACCTGCTGCACGCTCAGCCCAGACCCAGCCCAGCAGGGGACACGTCGCCCCAAGAGACCCGAGTCCCACACGCTGGGGCCGGGGGCGGCTCTCCCCGTCCAGCTGCTGCCTCGGGCTGTGCCCACTCCCGCAATCCCAGGGCCAGGGAAGGGGTCGGCCGGCCCCAGGCTCCCCGGTGCAGCCTGCCCATGCCAGGGGATGGGACCGAGAGCCACGCTGCTGGGGCAGGGCCTCCAGAGCCCACAAGGTGCTCTGGTAACGCTTCCTCATGACGTCCAAGCATGGGCCATGACGATTTCAGCTCTGGCCACTGGCTCTTCCCTGCTTGACAAGATCTACTCCTTGTCTTGGTACGCAGGGACTGTAGGCAGGTCTCGTAGACACAACCTGTGGTGACAGCCCGGTGGCAGGCTGCGGCACAGGGCAGACAGACCGTGCTGCCAGAAGTGGCACAGCACTCCATGTCGCCTGCCTGCAGGGACCGTCCCCGCCGCACCCCACGCCTGCCCCCGGACCAGCCTAACTGTGCCACTGACATGGTCTGTGCAACTGTGGAGCAAAAGGAACCAAGAACCATCAATCCGGCCCAGCCCAGCACTCGTTTGCAGTGCTATTTTCAAAGCCGCTCAGTTGCCGGAGCAGGTCTGCAGTACAGCTGCACACACAGCCCCACCAGTGCCGAAAGAAGTGGGGGGTGAGGAGAGAGGAGTGGCTGGGAACATTAAAGCTGCCTCTGCCACCAAAGAGAAGTTTATGGCCGACCTTCTACAGGCAAAGGGATGAGCTTGGCGAGTGAGTCACCACCAGGCAGGTTCTCCAGCTTTCAGCCAGGTGCTCAAAAGCTCCTACTGCACCGGGTCCTGCCCTGGGCTACCCGCACGCTCCTGGCGAGAGGCGAAGATGCACCAGCCCCGCAGTGGCGGGTGCTCAGCTGGCAGCAGACCACGCTGCAGGAAACCCCTCCAGTCTGCCGGCACCTCTCCTGCCTATGTCACACAGAGCCAGCGAGCAGCGAGACCGGGGCACCAGGAACCTGGGACTAGGAAAAGCAGATCAACACGCTCCCACAGGCATGCCTGAGCCGAATGCATCGCTGCCAGGTCTGTCACCCGCAACAGCAATTACAGATCATACACAGCGCGTTTAGACAGATGAGAACACGTACCACGCTGCAAACCTCACAGGTAACGCACACGTGCTTCTGGAGCCAAGCAATCCGCAGAGATGAAAGGGCTACACGAACACCGTAGCTTGTGTTACGAACTAAGGTAACACCCCTTCCTCCGGCCAAGCCCTCCCTGCCGCTGCCACACTTCGACGGCAGCATGAGCAGCCTGGGATACAAAGAGGTGGGGACAGAGAGGAAATTGTGGAGACCACTGCACAGAGCGGGCAGCTCGGGGGCTCAGCTCTGTGCCCAGGCTAGCTGCAGCTCCAATCCCTGGGGAAAGCTTTGCAAAACAGAGTAGCTCCCCGAGGCCGCCTGGCAGCTAGGACTCCACACAACGTCAGAGATTAAACACTCCAACAATATTTAGCTCTCTAAAACTTGGATGGAGGCTGCATTTACACTTTGTTTGCTTATAACCAAAATCCTGACCTATGTCTTGCTAAAATACAGTTCTGCTTTGTTTTATTCTCATCTGGTGTTATAAACAAGCTCAAACAGAACTGACAGTCTTGAGGAACATAACCCCTTAGAGGCAGCAAACTGAACTAAAACATGGTGTGTAGGCACCATGGAAACCTCTGTATCAAGACACGTTGGGAGAACGAGGGAATGCAGCCTGCCTCTGTGCTGGCCAGTGAAGGGTTGATGCTGCCCAGTATTGGGTCTGGGGGACAGGTCCCTGCCAACAGGCATCACTTGTGCCTTTCCCTCAGGGAAGGCAAGGTTTGCAGGAACTGCTGACTTCTCTCAGACACAGGCTCCTCTCAGCCTGCAGCAGATGGAGGAAGCTTCAGGATAAAATTGAGGTGGGAAAAACTGCTGAGCATAACTTAAATACATCAAGAATACATCAAGCTAATAAAAAACCTTAGAGAAAGTACACTTGTGCAAATGGGAACATGAGCAGGGAAGAAAGCGGTAAGATCCTTATCTCCTGCAGGAGAGGTAAAGGAAACAGTTTATTCTTGCAGGAGGAGGGACATGGGCTGCGGTCAACGCTTTATGTGCTGTGAAACAGAAGCCCCCAATGAGTCCGTGGTTTTCCATACTCACAGAATTATGAATCTTGGTTTATAGGCTCAGTGTAGGTCTCCCCTGGGGACAGGGACTGGCAGATCAGAGACAGAGCAGGTGCTTCGTGCAAGCCTCTCCCATCATAAACAGTGCGCTCTGTCATTTATCAAAAGACCCTGCGTTTGCCCTGCACTAGAATGTCTTTTGGTTTCAGACACATTTTTCACAGGGGCACGTGGTGCACTTGGTGAAGCATCACACAGGCAGGACTGAGGACTGGGTGGCTCTGCCGCCGGAGCCGCTTCTGCAGCACTGCTGAGATCACTGCTGAGCCTCGCGCCAGCTGCGCAGGCAAGACTTTGCTCCACCCAGAGCACGTCCCTGCATCGAGCATGCTTCCAAGGACGGGGCTGGTGAGGCTGAGGCGGGAGCCAAGGGGAGAACTGCTTGAAAACTGGAAGGGAGCAAAGCCTGGGAATGTTTCTTGCCAAGTCTCAGCCATTTATTTAGTGACTACCCTATGGACTCCAGGATGGGTGGTGTGTGGGGACCCCTTCCGTACCACCGTAACCTGGTGCTAACCTGGGATGCTCGCTCAAAGACCAATCTGTCTGCAGAGACCTGGGGAAGAAGAGCTGGGCCCTGCAACAGACAGGGACGGCCGCACCCCTGGGGTGGGCGAGATGGGAGCCGAGGAAGAGAGGCATCGTAGTGCTGGTGCACCCATGGGGCAGCCAGGGCCGCAGCAGCGCGGTGCGGAACGGACCGCTCAGACACCCGCCCGAAAGCTCGGGACCTGCCCGGCTTTCCTCAGCCCCGCCGGCTGACCACCACCCCAGACCCAGGCAGGAGCAGCTCTGCCGCTATGCGACACCCTTCCCTCTGCCGCCGCAGAAAGAATAAATCCTGGACAACCACCCCACCGCCCAGAGGTCTGCCGGCCCAAGCACAGAGTCCCCCGCCACAGTCGGCTGCTGCAGCCTAACCCCAGAGACACAATGGAAAGGCCTTCAGCACAGCAAGGCCGGGACTGAACCGGGACTCTGAAAGGCCTCCAGGCTTTTAGGACGAGCTGCATCGGCCGGATGAAACCCCGGAGCAACAGAGATCCCTGGAGGTCATGGAAAACATGGGAAAAGGATTGTGCTAATTGAGGAAGAACTAAAAGCTTTAGGTTTGTTTAGCTGGCAGCACTGTTTTGTAGCCTGCAGAATGTTAAAATGTCAGAAGGCAATACACAGAATAGCTGCAAGAATATTTTTGAACAGACACACATTTTACAAGCCAAACTAACAAATGAATATTCAAAGTTTGTTTTAATTTTACTTAACTGCAGATAAGAAAAATTGTGGCAGTATGGCACTGGTATGTTTTGCAAAAAGGCTTCTTGTTTCTCAGATTAAGATTGAAAAAAAATAATCTTGAAAGGGCTGAAGGGAGACATGCCAACAGTCTTCAAAGGGAGTTAAGGGCTGCCACGGAGAGCACGAGAAGAGCGGAGCAGTGGAACAGATTGCTGAGGTCCCCGAGAACAGACAGACAGACACTTGGAAGTGCCTGCGGCATCCTGCCTGCCCCGACATCCCTTCCAGCGCTCGCAGAACGGCTGCTGAGGGTGCCATTCCTTGAACGCCTGAACCAGCTTACAAGCTCATCGCCACCAGCAAGGAGGCCACGCTTCCCCGCTCGCCCCAGGCATGGCTTCTGCCCCTTGTGCTTGCCAGCCAGCTTGGCTTGAGCAGAACACCCTCCGCATCCTCCTGCGCCGCTGGCCTGCGCTGGCTCTCAGATGGCCCTGGCGAGCCGGTGTGTGGCCATCAGCGATGGCAGGCCGTGGGAAATGCCTCCCATCTTAGAGGTGCTGCACCCCTCCCTCGTGACCTGTCCCACATGAAGGGGGTTGTGTCGGGGGCGAGAGGGGGGCAGAAGCAGCCCTTCAACCAGAGACCGTATCCCACAAGTAGGTGATGAAGCCTGGTAACAGTGTGCCCGGGGAAACCCGCCCCATGCTGACAAACCGGAGGAGCTTCATCCCCTCTGTTTGGCAGAACCAGAGGTGACAGCTTCATCCCAGCAGCATCCCTCCACGGCAGGGACACCACAGGGCAGCCGTGTCTGGGAGGTGGCCAGTAGAGGCCAGGGAAGGACCAGCGCAGAGCTGAAGTCAGCCAGGCTCAAACGGAGAGGTGACATCTCCCACGCTCAGACAGCTGCTCTGAGGGTGACGACCGCGGATGCATGCCCGAACCGCTGCTCAGGATCTGCCCCTGCTTCTGCTGCGCCAGAAGGTCTAGCCCATGCAGCAGTAGCCCGTTGGGAATTACAGCTCTGCTTTGGCCAGCAGGAAGGGGGAGGTGCTCAAATATTGCCTTTCGACCTTCACATCCGAGTGCTCTCCTAGATCAACACCCTCCCCCTTACAAGTGTGAACCACTGAGAAGCCCTTGCCTTCCCCCAGCCCAATGGCAGCCCCAGCTCCTCTCTCCCTTCCACAAGGCTGAAGCGTCTACGCATTTCCACTTGGCCACGTTAAACCATGGGTTTTTCTTGGGGATTTGGAGAAGCATCAGAGAACCAGAGGTATCCGAGGCATGAGACGCAAGTACTCACCACCTTCAGCTCAGGCACCGAGCGACTCAGGGTCCATTCCTGGCTGTTCACAAACGAATCTGCAGAATAGAGAGAAGAAATCATCAGGTCACCATGGTCTCCCTCGAGATCCCAAGAAGGATCCTGTCACGCTCTCCCTGCTCCCTCCAGGCAGGAGATTTATGGCTCTTCCCTCCCTTCCACCTCATCCAGAGACACGAAGCTGCATGAGGTTCCGACGCTGCCCGTGCCCGGGAGGCTCTGCAGCCAGAGCTCCGGATGGGAAGGAACGGCTGAGCCGGGGGCAGCAAGGCAGCACAGAGCCCACACACCACGGGCTGAGGACCCTCCCTCCTGCCCTGTGGGAGCACAGAAAGCCCTACAGCATCCCCTTCCTCAAGGCACACGGGACGAGGGAAGCACCAGAGACTAGATACCTTTTCAGGGGCACATGCTGTAAAGGACCTCAGAACCGAGGGCACATACCAGCAAAAGCAGCACCCTGAGCGCTGCGCTCAGGCTACAACACCAGCGTGTCGTACGCAGTGCAGATAGAGAGCTGAAGGCATGCTATAATCTATGTTCATGATTGAAAGTGAACACAATTAATTATGTGTACGTTATGTAATTTGCAGAACATTGTAATAGGCTTAAGAAGGTTGTAACAATCAGGCACAGCTCTGAGCGGCGCAGGAAACACCCTCTCTCCTGCCACAGAAATCACAAACACTTCATTTACATCCAAACAAGCTCCAGGAGCTGGTCAAACAACAGACTTCCCAAATAAAACCAGACTCACTGGAGGAGGAGCAAGAGCCTGGAGAACACCTTGAATATCAGAAGTAGCCAGCAGCCACTCCTAACAAAACCAGAGTCCTTCATTTGCCTTGGACGAGGAAGTACATCCTCCACCCAAAACCAGATGGCTACGGGGTAGGGGGCCGAAACAAAAGAGCAGCACTTGCTGTATGTTAATAGCGTAAAAATAATAAAGGATGTTTGGAGACCGGAAACCTGTGGGAGCACTGCTTCTTGAAGAACCTGTAATAAACTTGCCGAATTTGCTGCCACAGACTATTGCAGAAATGGAAATCTCAGATGGGTTCAAAAAGGGAAGAGGCGAATCCGTGAGACCCAGCCACGGGCAGCAATTAAACACGGCGGCCTGGGCACTACCACTGCTCGGACGTCACCCGAGGCCGCAGCGGGACGCCAGGCCAGAGGGGAGGATGGCTCCAGACCTGGCCCGCTGCCCCGTCCCTGCAGCGGCCACCCTTCCCGCCCCGGCAGCTCCTCCCTGCCTGCCACGGCTGCCGGCAGCTCCGACCCACCACGGCACTCCACCACCGCGCTCGCGGTGCAAGTCCCGGCTCTCGGCGTCTGCACCGGCACTGCCCAAACCGGCCGGGCAAGCTGGCGGCTGCAGGTCTCTGCCGAGTACGTGTTTCATCCGGGGCTGTGCCAAGCCCTGCAGGCTGAAACCAGGGCACTGCAGGAGATGCTGCTAGACCCAGGCAGGATCGGAGGGCAATGCCAGGCTCTTCAGCCCTGCCAGAAGCCAGTCAGTGAACATCTTCCCCCCAGTTTATGTTCCTGCCCTCGTCACTCCCAAGGGAAGGTTGGGCACACAACAGCTGCAACCCTCTCTCTACCTCCAGGCTAGTGCCTTGTCTCATCTCTCCCTACCTCACCCGGGCAACTGGTGAGACGCACAGCCCAAAGCTGCGTGGGCAAAAGTCTGCTCCCGCTGCTGGCAGCTGGAGGGCTTGCAGGAGCCCTGCCCTTCGTGCCCGCACGTCCACACGCTGGCCCACCACTCCTCGGCGTGCATGAGGGGAAAAAAGATGATCCGCCACTGTGCCTTTATCACGGCACTTGTGCAGCCACCGGCACCCGCAGGCCACAGCGCATCTTTCCATCGTGTCAAAAAAAGGTAAGAATATGGTGCTCATACCTAGAGTTTACCATTCATGTACTAATTTAGTAACACTTGTTTTTCAGAAGCTATAGACAAATAAAACACAAGTCTGATGCAGTAACACAAGGTTATTTAAAACCATCATGAAGGTTAAGAGGAATCGTTCCTTCATGGTCTCTGTCTTTCACCTATCCTTTCGTTCATTTTTTAGGCAGAGGTAAAATTGTTATTAAAACAACTAATAAGATAGGAGGAAAATGACAAGTTCTCGAGCCCTTTCAAAAAGGTAACAGCACACCTGTATTTCCAACTGCATTACTTGGTCCAAAAAAAGCTGTCACCTCCGCCTGTAACTTCTGCTCCGCTTAGTCCCTTCTTCAGTTAACTGCAATGGCTAAAGCACCATCGGTACTTTCTCCTTTACTGGTGTGCGTTCTCTCCCTCCTGGTTAGACAAGGCAGCATACTTGCACTGTTTCACTATACATACGTTGTTCTTGAACTATGAAAAACTGGCAAAAACTGAGCAGGTTTTTCGAGGGGTTCTGGATGGAGCACAAGTCAAATGCACCCACCGGCTTGGCTTTAAGAAGGAAAACAGAGGCAGAGACAGACCTGGAGAGGGCAGGCTATTCTCTTCTCTTTCGCTGTTCTTGGATGCTCAGGATAGAGAAACTGTCCAGATTTTTGCTAGTTGCCTCCTTCGCTAACTATTCTAACAGATCTTTGCTTTTTAACCAAGGTTCAGGAGTTCGTTAGCAACAGTTTGATTTTTGACTTGCTGCTAAGGCCTCTGAGTAAACCTTAACGCAAATAAATAACTGCGACACAATGCCAATTTAACTACATTCAGCCATACAACACGTTAAATTATTAACTATCACTAGCATGCTTAACCCGAAACACCAACGTACAACCTGCGCACCACTGCCTGTCAATCAGCTCCCAACGTGTGCCAAGTCTGAATTTTAGCCAGGCCACCAGCCGGCCCTGGTGATCGACCCGGCGTGTCCCAGCCTGCGCACGGCATCGTTGGCCCACGGGTCCCAGAGCAGCCCGGCACACCGGCTGCACCCGCACCGTCTCTGCTCAGCAGCGCGCGCCAGGGCACTGGCACCTCTCTGCGTGGTGCAGCTGGAGCTCCTGCCACCGCTAATCCCCGCGCCCAAGTGACAGCCCCGCTGGCGCGAAGGAGCGGGATGGAAATATGGGCAGCGACACCCTCACCGTCACCGCTCACGCCTGTCCCACGCAGCAGCGGGGAGGACGCGCCCGGTGCCCACGGGCAGCGATGCCCTCACTGTCACCGCTCACGCCTGTCCCACGCAGCAGCGGGGAGGACGCACCCGGTGCCCACGGGCAGCGATGCCCTCACTGTCACCGCTCACGCCTGTCCCACGCAGCAGTGGGGAGGGCGCGTCCGGCACCCACGGGCAGCGATGCCCTCACTGTCACCGCTCACGCCTGTCCCACGCAGCAGCGGGGAGGACGCGCCCGGCACCCACGGGCAGCGATGCCCTCACTGTCACCGCTCACGCCTGTCCCATGCAGCAGCGGGGAGGATGCGCCCGGCGCCCACTGACTCACCCGCACTGGATCTCTCTAAGCTGCACTGTGCCCCAGCTTGCAGCAGCCATCACCCAGGAGCTCGCACGTTGCATCTGGCTTCAGCACCGGGCTAAGCCCCTTCCTGTCCGGTCCAGCTCACCGCCCCCAGACCGCAGCCGCTCTTCGGTTGCAGGCAGGGGACGGGGCTGTCCCTCCTCCGCGGCAGGGAGCAGGGCTTGCGGCGGGCACTGCCTGGCACTGGAGGTCACCTGCAGCTCGCACCACTACTGCTGGGAAATCCATTCACGACTGCAGCTTGACAGAGAGGCTGCTCGGCACCAGATCTCTGCTCTGCCACCACCGGGAGCAGGGTGTCCTCCTGCCCCTGCCGAGGGGCCGCTTCCCCTCCCCGAGGGCAGTGAGGGCTGCTTCACCCCGGCAGCAGCTTCTGCTGAGGGTAGGAGGGAGAGGCAGGAGGCTGCCCAACATCGTTACCCAAAAACGGCCATCTGGCCATCTGGATTCGGACTGAGGGTCTGCCCAGCCCAGCACACCATCTCCAGCATCAGTGGGCACGTGGGAACTCAGGAAGAGTAGGGACAAGGTGAGAGTACACAATACTGGGCCGACATGTTTTTGTGGCTGCTGACTTCTTCAGCTCAGGGATCTCCTGATTTGTCTATTTAGTAAACCTCAAAAAACTCTCCTTTGAGTAATTGTTCTGCCTCCTTTTAAAACCATATAAAATTTCAGTTCCACATTGTTCTTTAGCAAGGAGTTTCAGCAGTATAAATACCTATTCCTTGAAAACCCGCTTTCTTCTGTTTTAGGCTTGACTTCATTGGATGCCCCCAGCTCCTGTACCAGAGGCGGTAAGCTAACATCCCTGGCCAGCCTGACCAGCACCACCCCATCTTTCACTGCAACCCCTCTTGTCCACACTGTGGAGTCCCAGCTGCTGGATCACTCCTCGTGCAGAAGCTGTTGTGCACCCTCCACCCTCTCTGCTGTCCTCCTCCAGTACCTCCTGTTCAGCGGGAGAGGATGTGTCCACTGCACATGTCGCTGTGCAAAGCATCTCACCCGCAACAGGAGGAAGGCAGACGGCTGTACCGGAAGGTCCCACGCGGCTCCAGCGACTGACGCTGCCCAGACTGCCAGCCGCTTCACTGCAGGAGAGCCAGCTGTAATGATAAGGTGCTCTACCTGCTGCATTTCGGGGTCGAGATACCCCCAGTGTTAAGTGCTCACAGAGGTATGGATGAACCCACTCTTATTCCAGTACCCAGGAAGGTAAAAACAAGAGCTTACAGACTACGTGGCCAAAAGAACGGAGACTAAGGTGGAAGTGGCCTTGAACTGAAGACAGCCACAGGATTCCTTCACAATCACCTGGAAAAGCTACTGAGACACAGATCTTGAAGGGGCCAGTTCGCTCTGTGGCCCCCTCCAGAGCCGGGTCCCAGGTGTCAGGATCAGAAGACCTTTGTGTCCACCTGCCATCCCAGGCCATACACATACACACACAAACCCTTCTGCTAATGAACTCCTATGTGAACAAAAGCACCTCTTATTCAGGAGGACATCCCACCCTGACTTTAAACTGCCCGTATGGAGCACCGCTCCTCGCACCGACCCACTTGCCCTCTGTCCTTCCCCATTAGCTGAGCGGGTAGAGCTGCCTGAGGTGTTTTCTGCCGCAAGGATTAGGGACGGAGCAAGGCAGTGCCTGGGTGAGGCAGAGAAGTGAGGCGAGGAGGCTGCGCGTGTCTGCACACCGGGGTAGGCACGTGCCCTCTGCCTGCACCTTGTGGAATGCCTGGGAAGCTTCCCAGCCTCTGCAGAAGCGTAGGAGGAGCGTTACGGTGTCCTGCAGCACGCGCTCCAACGCCACTTCCCCAAACACCCAGCTCGCTCCACAGCGAGTCAGTCTCGCGCAGAAGAACGGCGGCTGCTCAGGAAGAGTGCTTGGACCAAGCTCCCCTGCAGGCCCGACCACTGGCACCAGCTGGCCGGTCTTCAGTTCTGGCTTCGGGCGAGTTTCCTGCAGAGAGTTTGGGGGTTTTCTTCAACGGTGCCTGAAAGCTGAAACTCCTCAAAACCAGGAGGTGTCAGTGTCAGCTCCCCCAAGTTACTCGGTTAACAAAGCAGCGTTCCCACACATACACTTCTAGCACTCCCTGCAGACCATGGAGAGAAGCTTGGCTCTGGCTGTCAAAAGGAGGAAAAATAAATGCCTTCAGCTGCATCAACCAGGATCCCGTAGTATGCATCTCCTTGCGCCCCAAAGATGCGTCAGCTCCTGCAGCACCTGAAGAATCACCATTACTAAACACAAAGCCTTGACTTACACCATTCCCACCTACCACCTAGACAAGGTACTCAAGACCGTCAAGCCCATCAGCTAATCCAGGAAGGCCTGAGAATCTGGAGCACAACCCACTTTCACACGTCAGGCTGGGGTCCATGCCACAACTGAGTCTTTCAAATCTGTCACTGTAACTGGCCCTCGGTCCTTTTTACACCCCCACTGCTCTGCTTCCAGGACACGCCGATCACCCTCCTCTCATCACGCAAGGGGACGCACACAACCCGTGCACACCATGCTGACATCTGGGTGACCCGCGCCTAGTCCTGATGTGTCCATTCGAAGGCCCAAAAGACGCCTCATCGGTCAGCTCCCATGTCACCCGAAGCCCCTGCGTCCTGCAGCCGTTTGCACCCGCACTTGCAGGGATGGCTCCATCGCTTGGTTTTCGGGTAATTCAGAGGCACAGAGCCCCTCCCCACTATTTTCTTGCACTTGCTTTCCTCCTCTACCAGCAGCTTCTCGCAGAAGTGAGTGCAGCAGCCGTGTGCAGGCGGGCGCAGATGACACCCACAGAGCTGTCAGAAAGGCACCTCAAGAGCAGTTTCTCAACCACCCAAAACAGCCATAGGCCAAGTACCAGACTGCCAAGAAACGCTGACACAACTCGCTGATGTCAGCTTTGTCCATCCCAAGTGTTGATCGCTTGCTACTAAAATGCAGCATATGGAGATTTCCTGCACTTCATCAGTATGAATTCTGTTAGTATGATATTATACAGTCTGTGTATCTGCATGGCTGTTACACACTCAAATCAGTGTAAGGAAGGTCCAAGTCCATAGCTGCAGGAGGTTGACTGGGGTGTGGGAGTCCCCCCTCTGACGACACCGTTCCCCTCCGGGGCTGCCAGACCCTCCCCATCTGCGGTGCTTCTGCCGCCCGGCTGGCTGCGCCGAGCAGCAGGAGGGGCAGGGGGTGACACCAGCCGCTCGGGCACCATTCCCCACTGGAAGAGGCAGGAGATCCCCGTCTTCTCCCAGGGAGAAACAGCAACCACGTGGAAGCACACAGCAAGCCACCGGTGACCTGAGCTGATCTAATGCACTAACCGAAATCCAGGCAGGCAGGTCAGCGTTAGCACCTTCCACACAGTGCCAGAGTCTTGGTGCGAGCTTGTTTAGCAGAGATTGCCTCCAGCTGGGTAACACGTTAATGAACTGTCATCTCCCTCATCACTAGGGTTCATGTAGGCATCGGGGAGTAGTGATTTACTTGATTAGCTTCACTGCTGGACTAGCTGTATCATTTGGTATTTCCCATTAAAAGACACCCAGTCAGTCACTCTTCCTCCGTCTTCTCTTTGTTATTTAATAATACAGAAGAGACCAGACTGTCAGCGCTGCGGTTGAATACCTTCCCCAGGCACATCTGACCTCAAAAGCAGAAACAGTGGACTCATGGCACCACTTGCACACCAAGAGCCTTAGTGCAGCCAAACGTCCTATGGACCCGCTGCTACTTGCATCCACTTGCTGCTGCAAAACTGGGAGGAGGAAGGGGCTGGCCACGCAAAACTGAGTCCTCACCCAGGCTGCTCCCTTCACAGGATGAAGCGTAGCAGGTTCATCTACCTTGTGCTTCAGAAGCGCTAGTGCCAGACACATTTGGTCTCCACACACAGCAACTAATAATTAACCAACTCATTATCCAAGCCACTGTAGAACTAACTTGGACACTGAAACCCTGGACACTAAAACCAGCCTTGAAACCAGGTCAGAGGCTGAGCAAACACAGCAGTGCCCACACAAACCATGTTCCAAAGTACCCATCTGCCCGCACACGCAGATAAAAGGGCAGCAGAGTGCAACGTGCCTGGGCAGAGCCACCTTTTCCAGGCCAGGCTTGATAAAGACTCGACCCTGGCAATGCTGGCAGGAAGAGAGATTTCTCCAGGTCAAGGACCAACACGGGCAAGGCTAGCGTTCCCGTCAGAGAGCTTAGCCAACGCCGATACCCTGTGTGGGACATGATCTTAGCAAGGATTATCTCACCAGAGCTTTAAATGCTTTGCAGCAGTGAAAGGAGAGGATCTTGCGTACCCCTGGGAAAAAAAGGGCGTGATTACAAACTGCTACCCTTGCTCCTTAGCTACACCGCACGCGGCAGCAGCTGGTGCCATCGCACTACGTATGCTGTGCAGTGCACAGACTTCAGAAGAGCCATACTTTTTAAGCCTCTTGGCACCTACTACTTTCCAGTTCACATCCAAATACATGCAGACCAAAGAACCATACGAAATTCTCTCTGCTCTGACAGCTAGAAAGGGTCTGCTGAAAGGGACAACCCAGCAGAGCTAGTGACGTGGAGAGACAGCTAACCCACTGCTTCCCCAACACAAGTGCTCTGTGGGGACCCACCTCGCTGGTAGAAACCTGTTCCAAATTTGTCTGACCTCAGGTCTAGCTCTTTAACCCCACAAGCAAAGGCAGGTTAAGATTAAAAAGGCGCTGTTTTTTGAAGTTCCTTCTTCCTATGGATGCCTGTAGACTGTAATCAGAACACCTCTGCACCTGCTGCACACATCTCCTCCGGTCTCATCCTGAGAATTAGGCCTTTCAGATGGGTGTCTCAACAACTCCTTCCTTGATACCTTCCAGACTTCTTCAGTTTTTCTGAAGTGTGGACACCAGGCTGGATTCAGCATCCAAGGCATGGTCTCTAAACCCGTCATGCCATGTCTGCTCCTCACCAACACTCCCAGCTAAGCTGAGGCAGGTACCAACAAGAGATGATACATATCATTATCTACTCAATTCACTATGCAAACTTCACTTTATTAATGTAAAATCACTCCCCTCTTCTCCCAGTAGTCTTCTCTCACACATGCCCTACACGTTAGTCCTCTGCGTGGCCAAACACCAAACAGGAGAGTAAAAGGAAGTTACCTTTAACCTTAAAGCACCTTAAAAAGCAGGGCATCTTTCTGGGAGAGGGGAATATGATTGTGAGAAACACTTCCTGAGCTGTGGAGTCCAGATCCCACTGCCGGAGATGCAGCACCCATCACATGGTCCCTCCCTGCACAGGGAGAACTCCAGCCCCAAACCAGTCCAGTTTTTCCAAGCCAGTACCTATCAGAGGGCTTCCTCAGAAATGCACTAGCTGATACCTCAATACCTAGAAACGTTCCTCTGAGCCGCTGGCCACGATTATTTGTGGTCAGTCCAAGCTGGCCGGACTCTGCGCTGACTTTGTTCTCTAGCTCCGAGGGCTCTTACCCTCCCTTGCTGCACTTACAGAAAATCACACTCCCTGTCAGCCCTCATCCTGCTACACAAAGACCAGATCCTTAAGTCTTTTTCGGGTAACAAACTCTGCATTCCCCTGATCACCCCTCGCTGTGCTTGGTCCAGGCTGAACCCCTCCATCAGCAGGGAGTGAACATTACCCACGCAGTCCAAAGGAGGTCTCAGCAGCGCTGGGAGAGCAGCACTGAGACCATCCTCCTGACTCTCTGGTGGGCCAGGCTTTTTGGCCTGTAGGTACAGCTACACAGCAGAGTGCAGCGCTGGATGGATATCTCAGTTCGCTATAAACAAAATACTCCAGGTACTGGAAACAGGGTAGCAGTGTTGGCTTGGATCTCTGCCTGGACTCATATATCCAGCTTTTCCAAAGAGCCGATAACCGCAACTGCAGCTGCACCCCCTCGGGAGGGTGTGTTGGGACTGTATCTGCAGCTTTCCTAGGGCTAAGGTGGGCAGCACTAGCATAAAGCATCAAAGTTTTTGAAATGTTGAGAGGGTGTTGGAAAAACCATTGGCCTGCAAGTCTGAAATAGGAACGGGGCAGAGATCTCCTGAGCTGCCGCATCTGGCAAGTCCATGTTGGAGCAGTACTAAGGTTGTGCGTGTCCAATCTACCGTGTCTTGGCTTAGAGGCTCACAGCTTCCACCGGAGTGAGCCAGAGCCCACGGACCAACATGCTGAGTGGAGAGACAATGAGGAAACAGGACATAGAAGACAGGACAAGCAACCACAGCTTTGGTCCGCAGATTTCACCACTGCTTCTTCACATGTCATTGATCCCAAGAGGACATAGCTTGACTGGGTACAACCAAGCAGGTAATGGTAAAAACGGTGTTCTAAGTTAAGACCAAACCAAAGCATGACCTTTGCAGCTCCAGCAAGCAGGGCTCGCTCTGCTGCAACGAGCCACAGTCCCAGAGGCAGTCCGGAAAGGTCATCCCCGAGCTTGTGCCTCCAGTATGAGCCACGGTGGCAAATGCTAAACACCCTGACCAAGAGTGGTCTCGTGTTAGCTGGCTGGTCACTGCTAGAGAGGGCTCCAAGCCCTCTCCAGTGCTCCCCAGCCAAGGCTCAGAAGGTCCTCTGGCAGATGGACCCAAAGGGAGCCCCTACCTGTCCCAGCCAGGTGAGGGGTGAGGACACCAACACAACCACTCAACCTCAGCTGCTCCCCTGGGAATGCGGCTGCCAGGCTGGCTGCTGCTGGCGCAGCTCCTGCTGGAAGCCGCCAGCAAGCAGGAACAGGCCCCCCGCTGCACGGGCAGGACCCAGCCCTCCCTGCCCGGATACACCCACATTCCCCAGCCATGAGCGCAGCCTCCCCTCTCCTGGGAACCTCCCGCCACCCAGCCAGCACCAGGCCCTGGGCACCCCTGCCAGCAGCACGGCCCCCAGGAGGAGCGCACCGCAGGGGAGCGCAGCAGCAGTATCCCGTCCCTTCACCCTGTAGCGCAAAAGGCAGCCTCAGCCACGCACCCGGAGCCTACAGAGCCTCCAGGACCGTTCCCTGGAAGGCACAGTGAGCTCCAGGGACAAGGGGGACTGGCAGGAACGAGCCTCTTGAGCTCCCTGCGCAGCATCTGTGCAGCAGCGGAGCTCAGGCTGCCAGCAGTGCTGCTCCTGTGCTGGTCCCTGGAGCCCAGCCCTCCCGGAAAATGTCCTGGGCACAAAGCTCCTTGGGAGCGTGCAGATTCCTCAGGGAGCCTGCCAGCCCCAATCCGTCCCTCTGGCACGTGAGCTAAGCCAGGAACTGGCTCCACAATGCCTGGACTCCAGAGCAGAGCGATGGAAACCTGGAGAGGCTTGCAGGCGCCAGAACGCGGCTGCCCTGCCTCCCCGAGAGAAGCAGGTCCCGGCCGGGCCCAGCCCCCAGCTCTGTGCGCACAGGCCAGCGTTCAATGCCTTAAAAAGCCTGCGGATGCTGTTCTCGCCTCCCAGCCCCTGCCAGGCAGCAGGGCTCACCCGCACGTTCGCTTCCGCAGGGCCGCGCTGGGCACACTGCAGGGCCAGGGAACAGGATGGGGCACAGAGGCACAGGCAGCACGGCCCCGCAGAGGCCCCCGCACACCCGGGCAGCCCCGACACGGGACATGGCTAGTCGAGCACCTCACGGCTGCTTCAGCTGCCAGTCCCCATCGCGTGCCCAATCCCCACGGGGGTCCTGTTCCCCCTCCCCAGCCGGTCCCTCTGCCACGTCACTCGGGATGCCACCACCACTCTCCGCAGGCTGCCCTGGACCCAGCGAGCACCACTGTGCTCCCAAAACACGGCCTCCGCTCGGCCCCAGGGAAGACCCCAGCACAGCATCGCCCAGACAGAGCCTGGCACCAGGGAGCTGCCTACAGGAGGGAGGCACAGGCACGTTTCTATGCTCCCCAACCCCCTCGTGCTGCTCCACGCCTCTGCTCTGGCAATCTCTCAAATAGTTCAGCACCCACTAATGGGACCCATCTCCCCCTCCCATGGAGTTTCAGTTCCCTCTGCTACCCCGACGCCGCTGCATGAGGCTCAGTTCTCCCTGCCCTTGCTGGGACACCACTGGGGCAAGAAGGACGCGGGACACAAGTGCTTGGCTCCCAGGGGTCTGGCCAGCAAAGGAACACAGACCCCTGGAGCATCTCCTCCCAGCTAGCCACGCTGCGGCTCACAGCCCCATGAATGCTCACGCTATCTCACTACCACCGAGCTTTCCTGAGCATAAATCCCGCAGAGCACCAGGACACAATCAGGTGCCCGTGCCCAGCCCAGGACCTCAGTTGGGACAGGCCATGGCTGCTTGTCCCCGCAGACCCCGCAGGTGCAGGGGGGCTCTCGCCAGGCCAGCACCGCTCCTGCGCTCACTTACCCAGCGCTCGCAGTGGACCGCTGCCCAGGAGGACAGGCTCGGCACCGCCATGGGGGTCCTTGGGGCCCGCGCTGCTGGTGCTGCCGCGCTCTCGCCTTCGGAAGCGGTTTGTGAGGAGTCTCCAGAGTCCCCCCGCCTGCCCGGGGTCGGCGTGCAGCCTGCCTCCGACCCGGGCCAGCTCTGGGTAGAGCAGGTCCCGCTTGCTGGGGCAGGTGTGCAAGGAGCTGGCGTCCCCCTCGCTCTTGGTGCGGAGACGCACGGGGCGCAGGAGCCCCCCTGACTCCGACCTCCGCAGCTCGTGGCCCCGGCGCAGGCGGAAGCTGAAGCTTTTGCGCAGGGAGCTGAAGTTCTTCCTGGGGCTGGGGCTGCTCCGGCTGCTGCCCCCAAAGAGGTTCCAGCGGCGGCTGCCCCACAGGGAGCCCCCCCGGAGGAAGCCAGGGCTCTCGGCGGGGTGTGGCTGCCGGGCCGAGGGCAGGAAAGTCATGCTGCTGGGGCGCGGGCGCTGCACCCCATCGGCCCCGGCAAGCAGGGACGCCGTGCTCTCGCCCTCGCCCGCCGGCCCCTGCTTGCGGGGCGAGCGCAGCCTGAAGAAGTCCAGCAGGCTGCCGCGGGCCCTGGCAGGGGGCGGCGGGGGGAGCAGCGCCCCGGCCGCCAGCCCGTTCCCCACCGCGCAGAAGCTCTTGGGCCGCCGCCTCTGCTGCTGGGCGGCCTTGAGGGCGGCCTGGACGGCGGGGACGCCCTGCAGGTCCAGGGACTCGCAGACGCTGACGGCGCGGCGGGGGCTCGGCCGCGGGGGGCCCCGGCCCGCCTCGCTCCAGCGCCAGCCCTCCGCCATCATCAGCTGCGGGGCTGCCCCATGGCCCCGGGCCGCCCGCCGCTCTGGGCCGCTGCCGGCGCGGGCGGCCGGCCCCGGGGAGGCGGCGCAGCGGGACCCCGCACGCCGCCCGCTGCCTGCCGGCTCCCACGCCTCGCCGGCATGCCCGGGCCGCGCTCCGGCGCGCCGCCAGCGCCGGGCTGGGCCCGCCCCGGAACAGGGCCGGGGCCGGGGATGGGGATGGGGCCGGGGCCGCCCCGCGCGGCCGCGCCCTCCCTGGGCCGCCGCCCGCCCCCGACGCCGCGGGCACCGAGCCCCGGGCGGGCAGGCGCTGCCCTTCGCCCGGCTCCGGCCCCGCGCAGCGGCCGCGGGCAGAGGCGGCGGAGCCGTCCCGGGGCGGCGCTCACGCCTCCCCCGCGCCGCTCGGCTGCAGCCCCGGGGTAGGGCTGGGCCGGGGCAGGGCGCTGTCACCGCCCGGCCCCTCTTGGTGCCCGCAGCGGCAGCCTGCACCCGGGGAGCGGCGGCGCTGCCTGGCCGGTCCGCACCCGCCACGCCGGGATGCTCGCCGCCCGGCCCGGCCTGGGCCCCGCCAGGGCAGCACCGAGCGCCGGGCAGGGCCGTCCCGGGCCGCCCGCACCGCCCGGCTGGGCCGGGGTCGGGCCTGGGCCGGGGCCCCTCGCCGCGGCGCGGGGCCGGCAGTGCCCGCCAGGGGGCGCGGCGCTCCCGCTCGCCGCTGCCGCCGGGCGCCCCCGCGCGGCGGCCGAGGGCAGCACCGGGAGCCCCGCGGGGCCCGGCAGGGCCGGCACCGGGAGACACCCCCCGCCGCGGCCCCGTCGCCGGCTGCCCTCCCCGCCCGCCTGCCCATAGAATCATAGAACAGTTTGGGTTGGAAGGGACCTTTCAAGGCCATCTAGTCCAACCCCCCTGCCATGAGCAGGGACAACCTCACTAGATCAGGTTGCTCAGAGCCCTGTCCAGCCTGACCTTGAATGTTTCCAGGGATGGGGCTTCTACTATCTCTCTGGGCAACCTGTGCCAGTGCTTCACAACCCTCATTGTGAAAAACTTCTTTCTGATTTCCAGCCTATATCTCCCCTCCTTTAGTTTAAAGCCATTACCCCTTGTCCTATCACAACAGGCCCTGCTAAAAAGGTTCTCCCCGTTTTTCCTATAGGCCCCTTCAGGTACTGAAAGGCTGCAATAAGGTCTCCCCGGAGCCTTCTCCTCTCCAGGCTGAACAGGCCCAACTCCCTCAGCCTGTCTTCGTAGGAGAGGTGCTCCATTCCTCTGAGCATCCTTGTGGCCCTCCTCTGGACCCGCTCCAGCAGGTCCACGTCCTTCTTATGTTGAGGGGCCCAGAGCTGGACGCAGTACTCCAGGTGGGGCCTCACCAGGGCAGAGTAGAGGGGCAGAATCACCTCTCTCGACCTGCTGGCCACGCTCCTTTTGATGCAGCCCAGGATACGGTTGGCTTTCTGGGCTGCGAGCGCACATTGTTGGCTCATGTCCAGCCTTTCATCCACCAGCACGCCCAAGTCCTTCTCGGCAGGGCTGCTCTCCATCCCTGCATCCCCCAGCCTGTACTGATACCGGGGGTTGCTCCGACCCAGGTGCAGGACTCTGCATTTGTCCTTGTTGAACCTCATAAGGTTCGCCCGGGCCCACCTCTCAAGCCTGTCTAGGTCCCTCTGGATGGCATCCCGACCCTCAAGCGTATCCACCGCACCACTCAGCTTGCTCCCCCGCCACTCCTGCCGCTGGCCCCCGCAAGGCCCCACTCCCAGGCCACGGTCCCCACATCCCTCACCCCAGGCCCCCGCGGGAGGTAGAGGAGCTGACCCCGCTCCCTGCAGGGGTGCGCAGTGCTCTGCGTAACCGCCCCACAGGTCCCTCCGCTCCCGTCACCCAGACCCCTCGCCCTGCCACATCGTCCCTTCCACCACGGCCCCGCTGCCCCCGGGCTCGCCCTGGAGATCCGGCTGCTGCCTCGCCAGCCTCTCACCACCTGCTCCCCCTTCCCAAATCTGTGTCTCGCCAGCGAACGCCATCAGCAGCTGCCACAGGGCTCTTTCTGCACCACAGACGATGATGTTAAACAGCGGCACTATGCTCAGAAACCCTTGAAAAGCCTCAGCACCGACATCCAGAAGCCCTCCTGGCCCTCCCGACCCGCAGCTGACTGCGGAGAGCGGCGAGGGGCCCAGGGCAGCAAGAAGAGCGTAACTATCTATCTCAGCCAGAGCTTTGCTCCTGCCTTGTTCCAGAGCAAAGTGTTTTTCCTTGATCAAACACCCCATTGCTAAGCTCTGGCCCTCCTTCCAGGCTGTTTCTTCCAGAGTCCCCCATTGCAGTGCCTCCTCCACCTCTTCCCTAGCACCCCCCCACCTTTGCTGCCTGCAGCGCAGTCCCTGCCTCCAGCATCGCCCAGGACCTTCCTCCTCCTCTCTTTTTCCTAACGCGTTTTCCTTCTCCCTGGCCTTCCTCCTTCTCAGTGCAAGCATGATCTGTGCTCCCTCTGGGGAGAGAAAAAAAAAGATGCTTGACTCCCCCTTGAATTATTTTTACCTTTCTGAAAGCTCTGTCTGCTAAACCAGCCTAGTTCTTCTCCTGCCTCTCAAGGCCTCTCCAGGAAACATCTTAGTATCAGCACCTCCTTTTCCCCCTCCTTATCCAGGAGTCTTTGACTCCACTGCCTCAACTCCTCCAAAATCCCACCACCTTTTTGGACCTTGCCCTCTCTTCGATCCCTCATCCTCCTTCACAGTATGCCCTCATGATTTTCTTGAGCAGCAGCGCATCTCCTCTCCAGTTCTGTGTGGATGTACCTAGCCCTGGTCATTGCCCGCAGCCCTAGGACACAGCTGAATCCCACCTCGGCATGAGGCACCACCAGGTTCAGCCCTTCCCCTCCCCACGGCACAACCAACACCTCAGCCAAGCCCCTTCCTCTCCCTTCTCCATCCTCTCCTAAGCCCACAGGTTCCACCATCCTTCTCCCCTTTCACCACCACAGACCACCATCACCACGCTGCATAAGCAGAGCTACCACCCACCAGCCTCCCCCCTTAGCTGGAGGTCCTTCTCTTCCCTCAACTTTTTTGCACCTTTCAGACAGTAAAATCTCGAAGTCAGCAGTACACCCTCCCAGCTACACGGTGCTGAACACATGGAGCAGCTACCCAGACCGAGGATCAGCTCAAAGATGCCCCTCCCCACACCATGTCAGTGCTTCTTGGGCAGAAGATGGGACACATCCAGCTCCCCTCCCTCCCAAGCCAACGGGCACCGATGTCTGAAACCGAGCAGAAGGCGCCTGACAACCCGCCAAAGCTACAGCTCTGCCATCTGTGCCAAGGTCACAGGAACACGCGAGCTGCCAGACTGGATCCAACCCTCATCCACATCATCTGGTGTCCTGTCTCCCAGGAGCAGCCGCACTGCAGCGAGGAGCGAGGAATTCTGCAGAAAGCAATTATGAGGGAACGTCTTCCAAAGAGTGCTGAACACCAGACGAGGCTGGCTGCGGAGACTGTGGCGTCTCCATCACCGGAGATGTCAGAACTGATCGCACAGATGCCTGTCAGGAGTAGTTCAGACACAGGTAACCAGCCTTTGGGCAGGGAACCAGACCAGTAACCTCACAAGCTCCTTCCCAACCGTGCTGTGCACAGCCCCTTGCTCCCAGGGATTGGAAGTTGTTCCTGTAATGAAGGTGGGACCATCTATATTCATACCCTTCCCAAAACCCTGGGTTTAACTTTCACTGTACAATGCCAGATGGTACACCTTCTATATGAATCTCATCTCTTGAAAATATTCTGGCAAGTTCTGGGCTTTAAGGAATCACAGAAATATCTGCTGAAGAGATGATGTACCACACACTCCCCTGCCGAGGCGGGACCAGACGTGCATGGATCACCCCGACAGGCATCTGTCTGACCCATCCTTAACGACCTCCCTAAGCCCACTGCAGTACCACGCCGTCCTCGCTGCTCCCCTTCTTCCTCCTCCCACAATCTTGTCCAAATCCCCTTGCCTGCACATAAAGCCAATTACTTCTGCCATACCCTTATCGGCTGTGAAGAGTAACAGACTGTGTTCTTCCCTACAACCTTAAACGTACTGAGAAGCACAGAGAGTTCCCTTCAATTGACATCTCCTTCACTGTCCCACCGAGGATCGTGTTTTTAAAGCTATTAGTGTTTTTAATGCATTCCCTTCAATTCTCTACAGTTTGTCTACTACCTTTGCTTAAATGCAGTGCCAGAACCTGGGCACAATATTCAACTGGGGCCTCCAGCAGCACTGAGAAGAAATATCCATACAACATCCGTATTGCTACATCCCAAGAAGATATTGGTCTTTACTACAGTAACAACATAACGATATTTTTACCTAATCAGCCTGTTAAGAGGCAAAGGTTTCTGTATGCTATATACATTGATATGATCCCCTTGGCACTACTCCTACAGAAAGATCAAAAGACATCTGAAATAAAATAGAATAAAACGGAGCCTCAGATACAACTTCTGGTGGCAGAGGGCTGCAGGCAGGGCGCTTGCACCCAAGGAAGGGCTCAAACCCTGCCAGATCTCAACAGCACGTGGGCTCTGGCTGCCTCTTCAGCCACCACAGCTGAAGCAGCGACCGAGGGAGGCACTGTTCTGAGAATGAGACCAGGAAACCAGAAGCCACCGGTGTTTAGAGACAGCCACCACTGAAATATGCCCCACACACCTTTAAGCATCTCTTCTTAGGCAGTTTACTCCATGATTATACTGGGTTTGACTGGTGCTGTGTGCGTATCTAATGAAAAGGAAAGATTACAACGCACCCGCCCGGTGGGAAGGCGGCTGCGGCTGGAGTCCCCTGTGCCATGCGGGTCTCCGGAAGCAGACGGGCTCTGAGAGCTGGGATGTAACAGGGACATCGTACTTTTGCAATCCTGACCTGGGGCAGGTGCCTGGGGACAGAAGCAAGTTAGTCTCTTACCAGTACTTTTATGAGTCACACTCATGTTGCATTATGGCTATGAACATCTGGCTTAAATTAACAAAAAGCCATGAGAGGATAAACAACAGCTGCACTGGAAGACAGTCCGAAAGTCAGGGAACTTTCCACTGCTGGCTGGTCCCCAGTTTGAAGTTCAGGCTGGAGCCCCGAAACGGAAAAGAAGTCTGAACCGTGACTGGTCAAATGCTCCACTGCGCTCCTCCAGCCCTAACTGGCATTGGTTTTTCTGCTCCAGCTGTCTGCAGATGCAAAGGTTGTGTTGCAAAGGGACATTCAGCCTGGAGGATGGGACAGCTGCATTCACCATCCCACCTGGGATCGAAGGTGCTGTCGCTCTGCAGGGGGGCCCAAGCCTGGGAGACCCGCTGCAGCAAGCCACACATCCAGTGGGGACGAGGGACTGGCACTGTGGTGTCTAAGAACGCCTCAGCGGTTGGGGATGGAGGGACGAGGTTCCCAGCACGGATGGAGCCGTAAGTTTTCAGTGCCCTGGCAGCAGGCAGATGCCAGCAGCAGACCAGAAGGACAGGACAGACATCAGCCAGCCCCGGGACCTACGTGCTAGCGGGGCTGCAGAGTGCCCGAGGCCAGCAGCCCCACGCAGACCATGCCAGTGGTGGGACCATGGGCAGGAGACCAGGCTTACTACTGCTGCCCAGGCAGGGCTGCCAGGAGACAAAGACAGGACAGGACGGGGTGACAGCACCGCACTTGGGCCAGGCTGCGGGATGCCCAGGACCCCTGGCACACGCTCTCCAGCCTGACCCACGCCAATGGCGCGAGGCTGGAGCAGCGGAGCAGGAGGGCTCCATGCAGTGTCACGGGACGGCAGCCGAGCCCATCCGCAGCTGCAGGAGGGCCCCGAGCACCCTGCCAGGACCGCACCAGAGCTGCCAGGCTCTGCAGACCAGCTCCAGCCGGCTCGGCCGTGCACCAGGAATACTGATGAGGCTCTGCCCAAACAGGGAGTGTCCAGGGGCACAGCCTCCGCTGCCCGGCCATGGGGTGCACAGTGCCGCAGCCCCTGCAGCCCCACATCACAGCCTGCTCTGCCGCACGCAGCGCCCAGCCCGGCTGCCAGCGCGTCAGCAGCAGGCAGCGCGCCGCAGCCGTCACTCGGGGAGGCGGTGGCGGGGGCAAGGCCCTGCCTACTGGCCCCACAGGGCAGGGACAGAGCCGTCCCCTGCCCAAACAGGAGGAGGGTGAAGGAGAGGAGGCGTTTCCCCCGACCCTGAGTGGAGGGACACTGTTCACAGCTGAGTTCAGCCACAGCCAGGCTCTGGGCACAGCTGTAGGGCTCGAGCATCCAGCACAGCCAGAGACCGCAGATCACACCAGCTCTGCCATAACCCTTTTCTGGTTCATCCCAACCAACCCGTTCACCAGAGACAATATCCCCACCCTCTCCACCGACAAAACATCCACCAGCCCAGCAACCCCCTGCAAATCCCCAGGGTCTCAGACTGGATAAATGAGGCATTGCTCCAGGTCCAAGCTCTGGCAGAGCCCCTTGCTGCCCTGCCTGCTAGCTGGAGCCCCTGCGCCCTGCCCGTGCCCCTTCCCGCCTCCTGCCCTTGCCCCCTTCACAGCCCTGGAGCCTGGGTTTGACACCCGCAGGCCCAACTTTCAATGGCCTCTTGAAGTGAGAGATCACTCAGAGCAGGCTGTTACCTACAGTTTCCATGGAGAGAGGAGGAACAGGCCCAGCCAGCAAACAGTTAACAAAAGCCAGGAAGTAAACAGAAAAGGCACACAAGAGCCTGACTTCAGCATCAGCTCTCTCCCTCCTCCCACACGCTCTGCACACCCCCAGCTCGGGTCCTGCCTGCAAACCTCGCCACTGCTGACGAGGAAATTACCGCTTTCTCCCCCCTGGGATTCACAGCGCTGAAGCAAACCGCCTCCTTCCTACACGCCATGAGGTCATGCCCATGTCACCTAAACCACCCCGCACCACCCCATCCCCGCAGCACCACGCACGCAGGGCACAGGCACTCTCTCGCCCATGAAGAAGAGAAGCTGAGCACCAAATCGCCGCCAGCCCTCCAGTGAGGGCAGCTGTGCTGCGGACCCCGTACGGGCAGCTGTGCTGCGGACCCCGTACGGGCAGCCGTGCTGCAGCCCCCGTGCCGACGCACTGCAAGACAGATGCAGAGACAGTGCTTCCTAAGCCAGTCCAGACCCCAATGCCACAGGGAAGCCCTAGAAGATAACGCTTTGAGATGTTATCTCCTGGGAGTAACAGATCAAGGCAGTGATCACTTTTGCTCATTAAACCACCCCTGAGGCACTTCTGCAAGCAGGGATGTTAATACCAGTGTCCTGACTAAATCTCAGCCTCTGCTTAGCTGCAGTTAGTCCGGTACCTCCGCTCCAAGCCACGGGGCAGACTCGCCGTAATGCCAGCATAGGCACCAGGCTGTTCCCAGGCTGTATTTACGCAGTCCTTCCGTGCTCCTCACCAGCCTTGCAGGAGACGCTCGAGCAATGGCTGCAGGTATGAGCAGACTCAACGTGATTAGGCTAGGCATTGTGAAATCTCTTAGCATTTTGAAATCCAAAGACAAAAGCCCCTGTGAAAATTTGGGAAGAGGACTAAAGGAGACCTCTTCAGGTCCTCAAGCTCAGCCCTTGCCCTGGCTTTAAAACCCCTCCCATAATCA
Source organism: Phoenicopterus ruber ruber (assembly GCA_009819775.1). Classification (NCBI taxonomy): domain Eukaryota; kingdom Metazoa; phylum Chordata; class Aves; order Phoenicopteriformes; family Phoenicopteridae; genus Phoenicopterus; species Phoenicopterus ruber. The sequence goes on from CM020216.1 coordinate 349,098, forward strand.
TCATTTACAACAGTGAAAATCCTCTAGCTTATTCCAAAAGCAGTGGAGGAAAGGAGAAATGAAAAGAAAAATACCGCAGGGGTGAAACTAAGAGACGGACAGTGCAGAAATAAGACTCAGAGGACAGGTAAATAAATCTGGAGGTCAGGAGGAGAACACAGCCTCCTGGCCAGAATATGGAAGAGGCTGAACCATGCCCCCCCTGCCTCAACAGAACGGCAGAGACCCTGCAGCAGCCTACGAAGGACGGCTGCAGAGCCAGCTGCAGAGACCTCCAGACCTGCCCAGCTCAAGGCCAGCCCTCACAGAAAGGCTAGGGAGTTAGCTCAGAGGATCGAAGCCAACAAGCCTCCCAAGGAGGGAGCTGCACGGGGGAGCAGCCCTTCTTGCCACGTCCCCATCAAGCAGCCAGCTCGGGGCAGTGCTCCCTGGCCTCGCCGGCTGGGCTGGGGCATCAGGACACCCACGCGAAGCACTGCATTCAGCGGGGTGGAAACAAAACCCTTCTCGGGTACAGAGAACCTCAAAAATGAAACAGTCCTGCCCCACAACCGGGGGAAACCAGCTGTGCTGAACACTGACACTGAAGGAAGTCTGTGCGGATCCTGTCACTGCCCTCGAAACGCCCTGCCACCCCGGCCCTGCGCCTGTGAGGCCGGGCAGCACTCGTCCCACCCAGGACGGACACGGGCTGAGGCTCGAAGGCCACGTGGCCACGATGCAGCGCAGCGCTGTGCAGCAATGCACAAGTACATCGGGGGTTGGAACCAGATGATCTTTAAGATCCTTTCCAACCCAAACCATTCTATGATTCTGTGAAGTATGGCCTCTCTGCCCCACTTCTGCTTCTAGCTAAGCTGCCTTTTACACATGACTGCACTGTTGTCACGTTCGCACACCCAGCGGGCAAGGGACATTCCTACACCTATATGAAAAGCCCCCAGCCTGGCAGAGGATGGAGCCTGGATCCCTCAAGCCAGGTCTGCACTCACCGGACAGACCACTCGTCCTCAGGTCCTCGTTCTGTTGCACGCGGCATCGCTCAGACACCACCAACAAAATGCATAGGAATTATGAGAACAGCAGACACCAGCAGAAGGTACACACTGGAACGGCATTCAGCTTCACAAAAAGGAGAGAAGCCCAGAACCCCAAACGGGATGCTCCCAACAGAGCTTCCCAAAGCTGTCTGAGACTGGTCCTCCCTGGAAAACAGGCAAAACAATTACACTGTAAGAAGCCATGAAAAGGTCCTGTCCTTCTTCCCTGTTCCCTCCAGGCACCTGCTCAAGAACAAGAGAGGAGGTAAAGGAAGTATTTTCAAAAAACAAGCTAAAAAGCCACAGAGACAGATAACAACATGAGATGCTCACATGGAACTAAGCACTCCAACAAATGCCTTCAAATACCATTTACCTAGTGCTCCTACCTCGTCATCCTCGCGAGGAACAGCTCAGTGACTAATAACATCAGCACACAAAGGCAGAGATTGTTTTGCCACAAACAACAAGAGTCAGTGGTGAGAGCAGCATTAGTAAACTCTGCTGTATCACACCTGGTGCAGGGCAATCACAGCACTCTAGCCAGCAACCAAGAGCTCTAGAAAAGCCAAACCAGCTTCCTCCCTGCGCAACAGGCCACAGACCCACATTTTAGCTTAAACTCTCATTAGCAATTGTTTTAGGAAAGGAAGTAAAACTCTTAGGATGTTAAAAAAAGTAGATGTCATCTAGTATATGAAACTAACATTTACAACAAAAACGTATTGGTGAGAATATGGGTTTCATTAAACCCACTCACATCTTCACGTGGTGCAACAAGGACCTCGGAGCAAGCCAGAGCCATCCTCCAGCCCGCAACGCAGTGGCAGCCCGCAGCAGGTGCCGAGCCAGAGCCCCTGCTCCAGGCTGGACGAGGGCTAGGTGTCTCCTGCTCCTGCTACCGCCGAGGTACAAGGGTCCCAGGCTCTGACGCCGGGAGCCCGGAGAGGGAATTCCTGCACAGGTCTCCGCAGGCAGGACGGCATCTCCTCCCACCGCCCTCCCTGCGGACGTGCAGCTCGCTCGCAGGGGCACGGGACAGCTCCCTTTGACAATCCGTCCACGCTAACAGTCGAGTTCAGTTTTATTTTCATTACCTGATCGCCCAATACCCAACTTAACTTTAGGTGGCCACTCAAACACCCACCAAGCCACGCGGTCATCAGCCTCAGCCGACAGAAAACTGTAAGGCATTTGCAGAACGTGAACTTCAACAAAACAAAGGGAAAAAATAGTTAACACGAGAAAGGTGGATATTAGTGCAACAACTGTGAAGTTTTCATCTACAGATTAAATAGACCAAGCGCTTTCAGGGCATGGGCCTGCCAACACTGAACTTCCAGTACCTCTGGTTGCTTATATTCAAGAAAATAGCTGAATTCTTCACTGCAGTGTGCAGGCTGTGACTCAAAACTGCCTCCATGTCCAGGACAAGGGAGGTGGCAAACGCAACACCAGTGTTGTGGCAGCAGGTCAGGGGGAATCCCGGGAACCCTGGACTAGCCAGGTAACATCCGTAACAGGAAAATCAGTGAAAAAAATGATGAAGAACAGAGCAAGCAGAAACATAGATAGACGCAACGTCCTGGAAAAGAATCAGTACGGATTTTGCCAGTGGCAGTTGCACCTCGCAGAAAGACGTCACCTCCTTTTGAAAGATGAACAAAACCATCTGAAGTCAGGAGATGCAACTGGTCCAGCTGCAGGGTGGATGTCCAGCGACAGCCTGACCAGGTCCCTCTACCGAACGCTCTCAAGTTTCTCTGGAAGGAGAAGGGGAGCCGTTGGGTGGACAAACAGCTGGTTAAAAGGGGAAGAGGACCGCCAGAAGGCCACTGTCTCAGTGAAGGAGGTCACCAAGGCAGTGCCAAGAAGCCGGTGCTGGGAGCTGTGCTCCTCCAGACACCCACGCCTGGTCTGAGCTGGGGGCAAGCGGTGGGGTGACGGCTTCAGCAGGGAGCAATACGCTGCCGAGGGCATCAGTCCTGGGTGCCCGCGGGACAGAGCTGCCCAGCCTCCTGGGATGAGCAGCCGGGCCGAGGAGCAGCGCTGGGAGTCGAGGACAGCCATGCCCATTGAGACGAGGACCCCAACTTCACAAGCAAAACATGGGCGCTGAATTGGCTATTCCTGCCCAGGCACAGAGCCCTTGGCTGTGACGGGCAGCTTGGCCATGGTCAGACATATGTAATGGCACGGAGAAGGAAGAACAGGGAATGAGAGAGAGAGAGCATCATTACGGCACTGTATAAAATCCATGCTTTACCCCCACCCTGAATGCCGTGTTCTGGTCCCCAACTCAGTAGGGTCACAAAGAGCTTCCATGAAACGAACAGAGAAGGATCTGTCACAGCCTAAGGAGGCGGCAGCCATGGGGGGTGAGACTCACAGTCTGTGATTTGATCTCTAGAGCACTGCACAGGTAAGTAAGGAACAGTATCTTCCAACAGAAGAGCCGGGAAAAGTCAGACTAAACTGGTGAGTTTCAAAACAAAGGGAGGCACTTCTTGACATGCCGTGCTGTCAGGCTGCGGGCTCCTCGCCACAGGAGCTTGCGATACGCAGATTCACCCAGTTCAATAGCAATTCAACAAAATCACAGAAGAAAATCTAACCAGCACTATTAAATGTGAAGACACTACCACTGGCACAGGAGTCCCTCGGCCACACACCACTGGATGCTGGGTCAACCAGGAAAATATTACTACACACTCCTCTTGGTTTCATCCGATTCCCAAGGCATTTCTTTTCAGCCATCTTCTAAGAGGATACTGGGCTAAACCAAACTTTAGCCTGAATCAGCACAGCCTTCCTCAAACAGACCCTTGGTTCCTCTGACCACCCTCGTAACCCATTTCTGCTCCTGTTTCCACCAAAGTACTCTTCCTCGCAACAGGCATCGTACAAAGCCTCCTGGAGGAAAGCTCAGCCATGCCTCACACAAGGACACTGCTGTTTTCATGTCACCTCTTCTCCCTACGTGGCGTAGGGCTGCACTTGCCATTTTGATGGACACATCACTGTACGTCTCTTGCTCCAAGAAATGCCACTGAGTGAACAGTGCAGCACAACTTCAAGGGAAAATAATACCAAATAAGCCAAAATTCCCATTGCAGTTTATTAGCCTGGAGCTCTAAGCACACCTTCTGTGTAAGCCTGGGAGCAGACCCAGCAGCTTCCAGGTAACGAGTTCCTCAGATCCCTCTGGCCCTGGGGATCATCCTGCCCTCACGGCAGCAGAAGTTGGATCTGGGCTTTCCAGGAGAGACAGACCAGAGAGACACACGGCAGGAACGTGCCCAGGAAGCTGGAGACCACCAGGTGACCAGGGCCATGGACTGCCCAGCGCAGAGGCGGGGAGAAGGCTGGGAAGCCCATCGATCCTCGCCCGAGTGGGGCTGCAGGACGAGAGGCTGCAGGAGTGGTGCCCGTCGGACAAGGAAGACGCGCTCCAGCACCGCACCAGCACAGAGCTGTCCCCACGGCCCGGCCGGCCGAGCACCTCCCATGCTGCCACCCCACTGCCGCTCGGCCAGGGCCCCTCCAGCAGACGGGGTCCCCAGTCACCCTGAGGCCACCCCACCCACAAGCATCTCCCAGCGTCACTCCCAGCTGTCCCCCAGGATGGGGAAGTCGGGGAGGCCTGAAATCCAGAAGCTGAGCGGTGGTTTCTGGGCAGGGCCCTCCCCGGCAGCTGAGGGAGGCTGGGCTGCCGAAATCGTGCGACCCCGGGGAAGGGCTGGGGAAGCCGCCGCTCCTCAGCAGCTGGGCTCTCCCACGGACACGGGCCGGGCACCCTGTGCCAGCGGAGCCCGGCGGACTCGGACCCCGACAGCAGCGCCCTGCAAGCCTTGTAACAGCGAGACCGGGGTGGCTTTTCAAAGGACATCAGAGGGCAGCCGGCACCCTGCTGCTGCTCGTGGCTGGCAGTGAGAGGAGGCGATAAACACGGGACTAAACACTATTTAGCTATGCTTTATTTTTTAATCCCACTTTTACTGTAATCATGATCAGTGTCTTTAATTAAAATGTTTTAAATTAATGTTTAATTAAAATGTCAGTTTGTGAGCAGACATTGACAGCACTCAAGAGCTAACAATTATTTTGCAGATCAACTCCTGGGGTCTCAGGAATGACCAGTAATGACTCAAACTGTTCCAGATCCTGCACCATTGCTCCAAAAATGGGAAGAATAATTCTGCTTTCTGGATAAATTCTAGCTTGTTAATTAAGCCACCTTTTGCAGGGGCAACTAGCCCAGCCTTTCACACACTTCCCTCACCGTTTCCAGCCCTAAAGCAGCTCTCTTCCCAGACAACAAAACAAATCCAGCAAAAACACCACCAGTGAGCCCAAAGCAAGAAAGCATCCAGCATGAGTCTCACCCCAAAGCTACAAGCCATGCTTCAGAGACCCACCAAGCGCCGGGACACCGCCAGGGGCCTTCCTGCGTTTCCCTGGGGCATCAGTGGGGACAGAGGGGACGTGCAGGTAGGGCAGAGGCTGCTGAGGAGCGGCATGGCGCAGCTCTGCAACGGACTGCCAGCAGCTCAGGAGGACGAGCAGCCTCCCAACCCGACGCTTTGCTCTCTTCTCTGCCCCAACCTGGCAGCCAAGAAGCTCCCGCGATGGCTGGGAGAGCTGCAAACACAAATGCCTCGGAGACCAGCTTTGAGCAAACATGCTCGCCCCGTGACACCCTGCAGCACTGCAGACCAAGGGGTGCGAGACCCGGCTCACCGTCAGCGACCGTCAGGCGCCGAGACGGGGCGAGCCTCCCGTAACAGACAGCTTTCCCTTGACCCTGCCCGGGCTGCCGACCTCCTGCAGGGCCCTGCTGTCAGAGAGAGGGAGAGAGAAGCTGCCCCACATCTCAGCAGGAAAGATCTCCTGCAGGGACCCTGGCAGTGCCCACCATGACAGGCGGAGGGAGAGGTGGGCTCAGCAGGGGCGGGCAGAGCTGTCCTGCCCAGGGGCAGGCCTGCGAGGAACCCGACTTACCCACACAGAGTGGTGCCACCAGCTGCTGGGACCCCCACCCACTGCCAGGGCCGGCGAGGGTGGAAATCATCGGAGATTGAGAAGAGAGCTGGGACACAAGGAATATTATTCAGCCCTCACCTGCCTGCTCACCAGCCAATCTGCAAACCCACCCTTGTCCTAAGGGGCTGCTGTGTCACCCAAGCAAAACGTGCCCAGCACTACAGGGGATGATCTAACCACCCGAAAGCAGACAGCCGGGAGGCGAGGAAAGGGGTGCAGCCCTCCCTGCCAGCCCCGGAGCCCCTTCCCACCCCGGCATGGCACAGCACCGAGCTGCCGATAACCGCTGCAGGGCCGGCCGGAGCCACGGGGCTGGCAGGAGGGGACCCTGCAGACGCTGTCCCAGATGGGCTAAGGGGGCCATGCACGGTTTTATTCTGAGCTCACGAGAATCCTTAATCACTCGCGGGCTGTAATGCAGCAGCAAGAGAGGAGCTCTGTATCCTTACGCTGACAGGGTGCTCGGGAGCCGGACACCATTGCCAGCAGATGAACAAGGGGCTACCGCAGGCAGCCCTCCGGAGAGGGGAGAAGGGGCTTATTCGGGTGGTCAAGTCCCAGATCCCAGGAGTCAGAAGCGCTGAAGAAACTCCTTCCTTAAAGACCAGAAGGGGGTACCAAGGGCCCTCTGGTTCACAGAGGTGAGCTCCCTTCACACCAGCTCCTTTCTGGTACAGCTTAGGCAAGTGCATCGGAAGATAATTTAGATTCAAGGGGAAGCACTCAAGAGCCAGCAGTGCCAGCCCTGCTGTTGCCCACACAATGTTACCTCAGGCCTGCGTGTGTGCGTTTTCATCCTGAGTAAGGCAATGGTTTGTGAAAAATATAGAAGCATGTAATTAAAAGCTGCACCAAAACTCATATGCAAAAGAGCCCAAATTAGGATGTAAAGGCCAATGTAAATTTTCACAAGGCTGGCTTTTGGAACCAAAATAATGTTTGTTTGGTTTTAGTGCAGCTTTCTTGTGAGCCATTTCATATGACTTTTCTTTTTATGTAAAAAAATAAAGTTTTATCTAACCGTACCAACCCATTTCACATAATCCAGAGAGCTTGAACTACAGACTGTGGTACCGTGGTACAGCCCCTGCCAGCTGAGCTGCAGATTTGGATGCTGGTCATCAGATGGGGATTGCGACCCAGGAAGAATGACCGTGCTGCCTGAGCCCCCAGGCTCTTGCTTTATTCCCCCGTACACACACCAGACCCACCAGCCCCAGCGTGCGAGGCTGTCCTGGATGAATTCCACCCAAGCGCCTTTATTCCACTGCCTGCATCGCTGCTCTGAGCAGCACCGCTCCTGCCCGATGCGGGGCATCCAGCGCGTGCTCCTGGGGCGGGAGCAGCTCCGCAGCGCGGGGGGTCGGGCCGAGCGCTCGGCAGGCAGGACGCTGCAGGAAGGCAGACCCCTCGAGCAGCCTCACCACGCGGTCTGTCTCATCAATGCACACCGTTACACACACCGGCACCCAGGCGAGAAGAGCTCTGTCAAACACAGGCATCTCAGGTTTCTCCCCAAGGCCTCTGCACAAAGACTAAACCATCAACCACAGACGAGGAGAAAAAGAAAACAAAAAAAACCCAAGCCACACACAGTAGAAGGTGCTCACCTCCCACCTGCATTCTCACGTTCTCACAGTCCCCCAGAGGCTCCTGCAGCAACCACAGATGCCTCAGCCTGCGGATGGCTCATCCTCCCAAAAGGGAGCGTGTGCTGTATCCCACCCAACGGTCCCCCCGGGCGGGAGCAACCTCCACGTCGCTCTGCCCCATCCCACACCCCTCCGCCACGCTGACCCTCGCCGCTCTCAGCATCTCCCCGCCGACACGAAGTCCCAGCGGAGCCTGACGAGTCCCTGCTGCCTGACCGCAGAGACGCGCAGAGGAAGACTTCAACCACACCGGCACCGATATGAACTTCCCGTGCGGTCGGGGCAGGAGGTGACAGTTTCGGGTGCCTCTCACCACTCCGAAACCGGCTGCTCTTCAGCTGGGAGGACAAGGCAGACATCTTCAGAGCTGAGCTGCCAGGGGGAGGCGGGGGGTGCCGGGATAACCTGCCGTACCGAACCATACTTTGGGCCAGCAAGAAGACCTTTATAAGAAGAGCCATCACCAGCCTGTCCCCCAGCACACAGATGCACATGAGGAGGTTTCCCTCATTCACTGCAGAGCAGCTGGTGACCGACAGGCTGTGTGCTGGTGCGGGACAGAAGGGCATCCGTCCGTCCATTCCTACTTCACACTGAAGTTCAAGGGTTGCTTCTCATCGGCCCAGAACCGTGATGCTCCACCAGCAAGGGCAGGCACAGAGGGCGCCCATCTGCAAGGGAGAAGGACTTCAGCCCTCCTCCCTTCCCAGCAGCGCAGGCTGTGCAAACCCAGTGCTGTAATTGCAATGTAATTGCTGCTTGGGCACGGCGAAGATCCTGCCTGCAGCCCAGCCAAGGGGCAGTGGCAGAGAGGGATCGACATTACCTCCTTCCGAGCACCCTGCCGACCTAGAGCTGGGGTACGCAGCAGACAGCCGCGTCCCCCTCCCAGAGGCACGAGGCTGGTCAGGAAGGAGTGAACCCCCGCGAACGTCTGTCCCGGCCAGCTCTGCCACCCCTCGCAGCCCCTCGCGCAGCCCAGCGGCGCCAGATGCTCCCTGGCATCTCCTTCCAGCCACGCCAGGCGAGCGGCTCCGGCTGCTAACAGCCCCCGCTCCCTCGGCCGGACTGAGAGTGGGGCAGCATCGCCCCACGGCTCAGCGAAGGAGCGGGAATGGCAGCTTCGTCACAGACTGCTCTCCTGCCAACCACAAGGAATTCATTTACGCTCTCCCCAGAGCCAGTCTCTCAAGCTCCCACTAATACACACATCTTCTGAGAGACCCCTGTGCCCAAATCCCCTTCTCCGGACCAGCGCCTGCCCTGAGACCACAGGGCCTCCCAGCCATCCCAGCCAAATCCTGCTGACTTACTTAGAAAATGCCATTTGCGATCCCTCTCTGTCCACGCACCCCATGTTGCTGGTGCCCGGCCACCCAAAACACCCCCAGCACCCATGCCATGAGCGGCACGTGGGACATCCCCTGCCCGCTCACCTCCCACCGCCCCGCTCTGGGGGCCGGAGAGAAGGGGTGACCTTCGTATGCCCCGCTCGCCCCTGAATTACTGCTCTCACCTCTTCAAAACACGTGCCTTATTTACAGATGGCATCTTTCAGCTTCAGCCTCTAATCAACCCTTCTGTCTGCAAAACGAAGGGACCGCTATCAAAATCCTGCTCTCTTAAAGATATTTGTAAGTCTGACCAAATAACCTCTCAACAATCCCTTTGATAACAGCAGGGCTACTCAAGTCCCCTTCTCTGGGTACATCCCGCAGTCCAGCCATTAATTCACCAGTCTTTCTGAATCTTCCCTAATTTCCCAATGCTTTTCTTCTGGCATAGACACAGCAGAACGAGGCACCGTCCCAGCAGGGATCATCCCGGTGCCAAACCTCCTTCTCTCCCACCAGGTTCCCTATAGATAACCACACACACACAGAGTCCATACCACCCCTTCTGTCCTCAGTTCTGCACTGGAAACTCATTTTCCACTGATAAAGAGCATAGTTCCTCGAGTCTTCCCAGTCCCTGGCTCTCCGGACACAGCCCCCCCCTCCATCAGTGACTCGCCCAACTCACTGCCTGTATTCCTCTTGGTTTTGCCACATTACATAATCTTTATCAATTCAATCACAATTCTTGATGGTTTTTTCCAGTAATTGATACAAATGCTAAATGCTACAAGGTGAAGAACAGATCCCTGCAAAATCCACCACAAACCTATTTACAACTACATATTGAGGTCCCGATTCTTAATCCATTTTACACGTTTCATGTTGACCATAGACTCTTCTAGTTTCTTCATCGGAAGGCCACTCTGTCCTAAACCAAATATCATAAAGAAGTCTAAACATATTATTTAATCATTAACACCTGTACCTAATCACTCTGCTCAGGAGTTGTTATCAGCGTTATGGAAAACAGATCCCATCAAACCACGTTACTTGGCACTCATTTCCCCTCCTTTAATTCTTCATTAATTCAGATTATGTCAGCCACTGCTGCTTTCCCAGGGATCGATATCAGGCTAACTGTATCATAAATACCTGAGTCATCCCATTTATCCTGTTAAAGGCTGGCACAGCATTAGCCTGCTCCAGTCTCAGTCATCCCCTCATTCAGGAGCCACCGAGAGGCCAGTGATCAGAGAGCTCCGCAGCCAGCTCCCCCAGGGCTCCCGGCTGCAAACTCCCCAAAGCTGGGAATCTTAAAATACCTGGTTTCGGTAGCTGCTGTTCAGCACTGAACAACTGTTCGAGGGAAAGTATTTCATCTCCCCAAGCACGGGAGGGAAATGCTTCTACTGCATGGCTACTGACAACCTGTGCATTTCATGCAGCCATGGACCAACGCCGTAGTTAAAAAACGTCCCTGTTCCTAATAAACCTCGTAATTCCCGATTGCCACTAACCAAGCTGGATATAGGCTGCTACTTGTGTCTTATTCCTTCAGTTTCCTCACTTTCAGTCTTGGATTATGTTCCATAATATCAACTTTTTCTCTGTTAACAATTAATTATATGACGGTCTTATTGTTCCGATGTGCCACCTCTTTTGTATGCCAGGCTGAATTTTGAAATAGTGCAGCCTTCTTCATTAATTGTGGGGCTTGGGCGTTTTGGGCACAAACGAGACATTCTTTAGAAATGTGTAATTATTGCTTGCATTTTCTATTTATGTTCTTTCTCCTAAATACTTTGGCTCATAATTTTTTTTTTTCAGCTTTGTGACATCAACCCTTCTAAAACAAATAGTACCGGCTGAGCGCCACACAAGCACTGTCGCCAGAAAGAGCATCACATCATTACTCAACCTCTCTGAGAGAAAGAGTCCGGGAGTTACAGAGGGCTGTAAGGGGAAGGGGAACGTCCTGCTCTCCTTTCCCCATCCGCAGACGATCCGGTACTGAGGAAGGAGCTGGGATGGCTCCCGAGAGATCGCTTTGGTGGAGATGTAGTGGGAAACGCTGCTGGGAATGTCCCTCAGGGCCCCTCAGGGATGCCCAAGGCTGGCACCAGTCTGGTACTACTGGTAGTGCCACGACACCAGACCCAGTAACTTTGGCATTTACTGTACGATGCTGCTCACATCTAAAATCGCAGTATGATCAGAGCACCAGAATACTGTCTGGCACGAGCACCAAGCAGATGCAACGGCAGCTCACACCTCCACCTGATGTCTTTATATCTCTTTTGATGCGGTTTGTTTCTGTGCTGTGCTGGGGACAAGGTGGGAATGAACAGCACTGAGCCATCGAGCCTGGAGGGAGAGCACTACCAGGGAGCAAGTGCAACCACTGCCCCATGAACAAAATGCTTCTGGACAGTATGTGGAGAGGTTTCATGGAGGGAACGAGGATGCCCAGGGCTGGGGCACTCGCCCTGCAGGAGAGGCTGAGGGAACAGGGCTTGCTCAGCCCAGGGAAGAGCTGCTTTCAGCTCCCCATCACCTACCGGGGTCCTCGAGGTGTACCAAGCCCTGACCCTTCTTTGAGCCGGCAGTCAGACTAACGTAGGCATCTAGGAAGAGCTGGCATCGCATTAAGTATTGCTGGGCTGCTCAAGGGCCACAGTGAGCCGTGCTTCAAGAGCTGAGTCTCCTCCACCGTCTGCACCTGCCCACGGCTACCTCCCAGCTTTACGGCGCTACAGGCGATGCCTGAGCGTGCACATCGGCTCTCTGCTGCCTGGAGAGCTTACTGCAAAATTCGGGAGCTCCAGGTACTGAAGCACTCAGGAAGGCAGGTCTGGATCCCTACACTCGTAACCCCCTTTCCCCTGTACTGAAGTTGTCAGAGCAAACACACACAACTACAACATTCGCTCCATCTTTAAACATCTTTGATATCCGAGGTCTCCCTGGCCAAACCCACAAATCCTCCCTGAGCCAGTGAGCTGCACCGCAGGCTTTGGTGCAGGCTGGGAAGTCCTTACAGCAGGGGAGATTTTCTGCAGGGAGCCGCGTACCAGCACTGCTCGGCTCTCCTCGTGCCTCTGCCACCGAAACCTCGCTGTGTCACTCGCATGGGGAACAGCAGTGCTGGAGACCACGGCATGCTCCCCAGGACCACGGCTTCCCTCCTTGGGAGAAGTCTGCACTGAAAGAAGGCGGCTGCACAGCTCTTGGAGAGGGAACATAAAAGCAGCTGGAAAGGAACTGCAGCGGCAGCGGCACCTCCCAGGACTGGGGTCCAGCCCGCAGCGGGAGCCAGCTGCAGGTCCCACGGCACACCACGCCGCACCGCGCTGCCGGGAGGGCAGCAAACAGGAAACCTGCCCAGGCCTCGGATGCACAGAGGAACGGCCAGCTGGTTGAAAGGAACTTCAGAGAAAGAATGAATTCCATCAGGCTCAGACAAAAGACTCTGGTTCACATAGAAACCTTTGCTCAGCCAGACGGACAGAGCGAGTCTCTCGGCAGGCAGCACGTCCTCATTCTGCTGCAGCTCAGGCTGTGGCAGCCCCAGAGCTTCAGGAGGAGGAAAGTGCTGGAACAAGTACAGTGTTTGCAGGCAAGCACAAAAAGAAAAACAACAAAAAAGAATTCAGATCAGCTCCAAAGCATTAGTCAGGATAGCAGAAACAAAGACAAAGCGTTGTGAAAGGACCTTAAAATCCTGAGTAACTGGGTGACAGAATAGTAGTTGATCCATGTAAAGTGGCATGCTCAGAAAAAAAATAATTCTTATTTTACATATGCAATAATGAGCTCCAACTTCTTGTTACTACTCAAATGAAATCTTCAAGTTATTCTAAATAACTCTATGAAAACATCAGCTTGCTGCTCAGCAGCAATCAAAGAGCAAACAGAGTACTAGCAATTACTAGGAAAAAGATGAAGAACAAAACAGGGAACATCACGACGCTCTTGCACCGATCCACGGCGCACCAGCGGTTGAAGGCTGTGCACCGCTCGAGTGCTGTTCCTCACCCGCCCCGGCGCTTCTGACCCAGATCTCAAAAAAAGATAGAAGGGAACTAGAAAAGGTACCGAGAAGGGCAGGAGACGATCAAAAGGCCGGAATAGCTTTTGTACAACGAGCCTGGAAAGAAAGATGGCAGAGGGGGAATGAAGGCTTCCATGTCAGGAGAAGAAAGGAGAAGGCCACCAGGGAACAATTTGTTCACTGTTTCTTCCAAAACACAAACTAGGGGACATCAAATCCAATTAATCAGGAGGCAGGTTCAAAACAAAAAGAGATCTCTTCATATAAAACATCGCTAAGCTGTAAAATGCCTTGTCAAGGGACGCAGCGATGCTAAGCTAACACGCACTCAGATGATGATTAGGCAAATTCAAGGACAACAGCTCCGTGCAGGGCTACGGAAACATGGAGACGCTGCTTTGGGCTCGGGAAATCCATGACGGACAAATGGCTCCACGCTGGGAGAACGTCCTGCAGCCCAGCTTGTGCGTCCCAGCTCCCGGGCACGGGCTGGGCGGGAGCAGAGGCCGGGGTGGTGGGCTGGAGAGCCCACGGAGCCCCTTTCGTGATGGCATAAGGAGTGGACTCACCTCTCCTCTCCCCCGTGGGCCTCTGCGTGTGCAAGCAGAGCTGCTGGCAATATCTGTGGTTTAGGTTGTCAAATAGTCACTGCAGCAGCTGAGAGTCAGGGCCTTTAAACTTTGCCAAACTAACTATTCAAGCCGAAATTTTCCATGCTTGCTCTCTGCATTAGGCTGGTATTTTTAGAAGTTTCAGCAAAAGCAATTCAGACATTTCAAAAAATGAGGTTAGGGAAAAATAAGGTAGCTTTGCCAAAAAGTTGTACATTTTTCCAGCTTTTACTGCGTTATTTGAAGAGCTAATCGACCTCCATAGTTCAGAGCTGGAACCGAGTGGCTGGCTCGGGGTCATCCTTCGTTCAAGGAGATGACTTTTGCTGCTGTAAATGGGCATCCAAACCTGGGGGGAAACAAGCCCTTTGAGAGCTGCTGTTCACACTTCTCAGTTTATGCTGCTGGGTGCAAAAGAGACCCCTTGCTCTTAATTCAAACTAATACAGAAGGAACCAACACACCAGGGAGGCAACTCAGCCTTTGGCTTCCACACGTCAGCAACTCAAGCTGAAGATGCACAACAGCCTAAGCCTTGGGTTGGGCTGCACCAAGATACAGGCTGCAGCAGAACAGTTTCTACCTTGATCTGCTAGATGGCTTCTTTGCTGACAGCCTAAAAAAAAGAACTTAAAAATAAAAAAAAAATACAAAGACACTTTTGATTTTAGCACTTTGCAATTTTTGAGTGCGTGATTTATAATTTTATCGCCGTTGCTTAAGTTTATTTGAATGCAATCAGCTGTATTACATATGCAGTCAGGCTTTTCAGCTGAGATCGAGGACGCCTATTGAATCCTGTCTATTTTGTTACTGATAACAGATTACAAAGACAGCAGAGATCATCCCTGTGCCATTTAGTTGCACTTGCTGCACAGCACAGGTTAGAAAAACCCACTCAATGAATTCAACATCAAAATCATCTCTTATACCTGAGCTAGCGTGGACTTTTTTCTGCAAAGAAACATCAGGCTTTTATTTGAGGCCTTGCAAGTATTTACTGCATCTCTAGCAAAGTTATTCCAATGGTTAGATACTCTCTGACAAAAACGAGTACTTTAAAGCTGAATCTGTGTAGCTTTGGGCTCTGCCCAGCGGGTCAGATTCTGTCTTCAGCTTCTAAATTGACCTGATTGCTTTTAAGCCCCGTACTATACTATTAGCCATTTTCCACGGGCTTTAAATGATTTTATGGCTCTTTTTGTAACTATTCACATTTTTTAAACAATAAAAAAATTATAGACATCAAAATTACATATAGTACCTGGTGATGGTCTTGTCAAAGCCATAAAAACGTTAACTCTCCCTTCCACGTTCGTGAGAGAAGTTCCAACTCATGTTAAAAGCCTGCGTAGCAGGGTCCTGCAGAGGGTTTCTCCCAAACTAACACAGCGATTGGGATGTTGCACAATCTAAACGTGGCCAAGCTCAAATGCATCTTCTACTGGACTATAAATGATCTACCATTTTATGTAATGCCTGGGATGAGTTGGAAGTTAGCAAGGTATTTGTTTAGTAACTTTCTTACATTGTATGATGCATAAAATGTTGTGCCAGCTTTAAAACTGCTGTGGCTTACAGGAAAGCCAGTAAAGGCAGAAATACATACAAACTAATTAAGGAACTGAGAGCTTACACGGCACAGTTTACACAGAAGTTGCACTTCTTACATTCGTGTGACGTCTCAGCGCCCAAAAGAGAACGGCGCAAGTCCCGGGAAGGAACGGACTCCTCTTCCCTTCCAACTTTCCACCACGACATGGTTTTCCAAAGCCAGCAAGATGCTATGGCTTAATCTGCAGGCCCAGCAGTACAGCTCTCTCAAGAAAGCAAACGGACCTAAGAATGGGTCTGCTCTGGAGACGCTGGTTTCCATGGGGCCGCTCTGCAGGGAGATGCTCTGTTGAATCCCACCAGCTGCGAAGCGCCCTGTCTCCACTAATGCTCTGCTGAGGAGGCTATCATAAAAAAAGTGGGTCCCATCACATCTTTTCCTCCTCCACTTTTCAAGCTGAACTCAAAGCCATCTGTGTTTTAGATATCTACATCTGATCCAGTCACTCTCAGCTCTCCTACAGTCAATGGAGAAAAATAAGCACTTTTAGTGCACAAGTCATCCAACCTACTTCGCACTCCTACTTCAGCCCGAGATTGACTACAGAGGAGCCGGGGGGAACTGACTCAGGTGGTGTCACCTCCATCACAGCCACCTAACGCTGAGTTAGATGACTCCCCCAACTTCTGGATACCACACCTCCTTTCGATGACAGCCTGCTCAGCTGACATGGCATGAGCAACGCCATCCCTTGAGGCACCTGAAGTGAAGAACACTGGCACAGGTTGCCCAGAGAGGTGGTAGATGTCCCATCCCTGGAAACATTCAAGGCCAGGCTGGACAGGGCTCTGGGCAACCTGATCTAGTTGAAGATGTCCCTGCTCACTGCAGGGTGGTTGGACTAGATGGCCTTGAAAGGTCCCTTCCAACCCAAACCATTCTATGACGACTCTATGTTTCTGTCAGGACCCTAGGGAACTAGGCAGGGTTTTCTGGACCACCTTTCTGAGAGCAGGTATCTGTATTTCTGCACAAGGGCAGGTTTGTGTCTCCCCTCGCAGTCCAGGCAGACAGGCACACTGTACCTCGGAGCAGCAATCATGGGAACGAAGCAAGGGCCTGCAGCTCCAAAGAACCAGAGTGCTTGCCACCCCAGCCTTATGTCTTAATCACAAGATCGTTCTATTTCCATGGAAACAGCAGAATTAGAGACTTCAGTTTAAAGACAATTACCAACATCGGGTATTTAACTGTTAAACCTGTCAGCACTCCTGTCTCCAGCACCAGGAGAGGAGACAGCACTTCCCCACACCACCACCCCACTGCAGCCCTGCCGAAGGCTGCGCAGCGGCAGCGCGGCCGAGCTGCAATCCGGCCCCGCCACCGCATCCGGCCACGTACAGGCAGCTCCACCAAGGGCAGGACCGTCCCATCGGTATTTACTCTTGCTTCACTTACCAGTCAATTAGGCTTCCAGAGAGCTTACCCTGCATCAATATGTTAGGAGATGGAAGTTCCTGACTGATGGCGGTTGAATCCAGTGCTTGCTTGTACATCGGCAACTGATCTTGGACAGCGTACAGCAATCCTGCTGACCAAGGCCTCCCCGATGCTTCAGCAGTAGGAAAAGGCTTTCTGTACTTGTGAGTCATTCAGCAAGTTACTGGATAGCTTCAGGCACTAATATGAGTATCAGCCAGCACAAGAAGAGGCTAATGCCTCCTCTTTCGCCTGACACAGCAGAGCACTGCAACTGTTATGGTCAACCCGAAGAAAGACTGATGTGGAGCCAAGGCGCTAATTACTATCGCTAGCAGAGTTACCCTGTCCAACCCTAGTGTCGTCACTCCATCTTGCAGCCACAAGCCTTTCTTGAAAACAAAGCTGAGAAGGACCCAGGCAGCATCACAAGCCTTCTGAAACAAGTATCTCGGGTTTGCAAAACACAACCATGTAAGCTATGATACTGGTAGCATCATCGAGGCTGTTGAGCTAGATCAAGGTGCTCTCAGGGAGCTACCTGCACCCAGGAAGCACTCAGGTAACACAGAGGCATCTCCCACGAGAGAGAAGAGCTGCCTCTCTGCCATCTGTGCAGTCAGGGGTCCACTCTGAGGGGTCACCACCTCAAAATCCCCTCTTGGTGCTCTGACGCCTTGGCATCGCTGTGGTCAGCATGACCATTAGCTAACGGGTCCAGGGAGTCTTGCACAATGAGCCTCTCTCCTCTTGGCCATTACACCTTACTCCAAGGACCAAAATTGCTCAGTCCAGCTCTGACTACGTGCCGCCACAAAGATGAACAGGCAGACAGTGGGTAACAGATGTTAATGGTGAGGAAATTTGCCTTAGCACATGCTATCTGCTGCCTTGCTCATGCCTGGAAGGCATTGGAAACCTGGTCACGAGCCAAATTCCTGCCATGATTATAACCACACTCCTTAAGCACTTCCTGCTGGGTCAGGGCAGCAATGTCCCAATCTCTAGAAGAGCAACTTCTCAGCCACAGAAATCCTAACCCTGCTCTGAGACAGAGAGCCCAGAACTGGAGAAGATGGAAGGAAGTCATCTTGTACAGCAGTGCCTGTAGGACACGGCAAGCCCCCCTGCTCCAGCATGAGCTCACGTGGAGCCATCTTCACCCTTGTGCTGGCAAAGCTCCCTATCAAGACACACAAGCGTGGCTGAAAACTGCATCTACAACTGATCTACCATGAAAGCTGGGAGTGCTTTAGGCCAGACTCCCCTTCAGCCTCTGGAGAGATCTCCCCGGGGTGCAGTTATACACGCCTGCCAGCCCCAGACTACCTGTAAGGACAAGCACGGGCAGGGAAGAGCCTCTCTGACCTCTGGTCCACGCCTGCTGCTCCCCACACAGAGCCCTTGAGCGTCCTGAACCCTGCAGTCACTCGTGCTCATCATGTCGTACGGGAGGCCCAGCCTGCTTCTCCATAAAGCCACCACACGTGAGACTGGGGTGCTGATACGGAGGAGACATGCTGTCAGGACACTGAGCAAGATCAAATCTACTCCTGGGGTTCCCCCTGTGTGTACGCTGGCTCCTCCCCGCCCCAAGGGTTCAGCAGCCAAGCCGCCGGGCTGCCTTGCGTACAGCTCCTCGCTCCGTCCTTTTCTCTCCTGCCACTTTGCTCTCCTGCCTCCAGCCTGCCTGTCCTTTTCTCCCGCCCCCTCTCTCCCCCTCGTCTGGCCAGCCGGGGCTGACACCCCCTCGGTTGGCAGAGGGGAGCGGGCGGCGGGTGCTGCAGCGGGTGCCTCTGCCTGGCAGCGGCAGTGAGTCAGGCACAGGCAGCGCGGCACGTGGGAGTCTGCCGGCTGAGTCACCCAGCGCGGAGACGGGCTGACTCACCCTCGGACACAGCGCTGTGGGACGGATGGATGGATGCCGGCTGGCCGGCAGATGCTGCCGCAGCAGCTCCAGGTGCAGGCTTCCCTCCCGCCCCGCCGTGCCGTGCCGTTCTGCTGCTGCCAGCGGTTCCCCGAGGGCCCCGGCGCCGGGCAGAGCGCCGACTCGGCAGTGACGTGGGCAGGAGGTCTCCCGGCCGCCAACGGTGCTTCGGGGACTGCTGACCAGGGGCACCGTGCCTGTTCCCAGACACATGCCAGCGTCCCTGCTGTGGTCCCCATCGGCTGCCCCTACCCCCAGGAATGAAGCCACGGGTCAGACAAGCCCTCAGCCTGACTGCAGCAGCTGCCTCGCCGCTGGCGCCCAGCACCGCAGCCGCCCACCCACCCCCTGCCCTGGGCACAGGGCAGCCCGATGGCCAGGCTGTGCCGGGAGCGCAGCCTGTCCGTGGCACCTTCCTCAGCCCGGTGCAGCTGGCAGCGCCGGGGCAGGGGGACGTGGCCCTCGGGGCGGGGGGACTGAGGGGACCTCACCTGCCAGGTCCCTCTGACCACTGCCGCCCTCTTCGGCTGGAGGAAACCACGCACCACCTACTTCAGCAATAAAGTAACCCAAAATCTCATTAACTGTGCATTTATTTTAGTGTGCCACCTAAATCCAGCACCTACTGCTGCGGTTTGGGACCGGCAGAATTAGCTCAAGGAGAGGAGGGGGACGCGGGGCTGGGGTCACCGGCGGACCAGGCGCACAGACAGCCCCAGACACTGGGGAGAGCAGCAGCATGACGCACCCCTCGAAAAGGAAAGCGGGCACCAGGGTGCAGCGGTGGGGCCTTCACTCACTGACACGGCCCCAGCCACTGGGGAGAGCAGCAGCATGACGCACCCCTCGAAAAGGAAAGCGGGCACCAGGGTGCAGCGGTGGGGCCTTCACTCACTGACACGGCCCCAGCCAAACCGCGTGAAGGAGGAAGGGGGATGGCGACGACCCCTTACTACACCCCGTGACCAGCGGTGGGACCAGGGCTGTGGGCACAAGAGCTGCTTCTTCCCGTTTAACCCGGAGAACAGAAGGCAGCAGCGGATGCAATCGGCCTTCTAAAGGCTGCCAGGCACTGCCCAGGACCAAGGGGCCGTCGGAAACGGAGCCCCCAGCCCACAGTTTCAGCTCCAGCATAATTCACAGCTGCAAACTCTGAGCCCGCTGGACCTTCACATGGGCTGCCAAAGCCAGAGCCCAGCCGGGGTCTCCTCCAGACCACCCCACCAACCAGGACAGGCGGGAGCCGCTCCTCGGCTCTGCAGGCACCTCCAGCCGGGCAACGCGCCCGACAGCGGGACTCCAGCCGAGGCTGCCTCCCAGCGCGAGGCCGGGCAGCCCCTGAGTGGAGCGCTCATCCCGAGACACACCAGCACCGGGCTGGGACCCCGCGGGCGCGCAGGGGTCCCTGCTCACACTGCGGCAACCTCCACCGCAACGGCTCAGCAGCAGCGCGTGCACCTCCCGCAGCACACGAGCGCCTGCTCATTCCCAGTCGTCTTGGACAATGAAAGTACTGGTGGGAAAATCCTACACTGAGAAAACGGGGTTTGGCATTCCGGGCCTGAAGGGAGGGGTGGCTTTATTTGGTTTTTCACTTGTTTGGGTTTTTTGCTGTTGTTTAGGTCTTTTACATTTTCGTGATAATTTATCAGATAGCCATACAGCCAATACTCCATAAAAAAATAAAGAAAATTTGGCTAAAAGACCTGAACTAGCTTAGAGACTAATAACTAGTAACATCCAAAATACCCCCAAAAGGGTAAGAAATGGGAAAAAAAAGAGGAGGAAACAGATGTCAATAAGATCTTGAACACAGGAAGTATCCAAAATTGGTATAGGAAGCTGAAGACTTCAGGAAAAAAAGGTTTTCAACAATGCTAAGTACAACAGGAAGCAGCTTTGCAAAATACGGTGCCTCCACACAGCTCCTGCAGGACAGACACAGCAAAAAATCACTGCAGCAGATACCCGAGAGCAGAAGCGGTCCATCAGTCCTCGCACCGATGTCATTAAAGCAGCAGACTGAAATGCCCATAAAGAATACACACACAGACAAATGCATAATTTCAAAACCATTAGCAAAAAAAAAAATTTAAAAAGTTGTTAAAACAATATAAATCAAAAGGCACGAACAACTTGAACGTAATGGTCTTAGAAAGAGCGAGTTCACAGAAAAGATCACTTTCCTGCTTATGCTAATTTTTAATAAATATTGAAATAACAGAGAGATTCAGGAGTGACTGAAACAGAGTGAAGTTACCTCAGTATCCAGAAAGGAACAGAAGCCCAAGTAACCATCAGCTATCTGGCTTGACATCCATCCCCTACAAAGTAAGGGGAAGGATTAAATGGAACTGATTTTTTTTAAAACAGGAATTCAAGTTATAGATCTGATTTTATTCTTCCAGGTGCTTAAAATGTTGCTGATAAAGACAATTCTGTCTATATTTCCATGAAGATGTGACTTATTACCATACAGTATTCCTATTATAAATTAGCACTTTGCAAAGTCATTAATGATAAATGCAGTAAGAACTGGCTAAGTGACTAGTCTCAGACAACAGCCAGAGAGACTTTACATTAATGGGTAAGAAGATATCTAGTGATGCTTTGGAGCCATCCTAGTGATGAGGGGAAGCTCCAGACAGCTTGGAGAAAGCCCTTGCTGTGCCCATCTCCCAGACACGCAAGGTGGCAAACGCCAGAAACGCCAGGACAGCCAGCTTCTCCCCAGCCCCGCAAGGACCACGGAGCGCATCCTTTTGGAGGCCATTTCCAAACACATGAGGAACAACCGGGTAACCAGGAACCGTTGGTGTGGATTTACCATGGCAGATCATCCATGATGAACCCAACTGTCTCACGAGACGGCTGGGCTGAGGAAACGCGGGGACAACCAGGGTAAGGATGGGCAGAAACCAGCTGCACCACCAGGCTGGGGGCAGCAATCAATGGATCAATATCCAGCTGTCAGTCAGTAACGAGCAGAGTAGCCCGTGGGTCAATACCAGGCCACTGTCATGCCATACCTTCATCGACCACCCATGTAATGACAGAGTGCACCCCCAGCAATCTGCAGATAATGCTAACTCAGGAGGGGGCGGGTGGGTGTGCCGAACAACAGAGCTCTAATGCACAAGTACCACGATGAACTTGAACTGGGTGATGTGGAACCTCATGAAGCTCAGTATGGAGATGTGCACGTCTGTGTTTAGGGCAGAAGGACTTCCATGCAGCGGTGCCGGCTGGGAAGCTGCTGGCTGAGAGCAGCCTGCTGGAGAAGGGCTCAGGGTCAAGGCACATGCCAGGTTGAGTACGAGCCAACAGCACGTGCTCATGGCAAGGAAGGCAGACTGCATCCCGGGTCATGTCAGGAGAAGCACGGTCAGCAGACTGAGGGAGTCTACTGTGTCTCTCTACTCAACACTGGTGAGGCTGCACCAGTTTGGGGCTCCCCAGTTCAAGAGGGATGCTGAGAAACTGGTGAGGGTCCAACAGATGGCTACCAAGCACTGAAGGGCTTGATCTACATGGTGACACTGAGGAGATGGGCTTCGTCAGTCTGGCAAAGAGGAGGCAAAGGGGCAATCTAATGGCTTTCATGGCCTTCAGCTACATGAAAGATGTAGTTGAATCCTTCTCAGCAACAGCAGACAGTGCAACAAGAGACAAGAGAACCATGTCATGGCTTTGGACCCCAGAGACTGAGTATTACAAAAAACTTCTCCACTAAGGGAGTAGCACCTCCAGAGACGTGGTATAATTTCCATTCTGAAGAGTCTGCTAGACTCAGCCAGAGAAAGCCACAGCCAACCTGATCTAGCGTTGGTGACAGTCTGACTTTGAGTAGGCTGGACTGGAGACTTGCAGAGATCCAAACACTTCTCTGACGGTATGAATGAACTGGTACCAGACCTGATGCTATTCAATGCTGTCTCTATGTGATGCAATAATGCAAGTAAAAGTAAGATCACGGTTGAAAAACATCTGTTTGATTCTGTAACTTGGAGAATCCTAAGTGCAAAGGACTGGGACGTGACTGAGTGATCCGA
This sequence comes from Phoenicopterus ruber ruber, assembly GCA_009819775.1. Lineage (NCBI taxonomy): Eukaryota > Metazoa > Chordata > Aves > Phoenicopteriformes > Phoenicopteridae > Phoenicopterus > Phoenicopterus ruber. The sequence continues at coordinate 371,845 of CM020216.1, forward strand.
ATCGCTTTGCAAGCCGAGTCTGTTCAGATAAAGCACCTTTTTGTACTGCCCAGTGCAAGGTGTTTTGACCAAGGATTACCAGCCATCCCCAGAAGACGGGGGCTCAAATCCTGGGAAAGATGCAAAGGTCAGAGCCGACGAGCAGTTCATAATTAGTCCTCAACACAATGCCGAAGCAAAAGAGCTAAATGATCCTCAGATACTTAAAAAGAATAGTCAATAGAGAAAAGAGATGGATTTACAGTAAATGTAACTGTGGTTGAGTTAAATAACAGCATGTTGCCTACAGTCTGTTTTTTTTTATTTTAAGAATACTGGGTAATGAAGAGCCATAAAAATGAAGGCCACAATAAATGAACTCACAAAGAGACATTTAACGAGCATTATGTGATTAACTTTCCAAAAAGAACATCAAGAGATAATTGATTATAAAGTAAAAGTAAACTTTTCAGGGAATAATATTCAGGTAACAAAGTTTTATTTAGTCCAATCTAAAGAAAGAAGTAAAAAATGGAACTCTAAACCAGATGAATGCAAATTAGAAATTAAATGCTAACCATTAGTAGCTAGAGGAATTAACAACTGGAACAACCGATCAAAGGAAACAGTGGATTAGGCACCGTTGCAATGTGTTGCCCAGAGAGGACGTGGAACTCCCATCCCTGGAGGTTTTCAAGACCTTTTCAGCTGGACAAAGCCCTTTGCAACCTGCTCGGATGGCAATGCTGACCTCGCGTTGAGCGGGATGTTGCACTAGAGACCTCCCAAGGTCCCTTCCAACAGGAACGGTTCTGCCCTTCTCCACCTCTTGGCGTTTTTCAGTCCAACCTACATGTTTGTCCGGGAAATGCCTCAGCCAATTTATGAAGCTAAATAGTGGGGTAATAATGCGCGTTTTATTAGTTCACAATACACGGCAAAATAACTGAACAGACACTCCAGTATCAAATTCTGTGTTTAAAAAAGAAACCACATAAAACCCAGCTGACTGAGATCAATATACTTCTAGGCATTTTCTCCTCATGAGAGGAATATACTTTAGTCTCACCCCTCTCACCCTCTCAGCCCTCGCCTCTCACCATCACAGTTTCCTCGTGCCCTTCCATCGCAAGCTCACTGAACGCCTCATCGCAGCCACGTTGCGCAATCCTCTCTCCAACAACCCACTTTCAAGCAAGGGCTCCCGAGCAGAAGGAGTTGGGCAGATTCTCCCACACCCATTTCTTACTTGCACCAGGCCACGTGCCATTTTTGTCCTCCAATTTTATCTTAGACTCTCTACAACTTAAGTTCCACAGCTTAGAGTCTACCAAAGCATCCTTCACCAAACCCTCCAAAGAAAGCTGTCGGGAGGAGGCAGAGCAGAAAAAAGACTGCCCAGCAAGGTCTTATGATGTATCGGAGGAAGGACAGCAAACTAGGAACAGACTCCACGAAGACAGACATTACTGAAATCCATAGGTAAGATCTTATTGGAGGCAAATCCACAAGGGGGAAAAAAAAAAAAAAAAAAAGATTACAGAAAGCTGGCAGGTCCTCAAAGCAATGGTGCTAATGGCACAAACAGAAATTATCCCAGTGCAAAGGAATAACAAGTGTGGTAGGAGACCAACTTGGCTGACTCCCACGAGCTCCTTATTGGTCCCAGGCACAGGAAGGCATGCATGTGGAAAGCGGGAATTAGGTCAGATTAATAAGGATAAATACAAAAGAGTGGCATCAGCACCACAGACTGACATCAAAACAGCTACGCAAAGAGACAACTAGCAACAACCAGCAAAGACAAGAAGCAGTTTTCATGTGCATTAGTAATCAACGTAACAACATGAAAAAGATTGGTCTGTTACTCAGTGGACAGAAAAAGCAATTGAGAAATGACACTGAGGACAAAGTGGCTTATGCCTTTTTGCACAAGTCTTCACTATAAACAGCAAAGAGGCCTCTAGCGCAAAAAGTAGTGGCCAAAGAATATACCAAAGCTTTCAGTAAAAAAACGCAATGTCAGATTTTGATTAACTTGACCCTGGAATGCTTAAATGCCTGGAGCAACCTCGGAAGAGCTCAAGCCCTGAGAGCTCTTGGCTGATGGAAGGCAACTACACTGAAAAAGGCAGGAGTAGTGCCCACCTTTAAAAATGAACAAATAGAGAAGCTAAGAACTCACAGATCACTGACTCAAAACATTAAAAAAAAGCAACAACAGCAACAACCTGTAAGTCCCTGGAAGACAAGGCAAGCATTAGACATATGGATTTATTAGGAACAAATGGTGTCAAACCAACATCAGTTCCTTCTGCAACGGGGTAACAGACCTTCAGCACAGCAGAGAAGCACGTTAAGCATCATAAATTAAGTAATGTTTCCAACTGCTTCACATGGTATTTTCAAAATTAATTTAAGGAAGGATAAACCTGCTATAGGCTCAGAATAATACTGATTTGATAACTATTCTGAGAATATTTATCAAAGATAACCATAAAAATTGAAATGAGTATCAACTTGGATTGGGCAAGGTTTCTCCTAGGTTCAGCTCTTTTCAATATTCTTATTAACCAACCAGATGATGGAAGAAAGTATGTTTATTAAAATTGCAGGTGGCATGAAACTAAGAGTGACTGCAAGGATTAGAATCCTATATGGCTTTGTCAAATTGGAGAAATTGTCTAAAAAGAACTAAATTCCAAAGGGGCAGTTGCGAGGGTCTGCACTTACACAGCATTGATCATTTGCCCAAGAACAGGACAGAGAGCTGTAGATTAGTTAGCAACCTTTCAGAAAAGGATCTGGGGGTCAAAGTGGATCACAAACCAACAGGAGTCAGCAATACTGACTGTGTTTCTGAGAAAAGGCAACCACCATGTTGAATCATATGAACAGAGACAAGCCGGGAGAAGTCGTCCTGCTCCGTGCTTTTTCCAGCAGTAGCTGAGTGCTGCATCCAGCCTTGGGTACCACTTTTCAAGAAGGACGTGATCAAGGGGAGAGAGTCCAGAGGAGCATGAAGATGAACAGAGGACCAGAAAATGTCACAGACAAACACCTGAAGTTATTAAGCCTAAAGAAGAGGATTCTGCTACAGTTTTCAAGTATGGAAAGAGGCTGCTGCAAAGAGGAAGGGAACAATCTGTTCCCTTTGTCCTCAGTAAGTGGCTGAAATTGGGAGCAAAAAAGATTCATGTTAAACTTTCTAAGGAAAAGGACAATTAAACACTGGAAGAGATTTCACAGCATCCTAGAATGGTTTGGGTTGGAAGGGACCTTCAAAGATCATCTAGTCCAACCCCCCTGCCATGGGCAGGGACACCTTCCGCTAGACCAGGTTGCTCCAAGCCCCGTCCAACCTGGCCTTGAACACTTCCAGGGATGGGGCATCCACAGCTTCTCTGGGCAACCTGTTCCAGTGCTTCATCACCCTTATTGTAAAAAATGTCTTCCTTATGTCCAATCTAAACCTACCATTCCAGTTTAAAACCATTGCCCCTTGTCCTGTCACTACAGGCCTTGGTAAAATGTCTGTCTCCATCTTTCTTAGAAGCCCCCTTTAAGTATTGAAATGCCACAATAAGGTCTCCCCAGAGCCTTCTCTTCTCCAGGCTGAACAACCCCAACTCTCTCAGCCTTTCTTCATAGCAGAGGTGCTCCAGCCCTCTGACCATTTTCATGGCCTCCTCTGGACCCACTCCAGCAGGTCCATGCCCGTCTTGTGCTGAGGACCCCAGAGCTGGATGCAGCACTGCAGGTGGGATCTCACCAGAGCAGGGTAGAGGGGGACAATCCCCTCCCTCGACCTACTGGCCACACTTCTTTTTACGCAGCAAGCACACTTTGCCAGGTCATGTCCAACTTTTCATCTACCAACATCCCCAAGTCCTCCACAGAGCTGCTCTCAATCAGTTCATGCCCCGGTCTGTACTGGTACTGGTGATTGCCCCGACCCAGGTGCAGGACCTTGCACTTGGCCTCGTTGAACTTCATGAGGCTGACATGGGCCTACTCCTCCAGCCTGTTGGGGTCCCTCTGGATGGCATCCCTTCCCTCTAGCCTGTCAGCTGCACCACTCGGCTTGGTGTCATCCAGAAGCTGCTGAGGGTGCACTCTATCCCACTATCTATGTCATTAATTAAGATATTAAATAGTATTTGCCCCAGTACAGACCCTGGAGGGACACCACTCGTTACTGGTTTCCATTTGGACATTGAACCATTGACTGTAACTCTTTGGATGCGGCCATCCAGCCAATTCCTTACCCACCTAATAGTCCATCCATCAAATCCACCTCTCTCCAATCTCTCTCCGGTCTCCTGGGAAGGCTTCAGATGTACTGTCACTGACAGTCTTTTAAAAGCTGGCTAGACAAACATTTCTTAGGAAGGACAGACATCTTGACCTTAGGCAGGAAGGTGGGTAAATTATCTCCCATTGCCCTTTCTCATCTCACAGGGGGATTGCACAAGGTTGTTCCTGCCTCATGTGCAGATTCTGGGCTCTTCTGGACCGTACCAGCTACACCTTCAGGAACCTAACTGGTCCTGACACCTTGTCCTCATCGGTCCCAGCAATTCTTTTATTCTCTTGGTTCTCCTGCTAGTTCTCTACTGCTTCCTTCACCAGCCTCAAAAAGATCATCCTCACCCCTCACCCTCAGTTTTGCTATGTTTTTCAGGTGTCTCACATGACTCTGCCCATAGCACCTTCTTTTCTCCCTTCATGCTTATTCTAGCTAGCCTTATGTTTTAATTTAATACCATCTCTCAGCTTTATGTTGATGATTCATAGTTCTGCCTTTCTATTCCTGGACTGTCTCCTGTCCAAAATGAAGTCTCAGCTTATTTCCCCCTCCAGCATTTCAAGTGTGTACCCACAAGCCCAAGCTCAACATGATTAAAGAGAGCTGTTACTAATCCCAGCTTTGTCCCCTCTTCCCTCAAGCCCTTGCTGCTCGATGACTGGGGACATCACTTAGATCCTGTCTGTGAGTTAAGGACACAATTCAGACACTGCTACAGGGAACAGAGTTCATGGACCTAACTCTCCTCTCCATATCCTGGTTGTCCCTAAACCCCTACAGAGCTACACAAATTATAGTCCCTGAAATATAGCCTTTATCACCTGGCCACACAAAGACCTCAGGCTTCCACTCTACATCAATCACTATTGCACCCTTCCCCCCAAAATTGTCTGTAGTGCATAAAATCGTGCCTCATCCTTATTCAGTCAGAATGCTGCTGCTAAAATTATTTTCCTAACCTCTCTTTCTTAAGCAGGCCAACCCTCCCTTTAAATCCCCCTCCGGGTCCTCCTCTTCTGTCACATCAACTGCAAGCTGCTTGTCTTCACCCTCACAAACTAGTCATACGTTAACAACCATCCTTCCTTCGCTGCTGAAGAGCTGACTCTTCTCCCTCCCAAACTATGACAGCAATCTCCACTTCCCAGCTGCTAAATTTCAAGCAAACACCTCTCTATTTTCTCCCAGTTGTACTTCATGTTTGAAAAGAGCTCTCTGTAAACAACCTGAAATCCGCTTTATTATCCTCTTTCAAACTGCTCCTTAAAGCTCTCCTGTGTCTCTGTACTCACCAGAAACATCAAAACCAACACAGGTTAGACGACCGCCATGTTAAGTCCACATCCACGATGCAGCCCACGCTGTCCCACTGTCTCTGGGTGCTCCCCACTTGCTCATCAGCATCTGCCTCTCATTTTTAAATAAACTACAAGACCTCTGCAGCAGGGCTCTCTTTGTCCTGTGTTTTCACAGCGTCTTCTGCAGAAGGAACCTGATCAGATAAGGCTCCAAGGTGTGACTGTAATGAAAAAGACAGTAGCAGAGGAAGCAGACTCGCATCTAACCCTTCCCAAACAGAACTGCCATAGTGCTCTCTACCCTGCAGCACCCATCGCCCGCCGGGGACAGCACCAGCCTCGGCCACCCGCCCACCGGCCAGCACCGCTCCTTTGTTCACGGATTCACTCCATTCACCTCCATTCATTCATCTGGAGACTGGAGAAGGGACACGCACTCGCTAGAGGCTTATCTGAAAGTCAAAACCCTTTTCATCAAGCACGGGAGTCACTGCTGGGCTAAATATCAAAAGCAGTCCAAAAAACAACAGCAGGAGGCAAGTGAGCAATAAACGTGCTACAGGGAGCAAACGTCAGGGGCTGACAGCCCACGTTATCCATTGCAGGGTGTCGAGCCATGAGATGATGAACCCAAAGCCGGTGGCTCCCAACTCTCCAGGACTACAGCAGCAGCATGACAAGACCAGGATTTCGGACACAGCAGCCAGCAACCAGTTAGCTGTAACCGAGGCGCAGTGCTCTCGATGACTGAGTGGATTTCATCACCACGCAGATCACATGGAAAGAACAAGATCTCATACATAACCCCAGGCAAGAGCTTCCAGAGTGACTCACGCAAGTCAGAGGTTCCAGTGCCGAGATGCAGCCCCACGGCAGTGAGCCACTGAGGACAGATACAAACGTCCCTTTCCCTCCATGTGGCACGAGCTGGGTCGCTCTGCTCTGTCTAGGTATCTATTTTCTTGGGATTTGTAGGAATTCGGAAACAGCAGTGGTTTGCCAGGTTTGGTTGAAACGGGACAGCAGGTCTGAAAGTTACTGGGGCAGGAGAGGCAAGCAGACACAGAAGAATAGGACTTAACCATAAGAACCTCCTTTCAATATGGAAGCAAGCCAAAATTATCTTGATTTTTAGCCTTCCTGCCTCAGAAGACTCCTTGCTCTCACTACACCACTTCAGAAAATCCACCTGGATAGGCACACCCCAGCTTCAGCGCTGCTAGTGATGCCCAGAGCACTGCAGGAGGAGGCAGAAGGAAATAAGACCACAGTTGCCTTTTTCATGCAGGGCACTGTAGGCAGAAATAAAACGGACGTGGTTTGTTCGCTCCGTGCAGCTGCTGTACAGGAGGCTCTGACTTGCAGAAAATCCTGGAGGAGGATTTAAAAAAATCAGATGCCAAAGTAGGAAGGTGGGATCACGAAGAGAAAAGGACTCCCTCAGCCCAGCAAGGGATGCAATAGAAGCATGATGGTATTACAGAGGTGCTCGTCAAGGTTAAAAGGTCTGTCCACAGGCAAGTTGCTGGGGCAGCTCCTGGATGCCTCTGTTTCTAGTAGTTAGGTTTACGTATCAACCTTTCAGCCTGTTGCTGCTTCTTTGGAACTCATGGCCATTGCCCACACCCCTCTCGCGTTCACCACCAGCTACGAGTGTGACTGGGATTTTAGCTCAAGGGCTGCCACCCCATTGCCCAGGGGCACCAGGAACAGCCAGTCCTCCCCAGGGTCTGCTTCTGATGGGGAGAGAAGGTGGGACCCATTTCACATCAGCCGGCCCACCTGGAAACACAGTTTAAGGTCCAGATCAGACATAGTTTAACCCTAGTTTGGCCACCCAAATTAACCAAAACTCCTATCACCAGCTTTGAACAGCCGGCCTGGATGCACAAACACCTTTAATCCTCATCTTGGTGAAACTCTAGAGGAGGTGAGAGCCCAGCACTGCCCAAGACTTGAAGGTCTCTGCACAGAAAGCGGACATGCTCTGTCAGGAGCTCTAGGAAACCTCCTGAAAGGGGATGGCAAGATCAGCTATTCACAGACCAATTGCCAAAACCTAACCACACTCAGATTTCTCCTACTGGGTCCTCACCAGGCAAAGCCCTGGCCTCTCCAGCCCAAGCACAGAAGAAAAGCACAAGCAACAGTCCCGGCCACAAGCCGAGGCCTCGCCCTGCACCGAACGCAGAGGCAGCTCCCGGGGACAGGGTCAGCGGGATGTTGCTGCTCGGAGCACCGGTCGGGTGCAGAATTGTCCCTAAACAAGCCAAAGACTCTGTGCAACCAAACTGCGAAACTCCTTGCCGGCAGAAATCATGAGAGCTACAAGTTTACGTTGGGTCCAGGAAGACTGAACAAGCCAAGGGAAGAGAGAGCCACCAAGGACTAAACAACACACAGAAACCACACCGAGCTCCGGAAGACCTGCCGACGTCTGGCAAAACACTCGGAGAAAGCATCCCTTCAACAGACACTGGTTCCTACGCTCCTCCCCGGGGAATTGACTTGTGCTGCTGTCACGGTCAGGATATTTAGTAAATGGACCTTTGCTGTAAGCCGGCTGCCTCACACAAGCTCAGAATCTGCAAAATACAGGTCCATTTTGCCTTCCCCCCCAGCCCTGACCATGCATTACCCCCTCCTCGCATTCATGCGATCACACCGTGAGCCCGGGGAACAACTGAAAACTGATCCAACCAAACCCCAATGCAAAGCTCCGTTTCTACCAGAGCCGTTCCCTGATCCCGCTCACCATGCAGCAATGTGCGCCAGCAACAGGAAGGGCAGGCAATGAGCTGCCAGGTGGGAAGAGCCACATTGTCCCTTCTAGCGGCAACCACACTTGTGTTGCATTGAGGTAACCGTGAAACCACAGCCACAGAAATCTCCGATGCTCTCACTGAGGCCACATCCAAACCCCATTATTACCCTGCAGCGTACCCCCACGTCCCCATCTTTTCCTCTTTAGCCACAATGTCAGGGTTCTTGCCCCCACAGCACCAGAAACCTTCTCTTCCCTCACCATGGCACCTGCAACTTCATCCTACTCGGTCTTCAGCTATCAAGATCATCCTCCAGTCTTCCTGCTCCAGCTTCATCATTTCTCCCAGCTCCTGTTGATCACAGCATCAAGCAATTTCTTTTTCTGATTTTCTGACTCTTCCACAAGACCTTGCTCTTGAGGTGTAAGCTCTATGAGGTAAGAACTGCATCTGGCAAAGGTGGCTCCAGATGATTGGGGCTGCAGTATAAAACTTCATAAAAATAGGGGATGTATTTGTCCAAGCATGCTACAGGTCTCCTCCAGCCGTGTTTCTGCTCTGCCTATCGCTCCCACAGGGCCAAGGTCTCCCCTCGTACCAGGATGATCTTTCTGCTCGTGACACTCACGCCGGGCATCAGCTCTGGGAGATGCTGAGCAGTGTCGGCCCTGCCGACCCCTCTGCCAGGCAAGGACACACACTGCATTAGAGGACCCAGGGCTTTTCCTTGCTAGCACGTAAGACAGCTCGAGAAGCACTTCCAAATACCCTAAGGAGTCTCTCCCAGGAGTCTTCGCCCTGAGACCTCAGCACCCCCCATCGAAACAAAACAGAATGTGTAATCAGAACATTTGCCCGATCTCTCTTTTTTGTGTTCTTTTAACCACCTTTGCACTTAACTTCCAGCAAAGCTCAAGACTACAGTGACAGAGGAGTCCTGCCCCGATCCGGCACGCAGAAGGGGCAGCACGGCAGCAGACACGCAGCCGCCCGGGATGCCCAGCTCCAGCCCCGGGAGCAGAGATGCGCTGACGGCTCTGAAGTTTGCTGCTCTTGGAGGAGACAGAGCCCAGCTCCTCCCACCGCACCCCGCCACCATTCCCTGTGGTTTCCAAGCCTTCGGGAAATTACAGGCACACATAAACAGGGCAATTCTGCAGAGGTCATGGAATTAGCAGGAAAAAGCTAGCTAAGCAGAACACTCTCCTTCCCAAAGGGTGTAATTTACTTGAGGCTGATTCAGCTGAGCAAGGACATGCCGGCAAACCCTGTGCGCGGCCTGGCAGCACGGGCCTCCCCAGAACCGAGGCAGGACGCTGGGAGGGCTCCAGTGAGCTTCACCTTCATCGTCCTCAAGAAGATACGGCATCAACGGCAACTCCTGCCTCAGATTTTGTTTGTGAATCAGAGCATCAGGAACCAGTTTTAAACGACATCATTGGAAAAGGATGCAGAATAGAGGTGTAAGACTTATGCTGGAACTGAGTAAAATGACACGGTTCAGCCCATTTAACTCATCAGAAAAAGAAAAGTGACCTCATTAATTGGTACAAGCAGCTTCAAACACAAGCACACACGGCTTTAAACCCAGTATCAAAGGACTACTTACTCTTAGATAGAAACGCAAAAAAACAAAATCCAGGATCTTGGAGATGCCTATTGAAAAAATGATGCTTATTATTAACAGCGAAATGTCTAATAATGGAGAAAAACTCCTAAGGTAGAAAGGCCCTAGGCTGTAATGGTATCTCAAAGATATGCCTTAACCGATGCCTTCTATTTAGCTGACTGGGAACAGGCTAAAATCCTGGGATGAAAGGGTTCATACCAAGTGATACAATAGTCCATTCTGGTCTTAAACCCAGTGAAATAGCTGGGACCTGGAGCGATGCAAAGCCAACATTCAAAGGTAATTCCTGCCCAGCAAAAGCCAGATGCAGAGCCACAGTTAACCGCCAGTCTGCTACCAGCAGATCCTTCTCCAGGGCTTTTTTCATCCTGCGCCTCTGCCAGATAAGAAACAGCTGAAAAATGAAAGCTTTTCCAAACTAATCCCACTTCTTAAAATGCAGAAAGGAACGACAACAAGATTAAAAGTGTGTTGGAGGGGTGTGAAAGGACAATGAAGGGAAAAAAACACACTCCAGGTAAAACTCTGACTACCCTCATTCAAACAGAGAGATTCTTGCTCCTGCTATCTGGCCACCAAGTCCTCTCACCATGGCTGTCAACTTTCTCCAAGCTTTCCCTGAGAGCTGAGCCTTTAGGTGGGCTGCGAGACGTGCACGACAGCTAACACCAGGAAGAAATTCCGATAATTTGACAAAAGCTCTGTTGAGGGATCTCACCTACTTCTCCTCGTCTATCTTCCACCTCCTCCCTCCTGGCCTTCGTTACTTTATGCCCACAGAAGACCTCCATGCAACCATCTCCTCATCCCTGCACTGTGATCCTCCTTCCGTACCTCCACCTTCCTGGCTCACTCTCTCCCCTGTGTCAGTGGATCCATGCTGGCTCCTGCTGCCCCGTGCAACTCGCAGTCCCCATCCTGCATGTCCCTTGGGGAATTCCTCTGCACCATCGGCGTCGCTCTCCCTGCCTAGAACCTGCGTTTTGGTCATTTCTGAAAATTCACTTCTATGAAAGAAATTAAGTGCTGTGTAATTACTGTTCTAATTACAAATTCTATTAATATAATCCTGTCTATAGTCTGTTCCAGAGTAACATAGTTAGAGGTCACATTTATTACAAGCAGGGGTTGTACCAACCTCAGAACTAAAGTTGCGTATCATTTTGCTTTATGCATATACAAAAATCTTGCAGCAGCTTGCAGCAGTCTCTGAAATTTGGCAAAGAAACAAGCCTGGGATGAGGGAAATGCTTTTTGCTAGCCCCCTGAAAATCTGTCCAAATTTGGCGGTTAGAAACTACTGAAAACCACCGGGTCCTGCCTGTGATTCAGCTGACGCTGGCGACAAGCCAAACCCACCGCCTTCCCCAGCCCTGGGTGCCCAACAGCCCTCCCTCCTGCCACAGCCTCTAAACGAAGCTCCGGCTACAAGAAGGAGACCAAAATAAAGCAGATTTCCCTTTCCTCCCGCAGCGACACTCTGAACACCACCTCCATCGGGCCCCGGGGAGGCTGACTGGCGAGCAGCCGCAGGCTCCGTCCGCACGCAGTTTTCGCCCCGTCGTTGACTCCAAACTCTTCTTGTTCCTCCTCGGGAAAAGGTCCCTTCCCCCCGACCCGGCAGGGCTCCCGGCTGCAGCAGCCCACCCAACGCCCACCTGCTCTCCCTCCTTGGCAATGCCGCCTGCGGCACGAGCCCCAAACGCACAAGGTTTCCAAGCGCACACCTTCTGCTAACGCCTCCCCTCCCACCCACCAACACTGCTCTGAAGGTGAAAACCTGCGCTGAAGCAACAGCAACCCCAGCTCCGGCCAGAGGGTGGGCGGCTCGGCACACCGCTACCGCTGCAGAAAGGAACCAGCTCCTTCCTTTTTTCCTTTTAAAAATGAAGGAATTGCCTGCAGAAGAATCTGGTAAGAGGACATGAGCAAGTCTTGCGATATCCAGCACTCAGTGTTAGGAAGTTGAATTTGAGATTTCACTGGTAACTTCCATAACAGATTTTAGGACCAGAAGCAGTCATTACGGTCACAGAATCTGATCTTCAGATCAAGAATGTAAACAAACCAACAAAAACCCTCTTCGAGCAACTCCTGTATCAGGCCCAAAACACGCAGTTTAGAAGGATATTCCCTTCCAGACTCAGGCACTTCAAGAAATGATAACATCTCCAGCAAAACTCTTCCCACCATTAATTCAGCCTCTCACATATACTTGGTAACGTATCGCATGTAACTGCGTAATCACAGCGCGCTTTTCACCAGGATCACTGTTTAACCCAGTGCCTAGCAGGTAAGTGGGGAATGCAGCCAAGATAAGGAGATCTGTGGGATTCCTGCTCCGCCAAATCCGCAGCTGGAAAGAAAGGAGGGAGGAGGCGGGGAAGGACCAGAAGAGACAGGACGGGTCTGTGGTCAGAGCAGGCAAAGCCCCCGAGGACACCCAGCCTCCAGCCCAGTCACACAGCCCTGCGTGATGCCAAGCAAGCCGCTGCCTGTGCTGGTCACTCTTCACGCCTCATCTTCGGGCTAAACAAGACAGCTGCCGGCCAGCTTCGGGAAGCCCTGACCATTTGCAGCTGCGTGTGAAAGAATTTTGTTTTCACACCTTCCTTTGAGCAGCAGGAGAAAACACGCAGTTGCTAAGAGACGCACCTAAACACCAACTGCTCACCATCAGCTTACACATGTTCCGTGGCGCAGGACAGGGCGCAGGTGGCAGCGGCGGGCGAGGACAGACAGCGGCTGGGGAGGGACACACGTGCCCAGCACCCAGGGGAGCAGCTCTACACCCCTGCAGGGAGGGAGACGAGGCGTGAGGGGCAGGGACGCAGGGAGCCCAGGAGGGCTGCCCACCCGCACTCTGCCTGCGGAGATGGCCCCATGAGGAACTCAGGAGTAACGCCCAGGTTTCGTACAGCAGTATTTCAGATCGGTAGTTTCTCTGTCCCACAACACGGGAATCACAAGCAGGATCAGACCACGTCATCCTGGCTACCAGTCCCTTGGGTCTTCCACTGCAGCTGGCATCAGAGGCACGAGGCAGAGCTGCAGGAACCCCATGGGAACAGACGTGAGATGGTCTTCCCCCGTCAGGACCATCCTGACCTCCCCAGCTGGAGACCGGCTGGAGCCCCGATGAACAGGGCTGTGCCTAAGGCGCTGCCATGGCCTGTGCCAGCCCTGTGTACCCCCACTGATCTCCAGTACCAATCCCTTCCCTCTTCACCTCATTAAATTCCATTAACTCAACAGCTTTCTGTGGCAGGACAGCTCACAGAGCAGTCTCAGAAGTGGAAAAAAGCCCCCTCCTTTTACTGGTTTTACATTTGCCCCGTTCTGATCCCATTGAGCGTCCTTTGTCCTTGCACCGCAAGACAGACAAAACGAATTCTTGCATTTACGTTCCCTCGACCATGCAATCTTTTAGACTTTTGTTACAGTCCCTCTTACTTTGCTTCTTTCCAAAGAAACCATCCCAAAGACTGAAGTGGGATACAGGCATCTCGAGAAGAGCTCCAGGGAAGCCGCCTGGCCCAGACGGAGGCCGGTACAGAATCACCAAACCATTTAGGTTGGAAAAGACCCTTAAGATCATCGAGTCCCCTCCTGCCTGCATCCACTACAGCAGGGCCACCGCTCTCCAAAACCGGTCCTGCGTGCCACCTGCAGCGACATCTCTGACGTGAGTTAGCGGGAGCAGACCTGAGCACGCTGCCAAAATCGAGCGGAGACAACAGAAACCACGGCAGGGAAACAGCAACACTCAACAAGCCACCAAACCGAATCAGGATTCCTTACACAGACCAAATGGCACCCGTGGCCCCGAGGCTTTCTTTGCTAAAGGGCAAAGCCTTGCTGCAGAATTCTGAAGGTCTAGGATCACCAAAGCCAGGCAGAGGGGCCTTTCGGTTGGGCTGCTGTGAGCCGCCTCCCAGCCTAACACCAGCCTCGGCACCGAGCTGCGAATCTTCCCCTCGTCCATCCCTTCACTCGTCTCTCTCAGCCTTTCCACTGCGAGTTCCTTGGGCCGCGACTGCAGTTTTCTGCATTTTTAATTTAACAGGCTTCGGCACATCCCGTACCCCACTGGACTCCGTTGCCCCTCGATTCTAAGCACGATCCCCCCTCGCCCGGGGCCCGGCGCCCCAGGCTGCAGCTCCCCGACGGGCAGGACGAAGGCGAGCGTCCTCCAGCCGCAGCCCCGCCAGGCTGCGACCACCAGCGCTGCAGGCCGCGGCGCCGGGCCGGGACCCCGGGGCAGGGGGCGGCTGCGGAGTGTCCCCCCCCCTCCCGCCCGCCCGGTGCCTGCAGCCCCCGGGACGGAGCCCCGCCGGGCCCCGGGCCCCCCGCCCCGCCGCCGCCCGGCACGGCTCCCGGCAGCGGGGGGCGCCGCGCCCCGCAGGCCCCGGCCCTCCTCGGCGCAGGCCGCGGCCCGGCCCCGCCGCGCCTCCGGCCACCCCCGCGGGCCGGCGCTGCCGGGGCGGCCGCTTCCCGCCGCCGCTGCGGGGCCCGCCGGGCAGCGCGGCCGGTCCCGGCCCGGCGAGCGGCGCGGAGCGGCGGGGCGGGCAGGGCTCCAGCCGGGCCCCGCGGGCAGGCAGCGGGCGAGGCCGCCGCCCCCGGCGGGCACCGGGAGCAGGTGCAGCGGCCGGCGGGGACAAAGGGCAGCGGCGATGGCCCGGCCCGGCCCGGTTCGGTGCGGCGCGGTCGGGGCCGGCGCGGCCCCGCTCGGCCTGGCCCGGCCCGGCGCGGTTCGGCCCGGCCCGGCCCGGTTCGGCCGGCCCCGGTTCGGTTCGGTTGGCCCCGGTTCGGCCCGTCCGCCTCACCCTCGATGGAGATGACGTGCTCGCGGATCTGGCTCTGCAGCGCCAGGTCCTCCACGCGCTCGATGAGGTCGTAGATGGCGTAGATGTTGGGGTGCACCGACTCGAAGCGCCCGATCTCGGCCCGGATCGCCGCCGAGTTGGAGAGCCCGAACTGGGGCGGCGGCGGCCCGCCGGGCTGCGGGCCCGAGGGGCCGGGCACCGGCACGGGCACCGGCCCGCCCGGCGCCGCCAGGCTCTGCTGCTGCGGGCTCTGCCCGGGCCCGCCCTGGAAGTTCATGGCGGCGGCGGCGGGGCCGGCGGTCAGCGGCGCGGGGCCGCCGGCAGCCGCTGCATGGCCGCGCTCTGCGGGCTCCGCCGCTCTGCGGGCTCTGCCGCCCCCGCCCGCCGCGCCACCCGCTCCGCGCCCGCCGGCAGCGCGCCCCGCGTCACGCGCCGCCCCCGCCCCGCCCGCGCCCGCGTCACGCCGGTGGGAGCGGGACCGGCCCCGGGGCGGGGCGGGGGAGCTGCGGGGGGGGGGGCTGCGCTGCCGGCGGGGGAGCCCGGGCCGGGCGGGGGGGCCCTGCCCTGCCCCGCACAGCCCCGCGCCGGCACGGCCCCTGCCCGCCCGGCCCCACGCGTGGCCCCGTGCCCGCGGCCCCACGTGTCCCCCGCCGCCGGCTCTGCCCGGCGGGCAGCGGGGCCCGGCCCCCGCCCGCTGCCCGGCCTGGCGGGCACCCGCCCCTCCTGCCCACGCCCCTCCCGCCCGCTCCCACGCTGCCTGTCCCGCTGCGGGCAGCCACGGCGCTGCCCAGCCCTCGCCGCGGGGACGGGTCGGGGCGGGCCGGGGGACGCGGCTCCCCCTCCCCTCGCCACCCCTCGCCGTCCCGCCGGGCCCCTGCTCGGCAGAGGGGGCCCCACTGCAGCGCCAGCGTCGTGCGCCCCCCCCGCCCACGTGCCCCACGCAGAGCCCTCGGCAGCCCCGCGGGACTCCGGGCCGATGCCCCCCAGCCTGGCCGAGGGACCCCTCTGTGCGCCACCCCGACCCTCCCTCTTGCCAACCCTGCCTCCTGGCTGCATTTCAGAGGGAATTTCATCGTTACGCTTGTCATGCCAAGGTCATTAATGAAGCTGTGAAACATGGCTGGTCCCAAGAGGTCCCTGGATGATCT
This sequence comes from Phoenicopterus ruber ruber, assembly GCA_009819775.1. Classification (NCBI taxonomy): domain Eukaryota; kingdom Metazoa; phylum Chordata; class Aves; order Phoenicopteriformes; family Phoenicopteridae; genus Phoenicopterus; species Phoenicopterus ruber. The sequence continues at coordinate 387,800 of CM020216.1, forward strand.
CCAACTGCTGTCCCACCGTGGTGGGGTCCCCTCTCAGGTCACCCCCTGCCCACAGGGCACCGCTGCTATCGCCTCGCTCACACGCCCGGTACAGGCTGCTTCGGCGAAGGCCGGCGCCGTGATGGCACCGCCCGGGGGACCGTCGCAGGGGGATGCTCAGAGACCGCGGGGCTGCCGCGGGCAGGACAAGAGCGGTTGGTGGGTCCATCTAACGAAGCCGCAGGCGGTCGCGCTGATCGGGCTCTCCGCAGCCGCGACTGTCAGGCTGCCAGCCCCGTCGCTCCTGTTGGGCAGGGGCCGATAAAGCCCACCCCGGCTGTGCTCACCCCTAGCACCAGCCCGCGAGGGGTGACCACGAGAACGGAAAGGCTCCGGCAGGGCACCGCGCTGGCAGCATCATGGGCGTGTGCGTCCCGGCCCGCAGGCAGCGTGAGAGCCAGCCGAGCTCGCCACCCAGCCGAGCCGGGGAGAGCGATGGAAACGAGAGAGCACCTCCAAAAAGCTGAGAAATTAAGAAAACAGGATCATAAGCCCGGGCGGATTACATGAGAAAGTATAATTAGGGAGATGAAGAAGGAACTGAAAAATGGCCAGCTGAGAGAGTCAAGATCCCAACAAATTTCTCCCTCGGTCCCACTGGGACCAAAGCCCCGCCGGGCAGTGATGCCCCCATGCCCGGGGGGGCTCAGGGGGCGGCTGCAGAGCCAGGCCTGGGACGTGCCGGGGGCAGCTGGGGGCTGGCTCCCACCCACCGCCCTTCGCAGAGGTGATGGTGGGACGGGTTGGAGGAGGAGAGATCTCTGGAGGGTTTCTACCCAGAAACGCCTCCCCCGGCTCAGGAATCCTCCAGGATGCAGGCAGCGGGTGCTGGGGGTGCGTGGGTGGGAGCAGCACATCCCTGCCCTCTTTGTCTCCCTCTTTTGGCCTGCCGGGATTCCTCGAGAGCACGGTCCCTGCGGCCTACACCATGAGAAGGGTTTTATTAGAAAAAAACTTTATGAGGTTTTTGTTGAAAGCTTTTAGAAAATCCACGTCTATTATAGTGCCTGGATCAACCTCACCTGCACGCTCATTGACACTTTCAAAGACCTCTTAATGGGTTTGTGAGTCATAAGTTCGCTCTACGAAAGGCTCGCTCTTCCCTAATATGTCAGATGCAATCACGTCTGCCTCTGTTCTGTACTGCGGTCTCCGCTGATGTGGTGGGCACACGAGTTGCACACCCTGGTCTGCAGTGCCCGGGCCATGCCCGCAGCCTTTTTTGAAGCCTGTTTTTTTATTTGCGTCTTTCTGTTCTTGTTCACGGCAGCTCACTGAAACGGCTGGCTGCAGACGACACCGAGCAGCCCAAGGGTCCCCTGTCCAAATCCCTCCGGAGGTGCCGGGTGGGGGCCTCTGCCCCCGCCAGCCTGTCCCAGAGCAGTGAGCCTGTTTCCCGTGTCCCCTCCCACGGACGCTTCAGCCTGAGGCATTTCCTTGGGTGTATTGGCCGTACAAAACAGCGTCAGGCCCAGTGCTGCCAAAGCGGCTGGGTTCATCTCTTCAGAAAGCTCCTTTGGTATCATGAGCTGAGGGTTTTCCAGTCTACCCACATAGGAAGAGACAGAGCAATCTGGCAAGGTTGCCTTGCGGGTATCTCCCAGTGCCTCTAGTGTTAAGAACATTTATTTCATCACCTCTGAATGATAAAACCACTTAGATGGTTTGTCTGTCCAAAACAACTGTCTTGGGGGCTGTTTTCTCGGTCTCCTGTCCCCTCAGAGGAGAGGGCCAGGATGCAGGTCCTGGATGTTTCTGAAACGTGTGTGTGGTCCTGCACCATCACCCCATGAAGGCTCCTGGGCAAACGCTACGTTTTCATTAAGTTAGCACCTGGAAAGCATGAGCTATTGCAGCCTGGGGAATTTCCAGAGGTCCAAAGGGAGATTCGTGTATTTCTGTAAGGTCTGTGGAGCCCAGGCAGGAGGATTAGTCTTTTTTTTTAATAAATATACATACATACATACATACACACACACATATGTGTATATGTTTCAATATTTTCCTTTTCTTTCTTGGAAATGGAACAAGAGAAAAAAAGAAAGAAATCCATTGCTTTCTGCTTTTCTCCTTATCTTTATGCACCAGCAGAGCACTCAAAGTGAATGCTATCCAAAGCTGGATGAAAAATGAAACCTGAAAAGATGAACCTAAGCAGCCACATTCATCCTGCAACCCACAGACCCCAATGGCTCTGCTGAAGATCAGGCGCCTCCTCAAGCCTACGGGGAGCTGCTCAGCCTGAAACTGCTGCCCTCAGATCCGGCTCAGAGCAGCAATCGATCTCACGGCCGTAGATCTCACACCACCCCTCGGTCTGCGTTTGGCTTCTGAGGTCAGGATCCCGGGTGAACCCTGCGATTTGATGCTCTGAACTGGACGGGTGCTGGTATAACCCCGGAGTGGTGGTCCTGCGATTAGTGATCCTAATGGGGTTGCAATCAATCCGGACAAATAGGTGCTAATCCCAGCCAATAACGTGTTTACATAGTGCTTCAAAAGGCTTGATTTCCTTGAACAGAGGCAAGTCAGGGAAAATCACTGAAAAGGAAAGATTAGACTGAAAAATATGAATTTAAATGCAAACCCCAAGCAGAATTTCTTAGATGACGAAGAAAAAGGGACAGATTTGAAAATCCATCTTGAAAGGACTAGTGTCAGAAGTCTAATTCTGGGATGTCTCGTGTGATCGGCTGGTTTCAGGCAACGTTTCCCTCTGCTCATCACAGTGGAGATGGCGGCTGTTCTGTGATAGCCAGATCGCTGAGGTCAGCAGAACGTCTCCTGCCCAAGACACGGTGTCACATCAAATTTATTTCCTTCCAGCTTTGCTCCATCATTTCCCCAATTAAATTTAAATGTCAAAGATAACACCCACAGGCTCTTTTTCTGTGCATGGCATCAGTCAGGCGCCACTTTTCCCCGAACAACAGCTGCCCCGTACCCGGCGCCAGCGTCCCCTTCTCCACGGAGCTACGGGACGCACCAACGCGAGGGCACTGCGGGATCCCGTTCTGGCTTCACCGGCTGTAAAATCTCACCCGGTGACCTCTGTGGTGAGACCAGTAACTTTTTTCAACTAAGTAGAGACCATGTTTGGCAAAAGCAGGAATTCCCCGGAGGTGCCTGGCCGAGACCTGCGGGCGTCGGGAGGCAGAGGACAGACCCGCACCCCACCGCAGAAACGCGCTGCGCTGGTACGCGTGATGCTCTCGGCCGTGTCTTTAGTAAAGCACGGGAAAGAGAGAGGGGGCTGAAGTCTCGTCAGCCTTCTCCCAGCCGTACCAGCTGGCCCAGGAAAGGCAACGCTCCCTCCCTGTCGTGGTTTAACCCCAAATTGTAACCCAATACCACGCGGCCGCTCGCTCACTCCCCCCCTCCCCGGTGGGGTGGGGAGGAGAATCAGAGAGAAAGCAAAACTTGCGGGTTGAGATAAAAACAGCTCACCAGGACAGCAAAGGAAAAATATAACAATATATTAATAATGATAATAATATACATAAGGATAATAGAATATATAAACCAAACGATACACAATTTCTCACCACCTGACGACCGATACAGCCTGTCCCGAGCAGCAGGCAGGGAGCAGGGCTATCCCCCCCAGCTATCCCAGAACAGCCAGTTCCAGAGAGAGCAGGCGAGGGAACGAACAGCTGAATGAACGAAAAATGAAAAGGAAAAATAGGGAAATGAAAAAGCAACCCAAAGGGAAGCTTAAGGATTAAGGCAAGTTAAGGGTCTAAAAGCCTAGTGGCCGACCAGCCGACCCTCACTTATACCGGGCATGCTGTCTATGGTATGGAATAATCTCTCTGGCCAGTTGGGATCAACTATTCTGGCTATACCCATCCCAAGTTTTTGCACCTGCACATCAGCAAAAGCCGGGAAACTGCAAAATGTCCTTGGTCGTTCAGCAGCAACCAGCAACATCAGTGTGCTGTCACCGTTCTGCTCACACTAAAGCCAAAACACAGGAGCTGCTGGAGACAAAACCAGCTCCGTCCCGGCCTAAACCAGGACACTCCCCAAACCCTGCCTGCCCTGCCCAACCCCTGCGGCGCCGATACCCCGCCGGCTCTTCTCACAGAGCCGTAAGGGTTGGTACGAGAAACGGACCTCGGTACATCAGCCAGTGAGCTGAGGTGATCCAATGAATGTCAGCTAATTCTAATAAAGATTTGACCGATTTTAAATTCTTCAAAATCCTGTGAATATATCCCAAAATTGAAGTTTGTTCTTTTTACAAGTGACTTAATTAGCACACGTGTCCGTCTCCCGCTGCTGCCCACCCGGATCCTTCGCTGTAGTGATGCTGGCCGAAATCCCACATTGCTCTTCCTTCCCTTCCCTTTGGGAATTTACTTCCTGTGGATGTTGCACTTATCACCAGTTAAAATACTGGGTGGAACTAATTTCCCAACTCTCCTGAGACGTCAGGTGAGGGGGAACCTCACCGCCCTTGGCTGGTGAGGTATCGATAAGGTATCTGGGAGAGCAGTTTACCAGCAGCTTCGCGCCTCCTTCCCAGTGCTGACACCCGAGCCGCCTTCTCTCCCTGGAAAGGTCTTTGGGCACCGTAATCGAATCGCCACTCGAATCACCACTCAGCCTCTGCTCTGATGCGATTGTGAGGCGTAGAAAGATCGAAGTAAGGCGTTTTCTCCAAACCTCAGATAATTTTCATGTTTCTTTTCTGAATCCTCTCAGATGTCGTAATAACTTTTCAAAATGCAAAACTCCAGATGCCATTTTCCAGCGCTGGTCTCACCTCTGCCGACTGCCGCAACGCAGTCTGTGCCGCCCCTGTGTCGCCTTTGCCTCTGCCTTGCACATGTGTGTGGGGGGGGGTCACCTACACACGTGTCACCTACACACCACCACCTTGCACACTTGTCTGGGGGGGGATCACCTACACCACCAGCTTGCACACACTTCTGTGTGGGGTTCTTTGCTTGTCTGTCATCCCCAGTCTGTGATTTTAACTGTAGGTCATCCACATATTTTCAACACCCGTGTTTTCCTGCTGGCTTTTAGGCCACTGAGCAAGATGCTGAATGCCACCAGCACCAGCAGAGGTCTTTTAGGGACCTTTCTAGGAACACACTCAGCCAAAAAAAGAAATTCCTGTTGACAAACACGTTTTAAATTCATCAGTTAGCCTTTTAGAGTCAATTAATAGTTGTTTATTAGCACTGTACACTGATAAGTTTTTAAATCAAAATGTCCCACAGCACTAAGCCGATTTTCTTACCAAAGCAGAGCGTGTTACATCTGCACTTACCTTTTCAGCACAGTCTTCAAAAACTGAAGATGGGGTTGTTTGAGAGGACCGTTCCCAGCAGGTGAGGTCTCAGAGGAAAGCAGATGGAATTGTTCCTGCAAAGCAAAATGGTGCGTTCTTGATTACAAGTTGGAAACAGAATTACCGAAAGAGCAAAACGAATCACCCCAGTGCAGTCCCCGACGGTCCCGGGCACCAAAGCCCTCTCCCTGTCCCAGCGCTCAGTACCGGGGCACCGATGTGCCACGGGACGTGACCGGGCCGTGGCTGAGGCTGCTGCCGGGTGCCCCACAGCAAGTGCAAGGGAAAGTCCAGCTGGGGGTCCCGGCCCCACGCTGCCGGGGCCGCTCAGGACTCGCTGGGACCCTCATCCCGCTGCAGCAGGACGTGTCCCCCCGGCTCTGCCTTTGTGCTTGAGTTCACGCAGTTGCTCAATGCAGAGGAGCAAGTGGGACCCTGCCCTTGCCCCTTCCCTGCCCCTGCCCCTGCCCCATCCCTGCCCCTGCCCCTTCCTCTGCCCCTGCCCCATCCCTGCCCCTGCCCTTGCCCCTTCCCTGCCCCTTCCTCTGCCCGTGCCCCATCCCTGCCCCTGCCCCTTCCCTGCCCCTGCCCCATCCCTGCCCCTGCCCCTGCCCCTTCCCTGCCCCATCCCTGCCCCTGCCCCTGCCAGCCGCGCCGCTCCCGACACAGGCTGCTGGTGGCTGTTGCACCCGCACGCTCCCTCTGGCTTAGGCCACTTTCCCGCTGGCCACCCCGTTTTCCAGCCTGCTGCAACATTCTGTAAATCAGCGGTGATGCCAATGACACAGCTCTGTCACCTGAACCGGCCCCGGCTCTTCTTGGAAACTGCAAATCATGAATAACACAGAAAACAGCCCGGGCATTACAGTGCTTCATCTGGCCGCCCCTCTTCTCCACCACTCGACAGCCTCAGCCGTTCGCAGCACCTCGTCGTCATCGTCAGCCCCGCGAGCGGGCTGGGGGGAAGCAGCCAGCCTCGCAGGCGATAACGTGCCCCGCAGCACCCGTCTGCCGGCGAGGCAGCCGCGCGAGAAGAAACGGCGTGGATCGGCGCCGTTATCCCACGGCTCCCGGGCAGCTCCTCCTGCGCGGCCGTGGCCGCTTCCCTGAGGAACTGCGGCGTCAGCAGGCGCGTCATCCGCTGTGTGGACAATGAGCCCATCACCCTGCTGCCTTCCAGCGCAGAGGAGAAACATCGAACTCCTCTCCCGTTTCACAGCGTCATTTACAGCATCAGTGCAGAGCCGGGCAGGCTGCTGACAGCTCTGCTGTTCCTGATGCACTTACATCTCCCCGCTGCCCTTGGCCGGACCCAACACTGATTTCTTCCTGATGCCTCTCACTTCCCTTATCTTTTTCCACTCACCATAAATTCTCATTTACTGTGATTTCTCTTTCCTATTAGCTCCATTCATTCCGCATTGCTTTGTGTCCCGAGTTCCTAAGGAAACAAGTTACAGATACTGCAGTGGGGATTATCCAAGCATCTGCCTCTAACGAAGCTCTAATGAGCCTCCAAGGCGCGTTCAGGGAGCTCACCCAGCGACTTCACCTCTGCGGCTCCTCCGCGGGGGCCCGAGTCCTCCTGCTCTCCCCACAGCGCTGGCTGCGCCCCAAAGGCTGGTTCCTGCGGCAGCGGGGAAGGCAGCGCCTCAAAGATAGCTCCGTTGGACCCGTTCATGCCAAATTTAGGCTCCGCTGAAGAACAAGGTTCTACAATGCCTGAAAATAGCAGATTGCTTCAGAAACCTTTCTACAACCTGAAGGAAAAACTGATAGTCCTTCTTTAAGAAAGTGTAAATCCAAAATACGCAACGAGTGGACTTTAACCAACCTAAAAGAGAGACCTGGCTTTTTGTCAGCATTTAATTACAGGAAGAAATCTCTCACTTCCACTACAGAATAAGCAGAGGAGCCGTCACCAGGCTGGATGCCACCCACCGCAGCCAGTGTCCGGGGCCTGACGGGGCCTCGGGGGACTCTGCTCCAGCCTCCTGCTCAAAACCTCACCGTCCTTCAGCAGATCGCCTTCGCGTTGCACCAGGCGTCCCGCGAAGCCAAGCAGCTGCCTTGCACTGACAGACCCTGTCTCCGGCGTACGCAGCACAGGCAGCTGGTCCCGGAGTGACAGATTTTATCCAAAGTCACCGAAAGGAAACCTGCAGAGGCGGCAGGAGTTTGTGCCTCAGGGCTCTGGAAGCCCTGCCGTCGGTGCTGCCTGCAGCACGCCTGGGCCAGCAGGACCAGCAGTGCCTCATCCCGGCTGAAAAGTGCTGTGGGTAAAAGACAAGTCAGAGAAAATGAGTAAATGAGCTTTCCTGAGCATGGAATTAAAATCAGCGTAAGGAAAACGTGAGCTCAGAAGGAGAAACTCTGGCAGATCAGTGGGCTTCTCGAGGAAGGACTTCAGAGCGCAAAGAGGAGGACATCATTCTCCTGGTGGGGCTGCAGCACTCAGAGGGGGCTGCAATCGCTGCGGCGGGGAGAGAGTCACCCCGCTTCACTGGGCAGCGGCTCCAGAGGTTCGGTTCCTGGGGGGCTCGGTGGATGCCCCTGCACCAGGACGCCGGTCAGAGCCCCCGAGGCAGGGACAAGCTCGCTCGGTTATGGTGGCTGCTGGGGTGGCACACGCTTCGTCAGCCAAGCATCCGATGGGGATCCCTGCGATGGGTGATGGCTGGAAGCGATTTTTGCAAAACCTAGGAATCCCCAGAGGCAGGCTCTGGCCCGGCGCTGATCCCGACCCCCTGCAAAGTGCAAAGGCTTCGACACTGGCGCCACAGGGGTGCAGACCAAGCGTCAGGATGCCGGGCGCTATCTCAGGCAGCCGGGGATGCAAAGAGTTTACCTGGGTTCAGGATGTGAAAGGACACGTCCCCACAGAGGGCTGCCAGCCACGGGGACACCCCTCGGCGCCCAGCGAGCCGCTGCACCACCGACCTTTGAGCACGGGAGCATGTTGTGGGACAGCGTCACCGTACACGTGCCACCTTCTCACACGCGGCCACGGGCACAGCTGCCCCGCTGCTGGAGACGCCTGACCCAGCTCTGCTCGTCCTATGCCTTGTGCTTCCCCGGTCAGGAGATGCGAGCCAGCCGGTCCGCTGGAGCACCGATCCCCGATGCCTCGCTGCCATGCTAAATCCGAGTTTCCAGGTAGAGGAACTCAGATGTAGTTTGAAATGGGTCAGCCCTTCCCAGTCACTGGCGAAGCTCGAGTTTCTCTTCCTTGGGTCGCTCCTTTCGGAAATGCTGACAGCTCTTCTGCAGGCAGGTTCTCACGAGATGGGTACCCGAGGAGAGAGTGGGAAAGCCTGGACCGTGACATGCATCACCCGCTTGTCGGCACTTGCAGACAGCAAAGCCCAGAGAGCGTTCGAAGTCTGCCCAGAAAAAGTGCTGAGCTGGGGGGAAATGCGGGAAAAATGGAGTTGCAATTCCCTGTCCCTTGTGCTGGCTGCGGGTTAAACAAGGAGACCGAGAATGGGAGAAAACTGAGCAAGGCAGAACTTCCCTTGGAAGAAGAATTTAGGATGCCCCAAAACCGCTGGACTTCCTCGTCAAAGGAAGCATTTCGTCAGTCCAATACCAAACACATCCCGACCCACAGACTGTCAGCAGGGAAACCCAGGGCCTGCAGGCAGCCTCTCCTCCTCCGCCTCTGGCGTGGTGGCGGCGTGGACATCCAGCCCGGCAGCACCCACAGGCGCCCGCACGGCACGTTTTGGTGCCAGCCGACTTTGTGAGCGTGAGGGACGGCAAGCAGAAATCCAACATCTGCATCTGTCTGAGCACTTTGAGTACGGTTTGATGCTCAAACTTGCAAGCTAACTGAGGAAAATGTTTTCCAGTGGCACCATAACTGTGGCTGAAGTTGTCTGTTGAAGGACTGGTCTCGGCTGTCTTCCTTCAGTCACACCGACGCCGCCAGTGAGGGGGGCCCAGGCGCGGGCACAGCGTGGTACCCCGTGGCAACGCGGAGTCTCTGCCGGTCCCACCACGCGAGATGTGCAGGGCCCCTGAGGGCACGTACAGGACCTGAGATCTTGAGGTGCTGCGAAATACCCGTGAGGCCACACTCGCTGCAGGAGCGCAAAGGGGAGACCCTCCCTCAGGACAGGCGGGCGCTGCCCATGGCCCCCGGCTCGGCTGGACCAAGGCCGGCTGCAAGGGGCTGAGCGTCCTGGCCAGCGGGTGAAGACGACAAAGCCGGGAGAGATTCCCCCGTTTGACGTGTTAATCCAACACGGGGCAAACCGCCGGCGGGGGCTGCGGGGTCGCAGAGGGATGCGCAAGGGAAGCAATCCCGGCCCCTCGCTCACAGCATCCCGTCAGCCCGCGGCCGTGGGGACCTCCTGGTGCGTCGGTTGCAGAGCTGGGGAAGAGCAGACCTCTCCGCTGTGCCGGCATGGCGGGGGCAGCCGCGGCGGTCTGCAGTCGCCGTCGCGGTGCAGACGTGCGCGGAGACAGGCGCTCGGCACGGTGGTGCCGGGGAGGTGCCTCCGCCCGTCCTCGGGCCTGATCCAGCCCACAGCAACATCCCAGTCTTGTGCAAGTGCTCATTAGCACATGCCTTCCAGACCTTGTAATTTACGTTATCAGCACCCCCAGAGGAAGCAGGGATATCTTTAGCACGGATGCCTCCGTCCTGCGCTTTTATCTGAGGGAGCCCTCTCCAGCAGGCCACGAACAGCCACCTTACCTTTCTGGCCATGGAAATCACCCAGTTTCACTGCCACCACTCGCATCGTGTCACTCAGCTGTGACCGGATCATTAATCCTCCCTGCTCGCCCCTGGATCCCAGGGACGCACAGTGCTGGGACCATGAGCTGTGCTGAGACCGGCACAGCCGGGGCAGCACGAAGAGTGCCAGGGTATGCCAAAATAGCTAACATGGCAGGTACTAGCATCACCCCTGCACATCCATTTTCATTCATACTTACACACCATTTTCCACGTCCTTATGCTCAGAGCAGATTCACATGACATCAAGAAACTTTTTGTGTCGTTAGTGTTTAAGCTCTTTTATTTATGACGTCTTGCAACAGCCCTGAGAGCGATGGCACTGGCAAAAGGAGCATTTACACTCGAAGGCGCGGGCTGAGTGGAAAGCGGCGTTGCTCAGCGGAAGGCGGCTGGATTCAGCCTAGTCCAGAGCAGGGGCAGAGCCCTGGCAGGGACTGGCCTGTCGTGACCTGTCGTGAGCAGCTGTGTCTCGTGATTATCATTGATGAACCCCCCCCATGTTGTAAAAGCTACAGCCAACGGGGATGTGTCGCCCCACAGCATGCCCTGCACCCTGGGCAGTGACCCCCCCCCACCCCAGAGCTGCTCCCGGTGTCCCCTCCCGATGGGTGTCACCCCTGGCCGGGGGCTGCGGCTCCCTGGGACAGCCAGGGGGGACCCGGACAGGGTGGCCCTAGTCCGGGTCCCCGCCTGCCATCGCACCCCTGTGCTCCCCTGGGTGGGTGGAGATGGGCTGGGACGGGCTGTGGCTGCTGGATGGTGGGGGTGTTATTTGGGTTGTCCCCCCATGGCCTCTCCATGGGCGTGCAGGGGAGGTTTTCTCTCAGAACAGCAGAATCCAGCTTCACTCAAACACCCAACGCCTGCCATAGCTGAAGCGTTTCCCGCAGCCGTGCCACGGACCCCAGACACCGAAAGCTTTGTCCCAGCGTGCAGAGGGACCGCAAATGTGTAAGACAAGAGGGTTTCCCTGTGAGAGTCCAGGCTACCCTTGGTGCCGTGCCTGCGCTTGGCCATCTCGCCCGGGGCACGGGGTGGCAGCTGGAGCCAGGACTGAGCAAGACCTCCGTGGCATCGGGGATGTGCTTCCCACCACGCTGGATGCGCTTCCCACCACGTTGGATGCGCTTCCCACTGCACTGGATGTGCTTCCCACCATGCTGCATGTGCTTCCCACCGCGCTGTATGTGCTTCCCACCACGTTCAATGCGCTTCCCACCGCGCTGGATGTGCTTCCCACCCTGATCCCCGGCCAGGCGACGAGGGGGGACGTGCAGGGAAAGCTGCCCAGCGGGTGTTTGCCTGCACCCCGACAGCAGAAGCAGCCGACTGGGAAGATGCTGTTCCTCCCAAGACCATTGACACTTGTCCCCGTGACACAGAGCAGTGCCCGGTGCGTTAAGAAGCCTGAGTCACTCGTCCTTCTTCACCAGGCAGAGGTGCCATTGCTATTTTGAGGCCGTGACTGCAACTTAGGAAACTAGTTAAAATTCATCTTTCTTTTGGTGCTTTCTGTTTATTTTGAACAAAGCAGCTGAGGACACAGCAGCTGAACACAAGCCCTGGCCCAAATAGGAGCTGTTTGCAGAGATGGATTTGCGGGGTGCCTGGGGAGGACCACTGCCGGGAGGACAGCCTTGCTTGCGAAGCGAACGCAGGAGAGCCGGTCTAACCAGCGTTCCCATGGTAGGGATCTGCAGCTACGGCTAACGCTGAACCAAGAGACCTTGACTGCCAAAGCCGGAGCCAAAGACCGAGGCACCAGAAAGCAAGGTGGACATGAAGGCAGGGATTCAGAGCGGAGGATGCAGCGGACTCATCTCACCCAGCTTTGGGTGGCTGCAGAGGAGATGGCCGCACTGGCGATGCCAGACATGGCGAGTCCAGGTGGCCAGGGTGGATGGAGACGGGGCGAACCTCATGCCGAGCGTGACAGCCCTGAGGGAGAAGCTGGAGTTGGCCAACGCTCGCGATGTAAAACCAAGTCAGGGCAGCAAAGGCTGAGAAGGGACCTGCTGCGGGAGCCCAGCGTGGGGCAGGATCGACCCCACCTTGGCAGGCTGCTGCAGCCCCCCACCCAGGGCAGGGCGGCCACTGGCCCCCCACGCTGCGGGCCAGCCACCGGCACCCAGCCCCCAACGGCACAGGGCAAAGGGGCGTCGGGAGCACCCGTCGCCCTCCTGAGCAGAGGGCACCCACCCGAGCCTGGAGCAGCGTCTGGCACAGGCCAACACGGTGCCGAGGGGACAGCGGCAGTTTGGGCTGGCCACCCCCCGCGAAACCTTGGTGCTCCGACACAGGGGGGGACGCAAGAGCAGAACCTCTCTGCAGACGGCGGGGAGGGACCGAGGGACCAGCGTTGAATCATGCCGAGCGACGGGCAGCCCACCACCCGAACCGCGCCGTACCATGGGGGTCCCATGCAAGGCGCGTGGCGAAGCCGAGGGTGTCAGCCTGTTGATGGGGACGGACGGACGACAGATCTCCCAGGCTGACCTGCACGTTTCAGTATCACTTTAAAACATGACGCAAACAGGGAGAAACACGTGTGAAGGCCAAGCCAGGAAGACAGATGTGATGAGTGGGGCTGGAGAGGAAGGGGGCAGCGAGCGGCTCCTGCCCGATGCACGATCCCCCAGCACCACGACAGACCCTACGGGGCCGGACCTAATCGGGATGGGGTAGCATGGCAGGGGCTCCCATGGCAGCGGTGCCCCGGCCGTCCCCCACGCGGGAGCAGGAGCACCGTGGCCGTGGGACGCCCGAGCACAGTGGTCCCCGCCGGAGCAGAAGCCCTGGAGCTGGTGACAGCAACCGGGGGAGCCCCGTTATCGAGGCATGTCCAGATCCCCGTGCTCTTGCTTGCTGCTCCTCCGTTTCCAGTATTGCAAGGTGTGTTTTTACCCTTAGCACACGATGAGAGCTGATTCCTATTCATCTTTTAAGTCTTGTCTGGTAAGACATCATTTGGGCGTGATCATGAAATCACTGCTGATAAAATTAGTGGACTTCACAAAAAAGGAGTGGATAAACAGCAACTGTAGAGCAGACACATGGAGAGATCCAGCTAACCTGGCAAGCTGGTCCCATTCAAATAACATATATTTAAACAGTCAAAAATAATCATCTCCCTGGTAATAAAAACTGTAGCCCCAAGCCGAAGAAACAAGGTCTTTGCTCTAGGAAGGAAAACATCCGAGAAGGTTTCAGGAGTCGCACAGTAACCGAAGATGGTGCAAAACTGCCCTGAGAGGGGCCAGTGCAACCGCTGAGGGTTCAAAGGGGGATGCGATGAAGGGATACAGGTGCAGAAGGTGGATCTTTCTTCCAGCCACGGCACCAGCGAGATCTGCACCGACACAACACCTCGGGCTCCGGTGGAGACGCTCTGCGGGTGGAGAGGCTGCACAGAAGGGAAAAGCTGCACCACGGAGCTGGAAAAGGATTTTCAGCTCGTGACTGAAAAAATCTGTGCCTGCGTAGCTTGTCAGAAAGGTTCAAGAAGTGGCAATTACGGCAGACAAGCACATTCAAGGGAGAAAATACTGAGATCTAAGGGTTCCTCCTTTCAGAAGAATAACAAGAACTGCTGGCTGCTGTGGAAACAGCGCACACACAAACAAGCAGCAAGACGTATTTTTAGTAGTGGTTTAGGAAGGTTTGCTATCGGAACATCCTCAATGCGTACGGAGCTTTTCTGGAAGGGAAGATTTGTCTGAACACCAATTAGAAATCTCATTTCAGGGCAAGACAGGCCCTGGCTGTGCTACCCAGGCCCCGGCTCTACGCTCCTCCGCTTCCCACCTCCCTGCGGCCGGGACGCTCCTGTCTGCCCGGGGCGCTGCCTGTCCTCCGTCACCACATCCCTCCTCTCCCGCCGGCTTTGCAACCGTCTGTGGCATCCCAGGACAAGGTCAAGGGCACGGTCCCCATCAGCCAGGACAAGTGGCCTCTATCCAGGACCTCTAACAGAAGACAAGCATCAAGGACAAGTCTTATGGCTGCAATACACCATTTTTGTGAAACCCATCTTTTCCCCACAACAGCTCCCTGAGCAGCTTTGCCTGGAGCTGATCTAAAAAAACGCATTTTAAAATGCACAGGAATTGTACAACATTAACAGCTCAGCCCGTGGCTGTCACTGAACTCACCCCTGCTCGTCTCCCACCTTCTCTATCCTGCCTTGGCTAAGATAAATAGATTTGCATACATACATTAATTTTAAAAATAAACTAGTTAAATACTTTACATTTTGTAAAAGAATGAAAAAGAAGAAGGAACTAGACGACAGTGCTGGAAAGGGCTGCAAAAGGCCGTTTTCGTTCGTCCCCTTGTCCTGGGCCAGGCTCCGTTATCTGACCGGGTTCCTGAGAATATTTAGCCTGCCCCTACAAACCCCCAGTGACGGAGATCTGACAACTTTTGCTCTATTCTGGTGCTCAGTTATTCTTGGAAAATTATCAAACTTTGAGTTCCCTTTCTGGAGCTTCAGCAGATGATTCCTTTTCCTTTCTAAATTATTCCCTCCCTCTTTTCATCAGTTTTCTCCATATTTCAATACATGCAAAGTCATTGCAATCGTCTCTATCAGCTGAAACAAGCCCAACCTTTCAAGCTTTTCTCATGAACCAGGAGCTCGTGGCCTCTGACCGGTTTGGCTGATCTTGTACGTCTTTTCTTCCCCGAAAGGGCTGTCAGGCCCTGGCACAGGCTGCCCAGGGCAGTGGTGGAGTCCCCGTCCCTGGAGGGATTGAAAAGCCGTGTAGATGTGGCGCTTGGGGACATGGGTTAGTGGTGGCCTTGGCAGTGCTGGGTTAGCGGTTGGACTCGATGATCTTGGAGGTCTCTTCCAACCAAAACGATTCGATGATTCGATGATTTGATGATTCTATGACTCCCATCTCTCCAGATCCTCCTTGTCATGCAGGGTCCCACTCTCCCAGTGAAGCCTCCTCTGTACCCTTGTTGAACCTTACCCGATGAGACTCCTGCTTACGCAGCCCCACAGCGGCTTTGTGGCTCAGCGCCCACCACGCCATCGGTGCCCTGCGAGCAGCTCCGACTCGGCCCCACTCATCCCGCTGCTGAGCTCCGGTAAAGCCCGCCCAGATGTCGGTCTATAAACATTTATAAATTGCCTCCATTTCAGACCCTTCTAAGGTATCAACATCCCAAGTGCTTGCAGCCCCCTCCGCGGCGTCACCTCCCCGGCCAGTCCCGGCACGGGTGTCCTCGCCCCACCTGAGCCGCCCGGGAAAGGCTCAGCAGCACCCGGCCGGGCTCTGCGCCGACGCGGCAGGCTCGGCTCCCTCGGTGCACGCTCGGCTCCCTCGGTGCACGCACCCAGGCTGGTGGCACCCAGCCCTGCCCTGCACCCGCTGCTCAGCCCCTTCACTAGCACCCACGGGTGGCTGCTGAGGTGCAACAAGAGACACGGATTTGTCCCCGGCAAGTGACGTGACGGGACGTCTTTCATTCCTCCTTCACCCCCTCGCCTGGCCAAGAAGTCAGCTGAGGTGGTTTGATGTGACTTTCTCCTGACAAATGGGCATTGACGGCCCCCACGCTGCCTGCTACTCGCACCGCCTTGCTTTCCACACGCTCACAGAAAGTTTCTGGGTTGTTCATGAAGACATTTTCTGGACAGGAGGTTGGGCTGACCCGTACGGCCCCAGCTGGCCCCCTCCTCTTCCCGCAGAGACCTGCGACGCTCCCCCAGCAGCCCCGGCCGCTCGCCCCCCTCGCCCCACCCTGAGCCGACGTCTCGAAGCGAGCGGGAAACCGCTGCCGCCGCGGGGCAGCTCCGCGGCCGCTTCCCCTCCGGGCCTCCAGCATCCCCCCGCGCCGGGGGCCCCGCGCGTCCTCGCCGCCTCCCGCTGCCCGGCAGGTCCCAGGCGGGACGTGGGGCGCAGGGACGGGACGAGGCACGGGCGGCCGCTGGGAGGGGACCCCACCACCGGCAGCCCCTGCGGAGCGGGACCCCCCTGCCGCCCGCTGCTGCCCTGGGCCATGGTGCAGCCGGGGCAGCTACGGCACCGGTTCCCGCAGTGCTGCCGGCACTGGAAAATCAGAGCCCGAAGTTACTGCAAAGGCAGACGAGATCAGGGAGAGAGGAGCCCACATTAATTGCAGGCAAACAGATGGAGCTGGTACTTATCACAGATAAGGAAGAAAAAAATCATGAGAGAACTTAAATGTACCGAGAGGCCGCATCGCATGACTTCAGAACAGGGGAAGTGGGGGAGGAAGGCGAGAGCTCGCGGGGGAGACGAGCCCGGGGCTTTCTGGAATAAAAATGCACGCAAGGACGGTTGGATGGACACTTTCTGTGGACAGTGGCCACAGGGAAATGGAAACTGGTTTTTAGGGTGAATTTCATGCTCAGAACCCCAACTTTCTTAGCTCCGAGGCGCTCTCCATCTGCAGCACTTCCATCTGACGCTGCCATTCGCAAGTGCCTCAAACCAGCGCCGCTGCCAAGAGGAGCGATGCCTCCTCCTCCTCCTCCTCCTCCCACCGCTCCCACCCCCAGACCAGCCGCTCCGCTGCCTCGGCGGCCATGGACCAAACCAGCTGGAAACCACCCCGGCAGAAGGAAAGGGTCGGCATCAGCTCGGCTAGTGCTGGACCCGGCTCGCCCGAGCAGGGAGGGAGCCAGCCCGCCTGCCCCCTGCGCCGTGGGGCCACGGCCACGGGCCCTACATGGACACCAGACGGTGCCGCAGCCCGCGCAGGGCAGCGGGAGGGTCCCCGCCACCCCAGAGCTCCTGGAGAGCATCGGTCCAGACGGGACAGGAGCCGGGGACTTGCTGCTCTCTTCCGAACCCGGCTGGCAGCGGGGAAGCTGCCAGATCTGGCGTGCTGGGAGGCGGCCCTGGCAGCCTGTGGGGGGGAGGAGAAGACAGTCATCTGCTCCCTGCCCAGCAGGCACAGCAGAGCCCTTTTCCAGCCCCGAGCCCCACCGACAGGCAGGAGGGGATGGACGAGGGGATGGACGAGGGGATGGAGCGGTGCAGGGCCCTTCCAGGGGTCCAGGCAGGAGCAGAAGGAGACAGGGCGGGAGAGAAGCCGTGGGCAGCAGACCCTCAAGGTCCACCCAGGACGCAGGGCTGGAGAGCAGCACCCCACAGCAGAGCTGAGGTGAGGGCTAAGGCCCAGGGCTGGGCTTAAACGGGTGTCCTGGCCCCATGGGCAGAGACTGCGGGTCCCCGGTGGGCTCGTTGGGGCTTTAAGGCTTCTTGGTGCAGTTGGGACCCTGAGGTGCTTAATCACACTTGCTATTAAAAACCGGTGCTTCATTTCTGCGGGGATGCCGCTGTCCGGGAGAGCCGGCCCGTGCAGGGCACGGCTCTCGTCTTCCCAGGAACCAAAGGGGAGCAGGAAACCTCGTCCCCTCCCCGCGGCCGCAGCCCTGGGCGGGCTCAGGCGGCCCCGTCCTCCTCGCACACCCTGTCAGGTCAGCGGCTCCTCTTCCCAAACCCATCAGGACTTTCCTCTGCTGTGGCTCCTGCTACAGAGCAGGCAGTTAGTGGCAGTAGCTTGGTGGGGAGGGAGCTGTTTAATAAAGAGTTGTCACCTCCAGGTCACAATAACTGTCCTCTTTGGGCTGGGGATCAGGCCAAGAGCTTCTCCCCAGAATAGCTGCAGCTCTTTAATCTTACTCTGGAGCTTGGAGGTAACCACACGTATTAATCCCATCCATATCTGTGCAAAGTATGGCTGTCAGGTGGCAAGCAAACTGCAAATTCAAAATACGTAGTTCCGTGTATGAAGCTGTTTCACGCCGAGACCTGCATAGAGCCTTACAGGTGAGAAACAGCATTTCCCTTTGCTGTGCTAACAATTTGCTAATGGTTTATGTAAGCGCAGGAGATGGCCGCTGGCCTGGCAAGGCCGCAGTAGTGTTTGCAGAGTGCTGAGGACCAGCCCCAGCGCCGTGAGATGCCGAGGCTGGAGGGGCGCGGGGCGAAGGAGCCCCCCGAGCCCGGCGAGGGGCTGTGCTGGGAACGGCTCCCCGCGCGCGGGCAGCACGGCCGCGGGTGAGCGGATGCAGGCTTGGCTCCCGTTTTAGAGAAGTGGTGAACCATGGCTTGCTTTCCCTTTGCTGCCTGCCTCTCTGACTGTGACCTACGCTAAGCGATCGGCCATTTCGAGGCAGCCCGTGGGTATGCGGTGACCAGCTGGCGCACGTCCGGCTCCTGCAGGCGTCGGGTCGCAAATCGAGGTCTGCAACACCCCAGCCTTTTCTCCTCGGCTGAGGTGCAGGCGGCTGGACGGGTCCTGCCTCTGCGGGGAGGGCCGTGGGGACGGCCCGCGGTGCATGGCCGGCCATGGGGCAGAGCACCCCAGCCCCACCAGTGCCCCGCAGCTGGACCCTCTCCCATGGGGTCAGGATCCCCCTGTGACCCCTCTCTTTGGTTAGAGACCGCCGGTCCACGGGAGGTGAACTGTGCAAGCACGCGCGCGGTTGTTAAAAAGAAGCTAAACATGGCAGCGAGGCAAGTTAAACCCTCTCCGGCACCGTGGCGGTACTGCCCCAGGGGCACCGGGCCAGCGAGCCCCAGCGAGGACACAGGGACGGCTGATGAGGAGGGAGGGAGCTGGCACAGCCCAGCAGCAGGGTGGGGACGCAGGTAGAAACACTGAGGCATCCTTTGGAAAGGTGAAATTGTGAGTAAAGGAGGAAATGGAGGGGACGATAAACCCTGGCAGATTAAATGCATAAACACAGCAAGGCAGTGAGGCCGCTCTGAGAACAGCTAACAAAGAGATTAGACCGAACAATAAATCTTTCTTCAGACGCATCGGGAGTGGGACGCCTTCCAGAAGCCTGCAGGGCCAACGGATGCCCGGGCACAGAAGGTAAACCAAGAGGACAGGGCTGCTGCAGAGGAGCTAAATCCATTTTTTGCATCAGTATTCACTGGGAAGAAATGGGAGGGGGTTACCCTGCAGGGACCCCTCTTCGCAGGGGCACAGCAGAGGATCTGTTTGGAAAGGCAGTGGCTGCAGAGGACACCAGAGGAGCGGAGCTGATGGGACGGCGCTGACCCATGCCGCAGGGACCCCAGGATGCAGGACCTGAGTTACTGAGACCTTTTACTCGCAGCTGCCTTGATACTTGGTGGGTACCTGGGTGGTGGAGGGTCCCAAGAGTGACGCCATCCATAAAGGGCTCGAGGGAGCTCTTGGGAACTCCAGCTCTTGGGCAATCCTGTAAGTCCAGCAGCTGCAAGGAGCAAACGAGTAGGAGCTGCGGCGAGTAAAGCTACTGCAGGCTGCACAGATACGATCCAGGTGGGGATGGGGAGGGCTGTTGGGCAGAGAAGTCCTGACCTTGCAGAGAGCCCCGAAGAGAGAACAGAGAGATTACACGCGGGTAAGATGGTCGAAGGGTGAGATCTGCTGTGATTCCCAAAGGGCTTCAAGGAAAGCAGGCAGCCGTGGGACAAGCAGGACGGCCGCGGGGTAGGCAGCCAGTGCCCCAGAAGATTGGACGTGTAAGGCCAGCGCGGACATCGGCTCTTGCCATGGAGGAGGTCACGGCTGCAGCCCACGCGGGTCTGGGCTCTTCAGCACGTTCCCCAGCCCCGGGAGAGGGCAGAGCTGCAGGAAAGGGCCATGGCACCCTTTGGGGTGCCGGCTGCCCGAGGTGCGGCGGGTCGCTGCACCCTCTGCGGTGCCGTCCACCCCTGCTGCCCCCAGAGACCACCTTGCTCCCATGGGCAGGCCGCCTCCAGAGGGGAAAGGGGCAGTTTTCTGTCTCTGGGCTCCCCCAAAACGTGTGGCACCCGGAGCAGCACTGCGTGCCGGGACCCGCCGCCTGCCCGCCAGGACGGTGCCCCGCAGCTGCGAGCAGCTCCCCCCCGTCCATCCCGTCGGCCTCCGTAACAGGAGCAGAGGCAGGCGGGACGGGCTCCGAGAGAGACGCAGACAGCGGGAGGGAGGCCCCTGCTCGTGCGGCCGGCACACGACGCCGCACCGCCAGGCCAGGGGCCGGTGCCCGCGGCGGAGCTGAGATGTCCCGCCCCAGCGCTGTGCCAGAGACGCTGGCGGGCTCTGCGCTGTCGCCCGGCCCGACCCCAAGCCTGGCCGGAGACACGAGCAATGCAACAGCGAGCGGATTTGGCCCAGTTTCCATTTCCATCGCTCCTATTCAGACAAACGGCACAAACGCCGTGGGGGCCGGCCGGCGGAGGCGAGCTCCAGCCCGGCGCAGGGCGGAAGGGGCCGATCCCCCGAGGGGCACGGGGAGCCCCGGGCAGGGGAGGGGGTGATCTCACCTCCGCATCTCGCTGGAGCAGCAGCGCTCTGGAACTGGGCACCGCTTTATATTAACAATATTTTTCAAAGAATATTGGAAAATCAAAGAGATTCTGAAAAGACCCACGCAGAATGATTTGAGGGCTAGAGCGAGTGCCTTACAGCAGAAGATTTAAAGAGCACAATCTGTTCAGCTTATCCAAAAGAAGATTGAGGGGTGACTTGATTACACTGTAGAAATACTTTCATAGCGAAATATTAAATGGCTCTTTAATCGAGCCAGGAAAGATATAAAAAGACTCAATCTCTGGAAGCTGAAGCCAGACAAATCCACATTGAAAATTAGACACAAAATTTTATCAGTGAAGGTGATTAACCACTGGATAAAATGCATTAAATTTGAACAGTCATAACCACTCAAATGATTTGGTTCAGACATGGCTTATTTTCTACATCCTGGAAGTTATAAATCCTGTTTCTGCTTCCTACACAGTATATGTATTTTTCAAATCTGCTGCTTCTTTTGCATCCTTGCATCCAGCACTCTTACATCCCTCGGTCTCCTCCATTTTCGCAGCAGCCTCGTCTCCAGCCTCGGACACCTCCAGCGGGTCTCTACCCAAAGCTGCATCCCTTACCTGTGCCTTTAGCTGAATCACCGTGGCTAAAACCCTCCTTTTTCTCTCCCTGATGTGCGCATCAAGCTTCAGCGATTTCTTCCCACCCTCCAGGTCCCAGAGGCTCTTCTAAACATCGTGTACTGGGGCTTGACTCTCTCCGCATCGCCCTCCCTCTCCGCACGTCCACTTTTCCAACAGCTCCTGCTCGACCCTCGTTGCCTCCTCCTGGGGACCTGTACACACAGCCTGCTCCCTGAAGTCTTGCCAGCTCGCTCTGTCTGCCTAAAAACTTTGTTCTAAAAACTGCCAATGAGTCTCTAGGTAAAGGGCTTAACTTTAAAGTATTAAATGGAGCTACCAAGATTACGAGATGTTTTAATCAGTATTTGTTATTCCCTTTTTCTCCTCAGCCCACATTTGAGCTTCGCGTTGTGTTGCACGGCTGGCCTCAGGCTCCGATTCTAGACGTGGCTTGGGCAGGGGTCCCCCTCACCCAGCTGGTCGCAGGACAGGAACCACCGGCGGCATTTTAAGGTTATTACACAAGAGGAGAAGATCCCCGCTTGGTTTTCTGCTGCTGGTGTCCCATAGCCAAGGAGTGAGAAAATCTCAGTTGCTTGTCCTATAGCACCTATAGGCGTGGGGTTAGCAAAGCCCCGAGGCGTCACCAGGGCCCACCGAGAGGCGACGTCAGCAGCAGAGCTCACCGACGGGCACGTTCTCCTGCCCACCAGGAAAGTCAACGTAGTCCAGCTGCCGCAAAGCCCAAGCCAGGGGTGTGGAGCCCAGCGCCCCAGCACCCCGAGGCCTGTGGGGGCTGGCGGCCGGGGGCAGCGCCCGGGAAGGAGGCGGGAGCTGGGTTTCCTCCGCTGCCCGCAGGGGAGCCAGCCGGGAGGTGGGAGCTGCGGGAGGGCTCTGCCAGCCCCGTGCTGGTGGGGAGGCGAGGTGGGCTTCCGGAGCTCGCCAAAACGGCCCTGCTCCGGTTCGGAGAATCGGCATCTCCCCATGACAGGTTGTCAGAAACGCCGCTGCGAGCTGCGGCACCCAGGGCTTTTGTGTCCCAGAGAAGAACCTCTGGTCATCACCCTCTGCTAACGGCAGCTTATTTAAATAATTTACTAGCAGCTAATAATAAATTTTGATTCTTCGCTGTGTTTTTTCTTGTCTTTCTCAGCGCGTGCTCTGCTGCCCTCAAAGCTTTGCCTTTTCTTCAGTGATTTATTCAGCTCAGAATAACGTGGGTCCTACTTCTCCCTGGTGCACGTCCCCATCCTCCTCCTCCCTTATGTCTGTACTAACTCTCTCTGCCCCTTTTCTGTCACGGGAGCAGTGACACCAGTTGTCGGCTGCGGTCGCCAGTGGCTGTGGACAGACTGGCTCTGTGGCCGCTGGAGGTCCAGGGCCACTCGATGACCGCAGCGACCGTGACCGGGCAGGTCTGCAGTGCCGCTTCATCCCAGTGCCGGTTACCACGTGGAGGCTGGTGTGAGCGGCAGCTCTGGAAAAATCAGGGAACAGTTTTTATAATTTGGGTGATAACACGCGGGCCAGCCTCCCTCTCCGACCGCCTCCGTGCCCGGCCTTCCCCTCCCTCTGGCGCGTCTCTGGCCAGCACCGCAGTCCCCTCTGCTGCCGCCCGGCCCCAGCCTCACCCCTCGTTTCTCCCAGTCTCCACGGGCCGCCCCCAGGCGCGGACCCGGGCTTTGCCCAGCAGCCCAGGGAAGGGGCAGCTCTTCCCCGCCAGCTCCTCCCCTCTGCCCCTGCCCCATGCTCCTGGCTCAGCGCTGCAGGAGAGAGCAGCGCGCCCACCGCCCCGTGGCACCTCGGGCAGGGGGTCTCGCCTGCCTGCGCCTCCCTGCCCACCCGTCAGCCCGCGTGCCCCGGGCAGACTGACCCGCTCCCCAGCAGCCTCTGCACCCACGGGTGCTGCCCACCTCTGCCGCCAGGACCCCCGGCTCGGCCAGTGGCTGCCCATCTCCTGCAGCCCCTCGGCGCGTGGTGCCGGGGGCCCTCCTTGGCCCTTCCCTGCGAGGGACAGCGCTGTGCCGCAGGGCTGCGGCAAGCAGGGGCGGCTTCTCGGGGTCCTGTTGCAGACCCCTCGCTTGTGACGGGGACAAGCCTGGTTCTCTGCGGTCCTTAGTAAAAGCAGAGCTCATCCTCGCCTAGATGCGGCTCAGCATCCCCAACTCCCCATGCTCCCACCCTCGAGCTCTTTTTTCTGGCCCAACTGCTTTCCCCACAACATGTCTCCACGTCTTTGACTGGGGCTGACACCTCCCGCTGTTAGTGGGAGCTTCTGAAGAGCATTTTCATCTGCAGAGGCGTTCATCTCTCCCGTGTCTACTCCCACACGCGCTGAGCTTCGCTGGAGGCGCTGACGATGCTAAGCTAAAGGGACCCCTCGGTCCCGCTGGGACAGCAGCGCCACGGGCGAGCAGGCGTCTGCCCAGTGCCCCCGCTGCCTCGCTGCTCCGGGGAGAGAGGGGTCAGCACCCACCACAGACCTGGAGCTGGAAAAGATGCAGACAACAATCAGGGATGCTCCAGTGTAAAATGACTGAATCCGCAACTTTCCGCTCTGCGGCGTAGATGCCGAGGCAAGTTACGTCAGGGGACTGCGTCTCTCCTCTGCTGGAGAGCCGTCCTCCCCGTGGGCTTCCAGGAACGACGGGTAAGCGAGAACGCCAGCAGCAGCCTATTTTTAAATTCTGCTGTGCATGCGAGAGCTCTGCTTTGGCAGCCCCACTTTTCAGCCCTCTCGGTGCTATTTGCAGGTCATTAAGGACTTTGCTCTCTGTGATCGCAGGACGAGTTCTGCTCTTGAGTTCTGCAAGACAGCTGTACACAGAAAATAAATTTTGTGTTTGCAATGCCTCCTGCTAATGCTAATATCACAATTACACTGCCTGGAGCCCTGAGCTCTCATATCACACATCTCATCAATCTGCATTGCTGCAGTCTAATGATAAGCTGAAGACAGTGATGAAGAATGCAGATCAGGATGGAAGGAGGCAGCTGAGGAATTGCCGCCTCAGGCTCCATGCCCCGATTCTGGGACTCCCGGTCGCTGGCCCAAACCGGGATCTCAACCGGGGCCGGAGCCAGGAGGCCCGTCCGCCCCCAGCGCCAGGAACCAGCCGGTCCCTCCGACCTGGAGGCAGTTTGGACACAGGAGCCCGGAAGGGAAAATAACGAGTTCCTTGGAGCCACGCGGCCCCCTGGGATGGCCTCAGCGGGAAGGATGCTGCAGCTTGCACACCGCTGCCCTTAGCAGATTCCGCTGGGTTTTATTATAGGAAATGCCTCGTGCTGATCATCAACGCGAAGGATCCCTGGAGGTGGTGCCCTGGGGAAAGGGGACATTGTCATCCAAAGATCTCCCGTTCAGCTTCGTTCCTTTACGGGCGCTGTAGGTTTTTTCCTTCCACAAGTCTCCCCCACTATCTCATTTTGATGGTACAAGCCTTTTCACCCAAAAAGCCAGAAATTTTGGTCAAACCATTTTTGGCCACATTCACAATTATTTGAATGCTTTTCATGAACACAGAAAAGTTGAATCTCCAGCATTAAGGTTTAATATCAGATACTAATCAGCCAAGAGAGATTTTAGGATAAATTATTTGAAATGGCTTTGAATTTCAAAACCAAGTTGGAGAAACAAACTAATCCACAATAATTTATTCCTCTCTTTCAAATTTTCCTTCTTCGTGAAGCTTGCAGGTAGGTTTAAACGCATCTGGGGAATCACAGTCCCCCAAAGAATTGTTGCAATTCGGTCAGTTTTAGTCGGAAGCTTCTCCCATTCCCCTGTGTTATCTCTGCACTGCGTAATCCCCTTATTCCCTGCCAGAGACCTCGTCTTCCCTAGAGCACGGCTCTCCCAGCAACGGGCTCTGCCTGCGGAATTTGCTGTCCTTCGCTGACTGCCCACCTTGTTTTAGAATCACAGAATCGTTCAGGTTGGAAAAGACCCTTAAGGTCATCGAGTCCAACCGTTACCCCAGCACTGCCAAGGCCACCACTAACCCATGTCCCCAAGCGCCACATCTACATGGCTTTTCAATCCCCCCAGGGATGGGGACTCCACCACTGCCCTGGGCAGCCTGTGCCAGGGCCTGACAGCCCTTTCGGGGAAGAAATGGTTCCCAAGATCCAACCTAAACCTCCCCTGGCGCAACTTGAGGCCGTTTCCTCTCGTCCTGTCGCCTGTTCCTTGGGAGAAGAGACCGACCCCACCTGGCTCCAACCTCCTTTCAGGGAGTTGCAGAGAGCGAGAAGGTCTCCCCTCAGCCTCTTTTTCTCCAGG
Source organism: Phoenicopterus ruber ruber (assembly GCA_009819775.1). Lineage (NCBI taxonomy): Eukaryota > Metazoa > Chordata > Aves > Phoenicopteriformes > Phoenicopteridae > Phoenicopterus > Phoenicopterus ruber. Next base: position 413,080 of record CM020216.1, read on the forward strand.
CTAAACCCCCCCAGGTCCCTCAGCCGCTCCTCACAGCACTTGTGCTCCAGACCCTTCACCAGTTTTCTATATATAAAGCAAAGAACAGGATATTGATTAAATGATAAAAATATTTTCGCCTTTAAGCAGAACTGATGACTTCATGCTCCTTCAGTTGTGTGAGAAATTTCATCTGGAGGGTTTCACAGTCATCATAGAATCACAGAATGGTTTGGGTTGGAAGGGACCTTTAAAGGCCATCTAGTCCAACCCCCTGCCATGAGCAGGGACATCCTCAACTAGATCAGGTTGCCCAGAGCCCCATCCAGCCTGACCTGGAATGTTTCCAGGGATGGGGCATCTCCCACCTCTCTGGGCAACCTGTGCCAGTGCTTCACCACCCTCATTATACAAAATGTCTTCCTTATATCTAGTCTGAATCTCCCCTCTTTCAGTTTAAAACCATCACCCGTTGTCCTGTCACTACAGGCCTTGGTAAAAAGCCTGTCCCCATCTTTCTTATAGGCCCCCTTTAAGTACTGAAAGGCTGCAATAAGGTCTCCCCAGAGCCTTCTCTTCTCCAGGCTGAACAACCCCAACTCTCTCAGCCTGTTCTCACAGGAGAGATGTTCCAGCTCTCCGACAATTTCTGTGGTCTCCTCTGGACCCACTAACAGGTTTCCAAGGACATCCCATGAACTGGGAGAGGAGTGGCTGGAGAGCTGCCCTGCAGAGAGGGATCTGGGGGTGCTGGTCGGCAGCAGCTCAACAGGAGCCAGCAGCGTGCCCTGGCAGCTCAGAGGGCAAACCGCACCCTGGGGTGCATCAAACACAGCAGAACCAGCCGGTCAAGAGCGGGGATTGTCCCACTGTATTCAGCCTTGGTGCAGCCTCACCTGGAGTCCTGTGTGCAGTGCTGGGCCCCACCATTTGAGAAGGATGTGAAGGTCCTTGAATGCGCCCAGAGAAGGGCAACCAAGCTGGTGAAGGGCTGGAAAGCATGTCCTGTGAGGAGCAGCAGAGGACTTTGGGCTTGTCTAGTTTGGAGAGAAGGAGGCTGAGGGGCGACCCCGTTGCTCTCTGCAGCTTCCTGAGGAGCGACATGGAAAAGGAGGTGCTGATCTCTTCTCCCTGGGATGCAGTGACAGGACGCCTGGGAATGGTTCAAAGCTGCGCCCAGGAAGTTCAGCCTCGACAAGAGGAAGCATTTCTTAACTGAGACGGTGGTCAAACACTGGAACAGGCTTCCTAGAGAGGTGGTCAGTGCCCCGAGCCCGTCAGTGTTCAAGGGGCATTTGGACAATGCCCTTAACAACAGGCTTTAGCTTGGGGCCAGCCCTGAAGCGGTCAGGCAGCTGGACGAGGTGATCCTTATAGGTCCCTTCCAACTGAAATAGTCTATCCCATCCTATCCTATCCTATCCTATCCTATCCTATCCTATCCTATCCATTGTCCCCCACAGCAATCCATTCCTCCTAGGCCTCGCCAAGTGCCACCGCATTAATGCCAACACTTTAACGCCTCCCTTCCTCCCTTTGAACACAGGCCCAGCTGCTGCCATCCTTGTAGCCCCTTCCTCCAGCCACCTCGGAGCACCGTGTCGCCTCAGGCTGGGCCCAACGGCAACGAGCATTCCTCAAACCTATAATGGCGCATGAGGGAAGGACCCTGGCCCAGGCCCTGCTCTCCCTCAGGCCGAGGGAGCCTGGCGCGGGGCACGCCGGGAGCTGTAGTCCCGCCCGCGGCGCGCCCTGCGAACGGCACATCTGCGCATGCGCAGCTCAGGACTACAGCTCCCGGCGTGCCTTGCGAGGGGGCGATGTTCCCGGCGTGCCTTGCGGCGAGGCGGAAGCGGCGCGATGGCGGCAGGTGAGGGGGCCGGGCCGGCCGCGGCTCCGGTCGCCGGCGGCCCGGCGGGCTGACGGCCCCGCTCTATGCCCGCAGGTCGGTAGCCGGTGCCGCTGCCGCCATGGCGCTGATCGAGGGTGTGGGCGATGAGGTGACCGTGCTCTTCGCGTTGTTGCTGGTCGCCGTGGTGCTGGGGCTGGCCTGGGCCTCCACCCGCGCCCCTGAGCCCGCCGCGCCGCCCCGAGTCGCCGCGCCGCTGCCCGAGGAGGGCCCGAGCGCTGCCCCGACCCCCGTCGAGCACAAGGCCCCGGCCCCGGCGGCGGCGGCGGCCGCCGCAGCAGCCCCCGATGGGGCAGACGAGCTGGCGGCGGGGCTGCGGCCCCGGGCCGGCCCCGCACCCGCGCAGAGCCCCCTCGGTGAGGGGGACGGCGGCCCCGCCGAGCCCACCATGGTGCTGCGGCTGAAGTTCCTCAACGACACGGAGCGCCTGGCCCGGGTGCGCCCCGGCGACACCGTCGGGGCCCTGAAGAGGTGAGGGGCAGGGCAGGCCGGTTCTCCCGCGGTACCGCTCAGGGCTGTCCCGGCTGAGGGCGGTGCTGGGGGCGTCCCCGAGCCCCGCCAGCCGTTTTTTCCCTCCCTGGAGCAGCTGGGAGCCGCTTCTCTTGCCCTTGTGCGGGTGTCTGTGGTTGCAGTGCCTGTGCCCGTCCCTGGCGGGGCGATCAGATGGCCGGTCCCGGCAGGCACTTCGCTTCTGGTTACGCCTGGGGCAGCTGATGGCAAAGCGCAGGCAGGGGCGCGGGCAGAGCGCAGGCAGCGCGGGTCGTCAGGGTGGGTGCATTCGCAGCCGGCTCCTGCAGGGGTGGACGGAGGGGACGCTGTTCTGGTGGGAGCATGACATTTCCCTCCTTGTCCCCCACCCCAGGGCCTATTTCCCTGGGCAGGAGCAGCAAGTGCGGCTGATCTACCAGGGCCAGCTGCTGCGCGATGACACCCAGAGCCTGGCCGCCCTGCACCTTGCCCACAACAGCGTCCTGCACTGCCACATCTCCCAGCACAGCCCGGCCCCCGCGCCCGCCGGCCCCCACGCCTCCGCCGACCCTGTGCACGCCGCCCTCAACGTGGGCAGCCTCATGCTGCCGCTCTTCGTGCTGATGCTGGCCGTGCTCTGGTACTTCCAGCTGCAGTACCGCCACGTCTTCACCGCCACCGCCACCACCTTCCTGGCTGGCCTCACCCTCCTCTTCAGCTTCATGGCCTTCACCATGTACCGCAGATAGCACGGCCCCGCGCCCCGAGAGGAGCCACCGCGCCTGGAATAAACTCGTGGAGTCTGCCTGCCGCACCTGAACCCGGGGGGGCTGGGCCGTGGACTGTGTCCCGGGGGCCGCAGGCCCTGGCGGGTCCGAGGGGGCTGGTGTCGGGGCGGGAGGCAGGCAGCCTGCCCGCACGCGTGGCTCGAGGGCCGGGCAGTGTCGCAGCCGGAGCCACAGTTGCTGCAGGAGCGAGTGGCGTGCTGCCTCTGGGGGGGTGCCGGTGCCCCCCGGCCCTGCACGGAGTGCCTGCCTGGACCCCTGCCCTGCCCGCCACCCCCGTGCCCCACGGCCGGCCGGCTCTATGGGCAGGGGCGCCTGCAGCCCCGCACGCCGCTCCTGCGTGGGCCAGCCGTGCCCTGCCTGGGAGGGTGTCCGCCCCCCGGGGCTGCTCCCCGCGGGGGGACGGTCTGGCTGCCCGGCCCCTCGCGGGGGCTGCCCCCCGGGGATGCCGAGGGTCCCGGTGTCGGCGGGGGGGACGCGCTCCCCGCCGCTCTGTTACGATTAAAGAGGAAGGACTGTGAACGGTCGCGGCCTCCCGGCTCTGCTGCGCCGCGGGGGACCGGGGCGGCGGGAGGGCGGGGCTCCGGGCGGGGGCGGGGAGGGGGGCGGGGAGGGGGGCGGGGCTTCCCGGCGGCGCCCTCCCAGCGGCAGCGGGCGGGGCGGGGCCTGTTCCTCGAGCCACGCGTTCCGCAGAGCCGCAGTGCGCCTGCGCCGGGAGAGCCGCCCCGCCTCTTCACGAGACGCTCGCTTATTGGAGGACGGGTGGCAACTATTTACATATGCCGCTACGCACGCTGCCGGGGCTCGCGTGCCCGGCCCCGCCCCCGGAAGTGTGGGCCGCGCGGGGGGCGGGGCCGCGGGCTCCCTCGGCCCTACGGGGGCTGTCGGGAAGATGGCGGACTCGGTGTCCGGGCGGTGCTGAGCGGCCGGGGCGGCGGCGGGTCCCAGCGCGGCCGCGAGCGCCATGTAGGGCCGGGCCGGGCGGGCCGAGGGGCGGGGCGCGGGCCGGGCACCGCGGCGCCCGTGTAGGCCGGAGGGGTGGGGATGGGGGGCCCCGGGGATGGGGGCCTGGGTGGGCCGCCTGTCGCTGTCCCGGTGCGGCCCAGCCCGGCCCGGGGGTCCCGGTACCGGGGAAGGAGCGCTCAGTGCGGCCCGGCGGTCCCGGTACCGGGGGAGGGGAAGACCGGGGCGGCCCGGGGGTCCCGGTACCGGACGGGGATCTGTGTGTGCCGGGGCTCCTGGGACAAGGGGGATCTGCGAGCCGGGGGCCCCGGGAGAGGGGAGGGGGCTGTGTGGGCCAGGGGACATCAGGGTGGGGACGCCTGTGCAGGCCGGGCCCCGGGACAACGGGGCTTGTGTGGGCCAGGGGACTTTGGGCCGGGCGTCCTGTGCAGGGCAGGGGCCCCGGTACCACGGGGATCTCTGTGGGTGGGGGGCCTCAGAACGGGGGGCTGTGTGGGGCAGGTACCCCTGCACTGGGGCGGATCCGTGCAGGCGGGGGGTCCCAGCATGGGCTCCGTGCATCCCTCGCTGGCTCCAGCCGTCCCAGAGGCAGAAGCCCACCCTCCCTCTTGTCCCCAGGGTCTCCCGGTTCTCCGAAGCCTCTCGAGCCGCCCTGCCCTCGCCATGCTGCGCCTGCTGCCATGGCTCCGTGCTCTGACCCGGGAGAGCGTGCGGCCCGGAGTCCTGCAGGGCCTGGCTGCTGGTGACAGGAGCGGGGCCGGGATGTATCCCACCTGCTACTGTGCAGGCAAAGCTAAGCAGCGGGCTGTGCTGCTCCCCCTGGACCCCTACAGCCATGGGCTGCTGCACACCTTTCCCCCGGACGCCTACAGGACTCGAGGCCATGGCAAGAGGAAGAGCTGGAACTTCATCCACGAGAAGATGAGTTATGACACCTTCTTCACAATGAAGCGTCTGATAGAGCGCTCGCGCAGCGTGGGGGAAGTGCTGCGGTGGGTCACGCAGAACCCCAGCAAGGTGTCCGCCAGCCACTACCCCATCGCCCTGCACAAGCTGGGCCAGCTCTTGCAGCAGCAGCAGCAGGGCCAGGCCACGGTGAACGGGGAGAGCCGTGGGCCCAGCCAGATGCTGGAGCAGCCGGAGTTTCAGACTCTCTGTCAGGCCATCATCAGCGGCTGCTCCAAGTTCGATAACTTCAGCATTGTCAACTGCCTGTACGCTGCTGCTGCGCTGGGTGAGTGTCCCGGGCTGCCGGAGTCTGCCTGCGTGGGGTGGTCCGCAGCAAACGGGGGAGGCGGGCAGGGCAGCAGGACACGGGCCAGTGCTTGGGTCTGTGAGGTGAAGGAGAGCTTGCTGGTCTGGCTGCTGCGGAAGGAGGAAGGACGTCCCGGAACAGGAGCCAGTGTCTGGGCTTGTGTGTGGCTTTACGTGTGGCGGTGGCTTGGTGGCAGGTGGAGCTGGGCCCTTCGAAGGAGGAGACTCGGCTTGGGGTGCGCAGCAGGAAGGGAGTCGGGGGACTGACTGCTCTGGGGGGGCTCGGCTGGCTGGAGCACCCGGCACGTCAGCCCAAAGGGCAGCTGAAGCGGTGGCCAGCGCTGCCTGGTGGGATCGGGATAAGCCATTCCTTGAGTTTTGTTCCAATCCCTGAAAATCAGCACATGTCTGAGCACCGAAGTGCGAGACGCGAGATCTTGGCTAGACCCTTTGCAAGCCGTGAGCCCTCTGTCATCAGGCATTTAATATTCAGGAGAAAAGGTTCAGGCGGGTTTGGGTTCCTGCGCAGCAGCCGCCTCCGGGCCGGTGGGCGGGCCGTGTCTGGGGGGCTCCCCCTTCGCTGGGCTGGGGGCCCTGCGGGTTCTCCCACCTGCGAGGAAGGGGATCACATCTGGCGGTTGCCTGCGGCGGCAGGTGCCTCCCGCCCCTCGCCGGCGGTTCCTGCCAGCCCCGCGCTCCTCTGTCCCACGCGCACGTCTCCTGCCGTTCTGTTTGCTTTTTTTTTTCCCACCACAGCTGCACGCTGGGCTGAGGCCTCGGCTGAGCCGCGTATGGAGACGCCCGGTCCCGGCCGTGCGTTGATGCAGTAACTCTAGATCCCGCTGAAGGGGGGAGGGAAGACATTTCTGCTCTTCTCCCCTCTGTCTCACGGCGCCTCGTGTTTGTTGACACTGAACTCTTGGCTGCCAGGCGCCTCTCCCCTCCGCTGGGCTCCCCCCGGCCTGCTCTGGTTTTGACCCACACTTTGTTCTCCGTCAGTCGCCCTTCCCTGCTCACCACGCTTACCCGCTCATTAATAAAAATGCTAACCCGCCTTTTTAAGGAACAAAGCAACTGCTCAGACCAATTCTTCACTTTCCACCTTCTGACTGATTTTTGATTAATGACAAAATGCAGCAACTTACCCCATGCTGCCTTAGTTGCTTTAAAGCCCTTTTGAAAATTGAAATCTTGTCAGCTGGCTTAGGAGACCAGTGGGCTACCAGGGCCTCATACAGTGCGTAATGCTTCATGCGTCTCCTGGAAATATCTCTCCTGACACACGAAGGATGGCCTTTGCCTTTTTTCATAACCACACTGCGCGCCTGGCCTCTTGTCTTTCTGTGGTTAAATAATACGTCCAGAGCTGGAGGAAAGTATTTCCCCAGGAGCCGAGTTTGAATGACTAAAGCTAAACTAGAAAATGGGAGAAGGTTAGAAATGTGGAAGGATTAATTCTGGTCATACACAGACAGTTTTTATTTTAGTAACATGCTGATGTGTTATTTGTTTTCTGACCAAAACTTTTTTTAAAGTATTTTTTGAGGTGTATTATTTAAGAAGTTTGAGACTTAAGAAATAAACCTGGCTGCTGTGGATGAACTAAAGGACTTCCATTTTGGTGAAGTGGGTGGGAATAATCCAACAGCTCCAAATGACTTTTTCCAGGGTGCTGATGCACTGATGTTCCAGTCAGGCTTTGCCAAACCAGTACCCTTTCCTCTTTCCCTTTCTCATCTTCGGTTTGATCACCGACACGGCAAATCTGTCCTTCTCCGGCTGTAGTCTCGTGCCTGAGGTTACAGGGACGGTTGTGCCAAGCGAAGATGTGGGGCCCAGGCGTCCCTAACCCCTTCCCTGTCGCAGGCCTGCCTGGGGAATCGCCACTGGTGCGAGTGCTGGAGGACGAATCCCGGAGCCGCCTGGGCCGCTTCAACCAGAAGGACGTCTCCATGGTCTTCAGCAGCGTGATGAGGCTCCACCCGTCCAGCCCCCACCCCTTGGTCGAGTCTTGCCTCAGCAGTTTGGAGCGGCACCTGGAGAAGGAGCGCCACCCCCAGACCCTCTTTCTGCTCCTCTCCTACTACCGGCTGCGGGCGCAGGCGCTGCAGGGACACCCGGCCTCTGACCAGCAGCTGATCAACAACCGCAAGATCCTGCGCCTCGTCAGGCACACGCTGGGGCAAGTGAGTGCCATGCGGGAGCACGAGCTGGCCCTCTTGGACGAGATGCTGGCTCTGTGCGCCCAGGAGGCGAACAACAAGGCCCTGGAGGCCATCTTCAGCTCTCAGCTCTTCTACGAGAACCGCCAAGAGCGATTCATCCGCAGTATGGCAGGTGAGGGCAGGGTCTGCCCCGGCAGGGTCCCGGCCTTGCCCGCTGTGTGAGCCTCCTCCCTGGTGCGGGGGGGCGCGGGGCTCTGTCCGTGCACGCCGCAGCCTTGGAGCCTCCTTTCTTGGCCCCAGGGGACATCTGGGTTTGTGACGGCACCGGCTGGGGCCTTGTTGAGCACCAGGGCCTGCAGCAGTGAGGCTGGAGCAGGAGATGCTCTGCGTTATGGCCGCCCTGTCGCGCGGTTCCCAGCCTAGCCCTTCTGGGGGCTGTGAGCCTACCTTGCCTCGAGTCGGGGAGCAGGCTGGTTTCGGTGGGGTTCCTACAGAAGGGCCCCCATTCTGTGCACGTTCCAGCTGCACTCCAGCTGTGCCTCCTGGGTGCACGTGATGGCAATCTGCCCGAGCCTCTCACAAGCCCCATACTTGATGGTTTTTGGAAGCCTTCTGGGTTTCAGGAGAGATGGCTCTGCTGCCCAGGTCTTGTTGTCTCCCACCTGCCTGCACTGCCTTTCCTGCCCAGGCTGTAGTGGCTTCTGGAGAGCTGCCGTTCAGACAGAGCCAGGCCTCTCTGACGGATACCCCGCTGTGGTTTGCTCTGTGCAGAGTGGCTCCCCAGGAAGGCGGAGAACCTTACCCCCTACACCATGGCCCTCATTGCCAAGTATGTGGCCCGGCACCGGCTGCGTGAGCCACGGCTGCTTGATACCATCGCAAACTTCCTCCTGAAGCGTGGGGAGCAGCTCGACAGCAAGGTGAGCGTCCTCCCCGGTCTGCGGGGCATGCCTGGGGCTGGCCCTGGGGCTGCCCCGGTGCTGGGGGAAGCTGGGTCCCTTCTCTGCCATCAGGCTGGGGCATCTCACTGGGGACCGACTGGGATGCGTCCTGATCCTGCCCTGGGCCTGACCTGTCCCTTGTCCCGCTGCCTGGCCCAGCCCGACCCCCTCTCCTCCTGCCTGCAGGTGATCCAGAAGCTGGTGTTTCCCTTCAGCCGCATGAATTACCGCCCATCCAACCACAGCGAGCTCTTCCCCAAGCTGGAGGCCATCCTGGAGCAGAAAGCCGGCAGCTCCCCCCTGGCGACCGTCAACATCCTCATGTCCATGTTTCAGCTTAGCCATTTCCCCCAGACTGTCCTGCACCAAGTCTTCTCCCCAGCCTTCATCACCAATGTTATGAGTATGTCGGGTCTTCTCCAGGGTAAACCCAGCTGTAAAGCTCAGGGCTGGGGTGGAGGTGGATTTTGAAAGCATTGGGCAGAACTGACTCCCCCTGGGAGCGCAGGACCGCCTCGCTGGCAGTCAGAGCCCCGGGAGCGTGGCAGGGCGAGGGGGGCTGCCAGGCGGCGTCTAGCCAGCCGTCCTCTCCCTGCAGGCAGCCCCTACGCGCTGATTGTGCGCCGCTACCTCTCGCTGCTGGACGCGGCGGTGGAGCTGGAGTTCCGCGATTACAGCGGCCCGCGCCTCGACCCGCGCTACCGCGTCCTCATGTTCGAGCACGCCCTGACGGCCGACGAGGCCAACAGAAAGTACAGGTCAGCGGCAGGCGGCGCGCTGGGGAGGGGAGGGCTGCCCTGGGGAGGGGAGGGCTGCCCTGGGGGGAGAGCACGGCTGGGAGCGCGGAGTGCTGGGCCCCCCGCTGCCTGTCCCTCGCAGGCGGGCAGTGCGGTGTTGCTTGGGACGCGGCGTCTGTGACCTTGTTCTGGCAGGATCCCAGCTGAGGACGGTGGTGGGGTAAAGGCCCATACGTGAGCTTCGAAGCCTGTAGAGGAGCAATATAGAATCTTTTAGGTTGGAAGAGACTTTTAAGATCATCGAGTCCAACCGTTAACCCATCACTGCCAAGCCCACCACTAAACCATGTCCCTAAGCTCTGCATCTACACATCTTTGAAGTACCTCCAGGGATGGTGACTCGACCCCTTCCCTGGGCAGCCTCTTCCAGGGCCTAACAGCCCTTTTGGGGAAGAAGAATATGCTGTTGGTGTAGCGATATCGGGAGGAGCTTTTCTGCTGAATGAGCTGAAGCGTGTCCCCTCCTTGCCCCGGAACAGCAGATCCCAAAGCTAAAGGCTCTCCTTATTTCTCGCTCCCAGGGGCCTCTATGTCTCTGCGCAGATGTGCTCAGAGGGAGAACGCGGGGCGGCAGCGCTCGAGGGGCAGGCTGGGGGCCCTCCCTAGCGCGTCCTCTGACTCTTCTTTTTCCCCTCAGTTACAAGGGGCTGGTGGCCGAGGCCCTGCGGCAGCTGGTGGGAGAAGAGTGCTATCGGCAGGACGAGGTGCTGCCCCCAGGATACTGCACAGGTATCCGGGCTGGGCGCCCGCTTTGGCGCAGGGCCCCGGGCAGGCGACTGGCAGTTGGGACTGGGGGGGGGCTGTGGGGGCAGCAGAAGCCCTGCCGCTGCCTGGGTGCTCGGGGGAGGCCTGAGGGTGGGAGGTTATTCAGCGCAGAACTAGATTTGGCTGCTTTGTCACCTCCTTCCCCGTGACGCTGCCTTCCCCCGGCACTGCGGGACGAAGCTCCCTGAGCCACCCCCGCTGCAGGAGGGCTCGGCTGGGCCAGTGCAGCGGGGGGTTCCCTCCGCACCCCCGTCCGCTGGGCTGGCTGGCACAGCGTCTCCCACCCTGGGGTACGTGGGATCCCCAAGCCCATGTCCCGTCAGTAGGGAGGTCTCAAGGCCTGGCGCTGATCCGTGTTCTCTCTCCGCAGACTTCCTGCTGTGGATTAACCGCTCGGGCACTGTGCTGCCTCTCTCCCGTGTCCCTGCGGCTTCCAAGGCTCCCTCTGCCCACACTACAACATCCCCTGCCGCCATTTCCCTGCGCTCAAGCGTCCTGGCCCTCACCTCGGACTTGCAGGACTTTGCCCCGTTTGCTCCAGAGACACCAAGCAGCCCCCTGGGCTCCCGGGAGAACAACCTGGCCGGGCGCTTCCTGCCCACGCTTTGCCCTGCCCCGGGGGGCCCCTGCTACCAGCCCCCCTCGGACTATTACTGCGGCCTGAGCAAGGAGTCTTCCCTGGAGAGCCAGGGCAGCTCCACGTTAAGCAGCCCTTCCGAGTGCCTCTCCGCGCAGCCGGCTGGCACCCCTGACTGCTCCCCCAGGGGCACCTCTGCAGCCACCCTCTTCCAGTTCCCCATCGGCAAGATTCTGGAGGAGGAGGAGGAGGAGGCTACTGCCGGCTGCCCTGGGCACGATCACAACTGCTTCCAGGGGGAGCAGGCCCAGGAGGAACCAGAGGAAAGGAGCCCACCCCCCAGCGAGGACGCCTGCCCTCCACCCTCCCCGTGCCGGCCCAGCCCCAAGCGGGGGCCAGGCGATGGGCCGCAGGGAGCTGAAGAGATTCAGAGGTACCGAGCAGAGCCGGTCTGTGTCCCCACTCCTGGCAGGACAGGCGCCCCAGCCCGCGCCGGCACTGGCTTTGGCTCCCGCCCTCCCCGGCGGTCGGCCCCGGCCCGCTCCTGCCCGGGCTGTCGGGTGCCCAGCGGCAGCGCAGGCTGTGCCGCAGAGACCCCTGTCCCCACCGCCCCCACGCCCCGGGGTGCAGCACGTCCCAGCCCCGCTACGGCTGCCCCCACCACCGGCTGGGCACGGGGGGGCTGCCCTTCCTCCGCCGCCATTCTGGGGAGCAGGCACGGGCGACGCTGCTGCCGGCCCTGCCCGCAGGGGTAACACGCTCTGTCCTCTGCAGGGTGGTGCTGTCAGTCAATGACAAATGGCATTACTGCCAGAACTCCGACATACTGGTGGGCTCGCGCGCCATGAGGGACAGGCACTTGCGACTGCTGGGCTACTGTCTGGTTCAGGTAAGCGGGGGCTGCTCCCTTCCCTTCCCCCCGGGCAGAAACGGCCCGCGGCCGTGCAGCGAGATGGGCGCCAGGCTGCGGGCTGGGGAGCTGGCATCCCCACTGTAAACACTCCAGACGGGAGCCGTCCTTCCACACTTGCTGCTTGTGAGAGGAAGCAGTGACTCATCCTCACGGCTCCTTTTTGCCCTCCCCCACCCCAAGACTTCCACGCAGAGGGGAGGGGACGGCCCCTCCTGTCCGCTGGTCCTGCAGGAATCCCGTCCTACAGGTCTTGCCTGGAGCCCAGACCTGACCCGCGCCGGGCAGGGAGGGGAGAAGGGGAAGCTGGTTCGGCCTGGGCCCGGCAGACACAGCGCAGCGTCGGCTGCGGGGCCTCGAGGTGAAATCAAGTGGTGACATAGCTCAGCCCGATACCCCGCGCTGTAATCCTGGCTGTCAGTTCTGCAGCGTGCCTCTCGCCGCTGTGGGGCGAGGCGAGGCGAGCCTCCCTTCCGTGCCTGTTTCGGAGCCCTGGCCTCTTTGGTTGCAGCCTCTGGCTGGTCTGTGGTGAGGGCTGCGAATGGAGAAGCCCTCGAGGCTTCACCGCCGCCTTCGCAATTGTCTTCAAATTTCTTTGAAACCAGATGTTGGTTTAAGGTGTGCAGCTTCTACAAGACTATTTGTGGGGTGATTTTTAGCTTGAGGATAGATCTTTCTGATCTATCTGAACAATTCAGAAATGCAGGCCTCTTATTCCTGTTTACTTCTCCACTTCAGAGGTCACCTGAATTACAGTCATAGCTCTACCAAGCAGTCCCATAACCATTTCTTAAAGCTTCTTACCTCCCCTGCTGCGGACGGCAGAGCGTGCCAGCACGAAGCTCCTCCTAATTTCATAATTTGCAACGTACATGGTTCAGAAGCCCTTTGTTTATGCATAGCTTTGGCAGTCCTGTGACTCGAGTTGTGGTATTTCCTTGGAGATCCCGAATCACAGAGCAGCGGAGCAGGACCAGCTCTCCTGTGCAGCGCGCCCTGGGTCTCCCTTGCGCTGCCGTTCAGGGCCGGCCGTGTCCCCAGACAGCAGCGGGGCCGAGCAGCTTTGTCGCGCGGAGGAGGGCTCCCCAGTGCCCGCTGCCGGGCGTGAGGCCGGTGCCGCAGGCTCTCACTGCGTGTCTGGGCTCTGGGGTGCCCTCGGCTGAGGAGGCTGCTTGGCACAGCTGCCTCCGCTACCAGCTTTGTGCCACCGTGTCCGAGAGCCGAGGGCTGCCCTGGCCTGCCCGCCCTGTGCCCAGCGTGCCCGTGGCGGCTGGGAGCTGTGCCCACCCTGCACTTGGCCCAGCTGGGGGGTCCGTGCCCCATCTCAAACCGGCTCTGATAGCTGTTATCGCTCGGGTCTGTGCCCTGGTGCGGGTCAGGGCTGCTGCGGGAGGGGGAGGATGCTGACCAGCAGCCCGACGGGGTCTCTGAGGAGCGAGGCACGATGGGCAGGGGTGCGGGCAAGCCAGAGCGTGCTCTCGCTCCCAGTGTGCGTGGGGTCAGGCGCTCTGTCCGGCAGCGCGCGGTTAGGCTTTGGGACCTGCGCGACCGAGGCCGCCGGAGCTCTTCGCCTCTGCTCAGCGCACCCGATCGTCGTGCAGCTGCCAGTGTGGTTAGCTCCCTTTGGGTGCGCGAGAGCAGGCGCTTTGGTCCCATCCCCTCTGTTCTCTCTCCAGCAGCAGACAGCGGCAGATCGTTAGAAAATGAGTAGGGAGTGGATCACGTGTGGCATGGATAGTCCAAGGACTCCTGCACCAGAGCCTGTGTCTGGGCGGCTGTGTTTAATCGCCCCGATGGACACCATCTTCGTGAGCGTTTTATTCCTCTTTGAGGCTGTTCTTTCTTCCACACCCGCAGCGTCCAGTGCCAGCAAGCTCCAGGCAGTACTACCTGTAACAAGCTCTGTTTGTTTTAAACCTGCTGTCTGGTCAGCCGACGTGGTGCTGCCGGGTCTGGTACCGTGAGGAGTGAAGAGCAGCTCTGTGGTTACCTTCTTCTGTGCTTGTGGTTCCAGAGGTCGCTTCCCTTTGGCCACCCCTTTGAGACGAAGAGCCTCAGGCAGTTCAGCTTCTTCCTGAGTTGAAGCTGCTTCACAGCTCAGTGGTTGTTCTTGCTCTTCTCATTTAAGGTTTATTTCCTCTTCTTCTGACACCTTTACAGAATTGCAGAGTAGTTGAGGTTGGCAGGCGCCTCTGGAGACCATCCAGTTCAACCCCGGCTCAGCTGGAGCAGGTTGCTCAGTACCACGTCCAGTCGAGTTTTGAATGTCTTGGTGATAGGTTGTGTTCTGGGTAACCTGTTCCAGGCTGCAGGCTGGTGCTGCTTTACCCTCCCAGAAAATAGGTTTTTCTTATCTTTGGGAGAATGGGGGGGGGGGTGGGGGGGGGTGTAGCTCTTTCCTAAGTTTAAATGGGATTTCCAGTATTTTAGGTTTGTGCCCATTGCCTCGCTCTCTGTCACTGGGCACCGCTAAGAGTCTGGCTCTGTCTTCTTTATGACCTCCCGTTGGGTATTTGTACATACAGATAAGATGCCCCCATCCTTTTGTTGTCCAGCTCTGTCAACCTTCTCACATATCAGACGCTTTAGTCCCGTAATCATCCTTGTGGCCCTGCGCTGGACCCGCTCCAGCATGTCCGTGTCTTGTTCTGGGGAGCCCAGCACTGGACACGGCACTCCAGATGTGCCCCACCAGGGAGTAGCAGAGAAGGATCGGCTCCCTCGACCTGCTCGCGGTGCTCTTCCTAATGCAGCCGCCTTTGCTGCAAGGGAGCACTGCTGGCCGGCACTCAGCTTGTCCGTCGGGACCCTTAGTCCCTTTTCTGCAGCGCCGTTTTCCAGCCGGTTGGCCCCAGCCTGTCCTGGTGCCCGGGATTATTCCTCCCGAGGCTCAGGATGTGGCCCTTCCTGGCCCGGGGGCCGTTCCTCCAGCCTGTTGAGGTCCTTCTGAATGGCAGCACAACCGTCTGGCGTGTCAGCCGCTCCCCCCGTTTTGTACTGCCTGCAGCCTCGCTGGGGGAGCGCTCGGTCCCATCGTCCAGGTCACTAATGAGGATACTAAACGGTGTTGGCCCCCGTACTGACTCCTGGGGTATGCGGCCTGTGACTTGGTCCAGCTGGACATCGTGCCTCTGTTCGCAGCTCTTTGAGCCTGGCAGTATAGCCCTCCTTATATTTAATTTAAGGCCTTCTCTTGTTGGCTGTTGCCTTGCCGTATGTCTGCTCAATCGGCACGGGGCTGCCTGTCGTGTCTGGCACACTGCTAAGCTGTCTGGGTATGTCTGTGTGACTGTGCCAGGGCCGTGCTCCTCCTCGGATGCCGTTGATCCGGTAGCAGCAGCAGGTGTGGATTTGTCAATGCCTCTGAACAGGGCTTCCTTCCGAGAGAGCCTGCTCCTTCTGTGGCGCAGCGAGCAGGGGCTGCCCGCCGCGACCGCGGAGGACATCGCCAGGTCTTGGACCCGGACCCTTCCTTGCCCCCACCCTCCGGTTGGGCCCGCGTGTTGGTTCCACCCTTCTGGCAGGCGGTGGGGGTGCTGCTGCAGGGTCGCCTGCCTCAGACCCTCTACTCTGCCCGCAGATGCGCCGGGTCTCAGCCCTTTCCAAGGCGGACATTCTTTTCCCTGGTGGTCCTGACCTTTTATTGACAGCCAGCTCTTTTCCCTTGGAAGTTTCTAGGTGAGGACGCGCTCCTTCCTTCCCAGGATCCTGCCCTGAATAATGGCCAGATCTGATGTTCGCACAGACCCTGTCCTGGCTCTGGCACTACTTGCTTCCAGCCTGTTTGGTTGAAGGAGCTTTCTGTGCTGTTGATCCTTCCGTAGTGTCTGAAGGGCAAGCCCGCTGGGGAGGCAGACCCCGTGGAGCTGGGCGGTGAGGAAAGGAGCATGAAGCAGCGGAAGGAGGTGGCTCCATACCAGAACTGCCAGAAACCTTGGAAGGACTTGGTTCCTTCTCCCCAGGCAAAGTTAGTCCTTCTTCACCCCTGGCCTGCGTGGCACTGTTGGAGAGCAGCGCCTGTCTGCAGCCTGTTCACTGTCCTGGGGGGAGTGTGCAGTTTGTCTGTGTTTCCCATCCCACTTGCTCATCCGTGATGGTCGCAAACAGGTCCTGGACCCCGTGTAGCACCCGTGTCAGGATCTAGCCTTACCACAGAGTCCCTGTGTCATCTGTGCCAAGTTTTCCCACCCTGTCCCTACACCGTGCCTTCTATTAGCCCTGTTTCTCAACGAGCTGGTGAGAAAAAGCTTCCTCCTTTGCAGGCAAACCCCTATGTGTCATGATCTGCAACTCCTGAGGGATGGCAGTGGCCTCTCCAAGCAGCCTTGGATGCTTCTGGTACAGTAGACCACCCCCTTGCCATGCATGGAGCGCTCCCTGACCCACAGCTCTCCTGCAGACCCGGCTCCGTGCAGGCTCCTCCGGAAGGCCAGGCTCCAGCCCTGCTCTGAGGAGGTGTCTTCACGAGCGCAGCCCCTCCAGGGCTCGCGTCTGCCAGTGTCTGTGAACCGTGGAGGGCCAGACTAGCGGCACAGAGCCGAGCGGTGTGTCACTTCCCCGCCGAGGGGACGCTTTCCCCTGCCTGTCCCGGGCGCTGTCTCTCGGAGCAGGCTGCAGCGCACCAAGGGCGCTAGAGCTGCCTCTCTTGAGGTGCAGAGCTCGTCTGCTCACCCCGAGGGCTGGAAGTGGCAGCTGAGGTTCTCGGCCAAGAGCTCCCCTGCGTCGCCCTGGCCCCGTGTCGCTGCCTGCCTCAGCAGGATCTCCAAGCCCGAAGGAGAGCTTTTCTTGGACTTCCTTATTCCCAGGGGGGATGGGCAGGACTCCTCTTGTGCCTGAGTAGCAGAACGCACCAAGGGCTGGACCGTGCTCGGGGTGAGCGCACAGGCCCTGTTACCGCAGTGTAATGCTTTTGGCCCGTTCTGTGCTGCAAACGGCTGAAGCGTGGTGGTGGTTACCCTTAGTCCCGCTCCGTGAGCGCTGCTCGTGCTGCCAGGGATGCTGGACACAGGGATGCGTTCCAGCCACCCCGACAAGTTTTGGCCCCCGGCCCCTGCTATCCATACAGGGAACACTGGTGGCAGCTGGAGTCTCCTGTTGCTGTCCCTGTGGATCCCTTCCCGCACGGCTGCTGCGGTGCAGGTTTTCTCCCTTCCTGGTGCGGGGAGGGGTGTGTGTCTGCGCAGCTGCACGTGGGGGCTGGAGCAGGGGCCCTCACTGCAAGGTGACAAGCCCTGGGTCGGGAGGGCCTTGAGCTGTGAACGGGTGGTGTTAGAAAAGTGCCTGCCGGGTTGTCCCCAGGCAGAGACTGGTACCAAGGGGAGGGACAGGGCTCAGGCCCAGACCCATCTCTGCTCCAACCCGCGTGGGTGCCTCTGTCTCGCCGCCGGGGTGGCCCAGGGCCTGTGGCCGGGGTGGCCAAGGGCTCGTGGCCCTTCGCGGGGGGATGTTTAGCCCCAGGTGGTGTTTGCTGTTCGGGGCAGAGACTGACACCCAGTTCAGCTTTCTCTGTGGGGTCTCCGCTCCCCCTCGGCACCCCGACCAGCTCCCCTGGGCAAAGGGAGGGCTGTTTCTGTTTTTGTCGGTCCCGGTGCCTTCTTTCCTTTGCAGACTGTGGTTAAAATGACGTGTTGGGGAAGGAACCGTTGCTGGGCTCGTCCCTCCCACAGCCCTTCTGTTGGGAGGCTGCCGGCCACCCTGTGCTGGCGGGAGGGCGGCTGGGTGTTGCTCTTCCTTCCTCCCTGGTGGTGGGTGACTAGGGTTCAAGGTTGGGGTGAGGCTCGAGAGCTCCCCTGGGCCTGCAGCGCCGCGCGTCCTCCCCGTGTGTGCACCTTGTGCGTGGGGATCGGCGACGGGGCTGCCTGCGGGTGCTCTCCACCGTCAGCAGCGGGCGCTGGAGCGGGCAGCCAAGTTCAGGGGTGAAGCGCTGGGAGGGCAGAGCCAGCGTGGGCAGGCGCTGGGGGGCTCGTGCCCCCCCGGGAGGCATCCCCGTTGCTGCGCCTTGCCCGGGGCTGAGCTGGAGCAGGGCGAGCTTCCTCTACCCTGGGGTCGGTGGGATGTGGAGCTGGGGCTTGTCTGCTCCTCCTGCACCCTCCTGCCCCTTGGACAGAGCAGCACTGTCCTCCTTCCCCCGGGAAGGGGCCCGAGTCCCGGTTCTCCCCCGCCGCTGTGGACAGCTGTGCCTGCCCCAGCCTGCCCGGCCGGGGGGTGCTGGTGGTGGGGGAGCTGCTCTGATGGTTTCTCCCGTCCCCTTTCAGCTGCCCTACACGGAGCTGGAGAAGGTGAGTGGCATCGAGGAGGCCAAGCACTACCTGCGACAGAAGCTGAGGGAGCTGCGCTTCTGAGGGACGGACGCCCCGAGTCCCGGGCCCTGGGCGGGGAGGGGGCAGAGCAGGGGGCAGAGCAGGGTGGGCACAGGCGGGTGCTGCCAGCCCCTTTCCCCTGGGCGTGGGAGACGGAGCTGCTCCTGTCCCGGGGGGCGGGGGGGGCTTGGGACGCGGCCATGGGCACCTGCTCCTTGATGTGGGGCCGGGGTAGTGCGAGATATTTATTGCTGTTAGCGGGGGGAAGGGGTGTGACTTGACTGGTGCGTAGGGGAGTGTTTGGGTCTATGCTGCTGGGGGGGGGGGAGGTCCCTCGCTGCCCCCCCTGCCCTGCCCCCCCAGCCCTGTCTGCAAGGGTTGCTGCAGGGGGGGCCTGGCCTCCCCACGGCATTGGGAGTTCCCTGTGCCCCTAACACCACTGCTGGGAGGGTGGGCTGTGCCTGGCCCCCCCTGCAGGGTCCCGGAGCCCAGGGCAGACCCTGCGCTGGGCAGGGAGCGGGTCGGGCAGGGCTGCGGCTGTTTACATGGGGGGCTGCTCCCCAAGCTGGGAGGAGGGGGGGTGCTTGGGAAGTGGGGGTTAACTTTACAATAAAACTGGTGAAAAGTGTGCAAAGTCCATTCTGTTTATTAGTACAAGGCAGCAGCCGGCCCACAGCCCCTGCCCGGGCTGGGCCTGGCACAAGGCGACCCCCGCGCCCCCACCCCGGCAGCCCAGGGCACAGCCCCCCTGCCAGCTGCCCTGTGGGGGGACAGGCAGGCGCGGGACCCCCCCCACAGCAGCAGGGCCAGCACCCGGCCCTGGCAGCGCGCGGTGCACGGGATGCTGCTGCCTGCAGCCCTGCCCTCACGCAGCCGTGGGGCAGGCAGGGGGTGTGGGGCTCACCCCAGCACCTCCAGCGTCAACTGCCTGGGCACCCCCCTCAGCCCAGCATGCTCGTTATAAAGCTGTTTATTGCCATTTAAATTACTCTGTTAAATAAAACACAGTGGGATTTAGAAAACACCTGATTGTCTGGTGGGAGCCCAGGGCCTGGCCGGGGGCTGCAGAGGGCTGGGGCAGGGCCAGGACCTGCAGCTCTGCTGGGGGGTGGCCGGGGGCTCTGCCCTGTGGTGTGGGGGACCAAAGGCACGGCCCAGCCCTGTACCGCGCGGGAGGGGCGGGGGGTCCCCGGCGGGGCGAGGCTGCGGGCCGGCGTCTCTTTGGCAGGTGTCCCCGCGAAGGCACGGGGAGCGCGGGGTGCCCATCCCCGGCGGGCACGGCTGCGCAGCCGCTGCCCCCGTCCCCGCGCAGGGCGGCCGCGCGGGGGCCTGGCCGTGCCCGGCCCCGCAGGCGGCTCGCTGGCTGGCGCACGGTCACACCGGCATCGGCATTTCGTTGTACTCGTCCACGCCTTCCCGCTCGTCAAAGATGGGCTCGGCCTCGTCTGCGTCCAGCTGCGGGGAGATGGCGGCTGAGCAGCCAGCGAGGGGCTCCCCCTCCCTCACCGCCCACCCGCACGGGTCCAGCTGTCAGAGCACCGAGCCCCACGGGGACGAGGGACGCAGCCGGCAGCAGAGCAGGTACTTACACACTTCATCTCATGGTCGGTGAAGATGCGGCTGAGCAGGCACATGCGGAGTGGCACCGTGAGGATGAGGATGAAGGGGAAGGCCAGGGAGGCCACCGTGGACATGACGGCCCAGAGCACGGCCAGACACGCCAGCTGCAGCCCGGTGAAGAGGTGCATGCGCAGCGTGCGCACCTGCACGGGGACGGGCGTCGGTGCCGGGGGCACACGCAAGCCGGACCCCTGAGTCCCCCTCCCACCCCGGGCACAGCTGCCCCCAGCGGTGCTGCCCCCCGCCGCGGGACATGGCTCCCCACAGCCCTGCCGGGGTCTGGCCACCACAGAGGAACTGCCCTGTACCCCCTTGTCCATCCCCTCAACCCCCTAAACAAGGCTTTGCCAGAGTCTGTCCTGCAGACACCCCAGTGCCCCCAACCCAAGGGTGCCCCAAGCCCAAGGGTGCCCCAGACTGGCTGCTGCCCCAGCTGAGGGTCCCGCCCCCCCCCCCCCCCCCCCCCGGGACCCCCAAGGGCCTCCCCTGCCAACCTTTTTGACATAGGTGACGTCGGGGTGGTGCTTGGGGGGCATCAGCAGCAGCTGCAGGCGCTCGTAGAACTGGATGCCGTTGAGAGAGGTGACGCCCATGTAGAGGAAGATCCCGAAGAGCACGGCCAGCGGGATCTGCCGCAGCAGGTCCCCGATGACGATGGACAGGCCTGTGCCAGAGCAGGGTCAGCCACGGCGCCCGGGGAGGGGGTGCCCGGAGCCCCAGCTGGGGCCAGGGCTCACAGCAGGCCTCCCCACCCCGCCCAGTCACCCCCCATGCTTGGGGAGGGTCCTGTGTCACTGGTGTCCATGTGGGACACGATGACCACCCTAATTTGGCCAGGGCTTGGGGCACCCCAGCTCTTGTGGGTGCAGCCCCCCCCACGCTGCTGCCTGCACCGCCGCAGCTGCCCAGGGCTGCCCGGTCCCCTGTGGCCACACAGGAGGGAGCAGGGCTGGTGGGGGATCCACAGCAGGCAGGGCTGGACCTACCGACGAGCACGGCCACCAGCAGCCCAGTGACTCGCTGCTCCTTCACCTCCTGGATCTTGGGCTTGTCCCCAGGCGCCACAGCCTTGCTCATGACAGTGAGGGCGTTGGCGTGTGTGACAGAGCGCACCGTGGCCGCGGCCAGCCACGGCAGCCCGAAGAGCGCGAAGAAGCCGCCCATGGCCACGATGAGCAGGAGGTCAAGGTGGAACCCAGAGCCCTTCTGCAGCATCCGCTCCTTCTTGCTGATGATCAGCCTGGGCACAAGGGCAGACGGTCGGCATGGCTTGACAGAGCTGGGCGCGGCACGGCACCACAAAGCTTGGCATGGCTGAGCCTGGCACAGCATGGCACATTTCAGCGTGGTACAGCTCAGCGTGGCATAGCACAGCTTGGCATAGCTCAGCCTGGCTCAGCGTGGCATGGCTCAGCGTGACATGGCACAGCTCAGCACAGCTCAGCACAGCTTGGCACCGCACGGCACAGCTCGGCAGGGCTCACCCTGCCCCACTCATGCCCCGCGCAGCCCTGCTGGGCCCCCAGCCCTGCCCCGCTGCGCTCACGTGGTGATCTGCGTCTCCATGAAGATGAGGATGAAGACGAGGACGGCAGGGAGGCCGCTGGCCACCATCATCCAGACGGGGAAGTCACTCTTCTCGCCCAGGGGGTTGATCACCCAGCCCCGCTTCTCTGGGGCCGTCACCGAGAACCCGCTGGGCACGCTCAGCTTCTGCGGGGAGGGGACGAGAAACACTGGGGTGGGGGCACCGGCTCTGCTCCCCGGCGCGCAGCTCCCCCAGAGCGAGGGGTGCCACGGGGCGTGGGGTGAGCCGCAGACACGCCAGGACCCCCGCAGCTGGACTCAAAGGGCTCCCAGCAAAGCGGGGAGAGGAAAGGCGAGATGCCGGGAGTTGGAGGCGGCCGAGCGCCGCGGCAGCCGTGGCGGGGACAGGCGGTGCCGCACGCGCTGGGAGTCACTGACCGGCCCCTGGGACGGCGGCAGGCGAGCGGGACTGGGGCTGGGCAGTGCCAGGGCCCCGCAGGAGGGTGCGGGGTGGGGGGGGTCCTGCCTGGGGGGGGTGGATGGGTGCTGACCTGCGTGTAGGTGTCCTGGATGCTGTAGTCCACCAGCACCATCACCAGGATGGCAATGGGCACCCCGAAGTCCCCGATGAGCCGCCGGATCTGGGGGAAGAGCAGCGTCAGCCCGGCCCCAGCCCCACCACCCAGCCCCCCCGGCTCGGCCCTGCCCCCCAATGCTGGGCTCACCCCAGGGCCCCATGCAGGACCCGCGCCGCCGTCCCGCCTGCCCCACGCACCCGTCCGGGGAAGAACCGGCTGTTCTTGAACTTGCGCAGGAAGAAGGCGATGAAGAAGGTGCCAGCCATGAGCACCAGCGAGAGCAGCGCCGTGTTGGGCTGCCCCGTCACCTTGGCTGGGGCGCGGCTGGCCGTGTCGTTGGCCTGGGCCGTGCTGGTGTTCCTCCACGCCTCTGCCTCCGTGCCCGTGCCGTTCGCCCGCAGGCAGCCGTGCAGGGGGTGCTCCTGAAAGATCTGCGGCAGCGCGATGCTCAGGCTGGTCCTGCCTGCGCCCGCCCCACAGACACCCCGGCCCCGGCCCCGCCGGCTCACCTTGGCCAGCTTGGAGAAGGTCTCGTAGATGAAGATGAGGGAGATGAGGAAGGCGAAGATCTCCTGGGTGAAGCGGGAGACGAAGCGCACCAGGAAGCTGCCCTCGAAGGCCACCATGACTAGCACGATGAGGATGAGCCAGAATCCGATCCAGACGCGCCCCACCAGGTACTCCAGTTCGTTGGATGTGCAGAACTGCCGGTACCACGTGGGCGGACGGACAGACGGACAGGCAGAGAGACAGGCAGGTGTCAGCAGGAGGGATGGCCCCAGGCAGCAGGGCAGGGAGGGCCCCGGCAGGAGCAGCGGGGCCGGGGGGGATGCCTGCCCCACACTGGGAACGCCCCCCTCCCGCCCCATGCTCTCACGGTGAAGAAAGCCTCCTCGAAGACGAGCAGGGGCCCCGAGAAGCCGATGATGAGCAGGGGCTGGGCGCCCAGCAGGCAGAAGAGCACGCCCTGCAGCGACGTGGAGATGATCAGCTCAGACACCCCGATCAGGTCCTGCGTCTTCTCCCCTGCGGGCAGGACAGGCTCAGGCACACCCGGCGGGACGAGGCCCTTCGCCCCCGGCGTCACAGCCGATGGCCTCTCCCACCCGCTCCCTCCCGCGGTGCACGCACGGGGCAGCACACAGCACCCACACCTGCCGTGACCCCGTGCAGTGCCCCGCTCCGGCCCCCCCGTGCAGTGCCGTGCCCCCCAGCACTCACCCAGCAGCCCTCCGAAGGTGATGGCCGGTGACAGTGCAGCAAAGTAGATGAAGATGACGGCCGCAATGCACTGGGGGTTCAGCGCATCCCTGAAGTCACTCAGGTACTTGGGGTACCGCCGCCGCACGTCCCGGATCAGCCCCCCAAAGGGCCGGCCCGTGCGCCGCAGGGGATCATCCTCCTCCTCGCCCTCGCCCTCCACCACCTTCAGCTTTAGCAGCGCTGCGCCCCACGGACAGACAGACAGTGAGACCCTGCCAGCTGGGTGCCCCCACACAGACCCTGCCCCAATCCCATCCCGCTCCCGGCACCTTTCTCCTCGGGGGACTTGGGCTCCAGCAGCAGCCTCCGCTCCTGCTCCTCCCTCTTCTTCAGCATCTCGCGCTGGAAGTGGGCGACGCTGCGCAGCAGCTCCTCGCCCTGCACCTCGGAGGGCGGCAGCACCACGCTGCAGTCCAGGAACTCGTTGATGGCGTTGAGGAGGTCGTGGCGGTCGTCGGCCAGGTACGCGGCCTCATGGAATTGCTGGCAGGACGACGGCAGGGTCAGAGCACCCGCCCGGCAGCACCGCGGGGCCCCGAGTCCAGCCGCGGGGGCACGGCCCCAGCAGGGATGCGGTGCTCACCTTGTCAGACATGAGGGTGGAGATGGAGCGCCCGATCTCGTGGTAGTCCATGTGGGTGCTGCTGGGCCCCAGCAGCACGAAGAGGAACCGCACGGGGACGGGCACCTCCAGCACGGAGTCCAGCTCCACCGCCTCCTGCAGCCGCACGAAGGCCATGGTGGGCTGGTCCAGGAACTCCACGCAGCCTGGGGGGCACAGGGGGTCACCGTGGGGCGTCACTGCAGGCGCCTGGCATGCGGTTCCCACCCACCCCCCACCACTCCTCCGTACCCACAAGCACCACCGTGGCCTCAGCATTGTCTGGGATCTTCTCCAGCAGCTTCAGCTCGTGCTTGGACTTGGAGCGCGTGATGCCAGCCGGGGGCGTGGGGGTGAGGACCTCCCTCTGCGGGGACAGAGCGTGCAGCAGGGCTGGGGTCAGGGCCACTCGCGAGGATGAGGAGCGGTGGCAGGCTGGGAGAAAGGCATGGCAGAGGGCTGGGGATGGTGTGGTGCAGCCGCGGGAGCCGGGCTCACCTCCCGCTCCACATCGACCCGCGTGTCGTGCTCCACGGCGTGGCCGGCGATGAGGGGCTCGGTGACGGCCGGCTCGCTGCCCTCGGCCACGTGGTTGGTGCTGTGGTGGTGCACGAGCAGGGAGCCCAGGCTGCCAGCCGAGATGTTTCGGGGGAAGAAGTCCTTCTCATCGCTCGGGTGGCTGCGGGACAAAGCCAGGCTGTCTGTGGCGGCCCAACGGGACGGTGGCCGGCAGCCCGGCATAGTTGTCCCTGCCAGCACGCTGCACGCAGCGCTGTCCCCATGGCTGTGGGTAGCAGAGCCCGGCGGAGGGGGGGGCTGCGGGTCGCTGTCCCCCGCGCTCACCTGTGCTTGAGCAGCAGCGCCCGCAGCACGTTGGCGCGGTCCTCGGCCCGGATCTGGTCGGTGATGACCATCTGCTCCACCACCTGGTGAGCCACCCCCGGCAGCGTCTTCTGGTCCAGGTCGAGGAGCACGGCCCCTGGGTGAGGGAGGGGGGGCTGAGGCGAGCGGGGCCGGGACCCCCCCCCAGCCCAGGCTCCGTGGGGCTGTCCCTGCCTCCCTACCGTGGGACAGGGTCTTGCGCAGCTCCAGGAGGCTGCGGAAGGACAGGGAGGCCACGTGGGGCTTGCCCCAGCGGTCCGTCTCCTCCTCCACGTCCTCCTCAAACTTGATCCAGCGCGCCGTCTCCTTCCACTGCAGCTCCTGGTTCTTGTCCACCACCAGCTCGTTCAGCTCCACGAACACCTACCAGCACGGCCGGGTCAGTGCCGGGATGGTGGGGAACCCCCCCAGCACCAGGGCCACGTGCAGGCAGCCCCCCTCTGCAGCGCCCCGGGTGAGACGCGCCCGCCCAGCCGCTCCCCCGGTCCTGCGCCACGCTCTGGCTGCTCCGCTGCACCGGGACCCCCAGCCCTGCCCCCCCCAGGCGCCAGGACCCCGCACCTCGTGGGGCTGCCGGTCCTGCTTGCGGTGCCGCGTGCTGGGCTCCTTGTGGTCCTTGCTGACGTGGACCACCTGCGCCTTGGCGCTCTTCCGGACAAGGTGCCGGCGCACCCCCGGCACGTCTTCGAAGCGGTGACCTGCCGGAGACGGGGAGGACAGCGATGGCGGCGGGCGGGCGACCTGCAGAGCTCACAGCCCTGGCCCCGAGCCCCAGCCCGGGAGGGCCACCAAGCCCTGGCACTGGGCAGCCCGGGGGATCTGTGGGCTGGCAGCCTGCCCAGGGCAGCTCGGAGCAGGGGGACCCGAGCCGGCGCCAGGCAAGGACCATCACAGCCCCAGGGGTCCCCGACTGCGGCAGGGCAGTGCTCGGCGTGGTGGGGGGACGAGCTCTGCGTGCTGGCGAGTGCTGCGGCACCAGGGGGGTCGCCCGTCGGCTGCTTCTCTGGCGCCAGGGCTGGCGGTGACAAGGTGGCTCCTTGCACCGGGGTCCCCTGTGCCCCCCATGGCAAGGGCTGTGCGTGCCCATCGGCACACGGGCTCTGCCACGGGTAGCGCTCCCCGGGGAGCTCTGAGGCAGAAGCGTCACCCGCCGCCCTGGGAGTCCCCGAGCTGCAAATCGCCAGGGGCTGGCGAGCACCCAGGGGAGGCACCACCACCACGGCCGCCTCCAGCCACCCCGGGCACCGGCTCCTGGCCGCGCTCCACACAGACACAGACCTGGCCCGTCCCCGGCGCCCCAAGAAAGGGTCCCCTGTGGCCGTACCCAGTGTCTGAAGCGAGGCCAGAGCCTGCGCCCAGCCGGCTCGGCTGCAGCCATGGGGCGACCCGGCACTGCTGGACCTGCGAGCCCCAGCCCCGCTTGCCCCGGCACACAGCTCGGCTCCTGCTGTGCCGACGGCGTGCTGCCAGCGCAGCCCCCGGGGTGCAGGGTGCCCCCCACTCACTTTTCATGTAGTCCAGGTCGGCCGAGGCCAGCGTCTGGGCCTCCGACTCATCTGTTGGCATCTTCTGGTACCGGGCCTGCTCCATGCCCGTCATGCTGCCGATCCGCCGCCGCTCGTGCAGGTTGTAGCTACGGTGCCCTGGCTGCGACTTGGGAACGGGGCGACCGGGGGAGCCGGCCTCGGCGGCGGCCGCTCCCTCTGCCAGACCTCCCTCCTCCTCATCGGGGCTGCAAGGCAATCGCCCGCCTCAGAGCTGAGCCCCCGCTCTGCCCCCGGCCGTGCCGTGGGGCAGCCGGAGGGGGCTGCCTGCCCCCGAGAGCCCCGGCCCCGTCCAAGCCCTGGGTGAGCCCCGGCGCTCCCCGGCCCCAGCCCCTGCTCACCTGCCTGCCCGGGCTTCCCTGGGGGACGCGGACCCACGGGGCTCCGGGGGGGAGCCAGGCAGTGCCGTGGGGGCCGCCGGCTCCTCTGCCTGGCGGTCGGTTACCTCGTCCTCCTGCAGGAAGAACTGAGACGGGGCGTGGGAAGAACCAGCTGCCATGGAGCCGTGTCCCCCGGCTGCAGGTGCCACCGACTCTGGCTCCTCTGTACCTCCCGGCACCCCGGCCGTGCCCAGCCACCCGCCCCGAGAGCCCCCCGAGCAGGGGGGGCACAGCATTGCCCCCCGCACCCAGCCCTGCCCTCACCTGCACTGCCTCAGGCGGGCTGGGCTGCCGGAGCTCCTCCGCCGACCGCTCCGTCTCCATGTCGCACGCCTCGTCCTCATCCTCTTCGGCCTCCTCGATGGTGGGAGTCTCGCCAGGGACCGAAGCGCGGCGGTGCTTCTTCTTGCCCTTTTTCGGCACCCCCTTCTTGCGGCGGGTGTCGGGGGGCAGGTGCGTGGAGAGGGGGTGGTGGATGTGGTGGGACGACTGGCGGTGGTCTGCGGAGGACAGGGCGGGGTTGGTGCCCTGCCTGCCTGCTCCTGCCCGCTGCCTGCCTGCCCGCTGCCCCCCGCGCCCCACTCACACTCGAAGTCCTCCTCGCCGTAGCTGCGCCCGGCCTCCTCGGCGTTGCGGGGGTGTGCATCACACAGGATCTCCTCGAAGCGCTCCACGCCCAGCGCCTTGTTCAGGTCCTTCTCCTCCTCCTCCTCCCCGAACACGGGCGAGCCGGCGCCCAGCGCCTCCTGCTCGGGCTGCGGGCCGGCAGCGGGGCTGAGCGGGCGCCGGGCACCGCTGGCACCGCTGCTGGCCCCCAGCGCGCCCCGGTCATGCAGCTCCGCATGGCGGGCGCCCCAGACAGCGGCTCTGCGGGGTCCCCAAAGGCCCTGCACCATGGGCCGTGCCCGCTGGCACACCATGGGGCGCACACCCCGGCTGCACCCAGGCTGGGTGCCCGCCACACCATTTGCCCCCGGTGCACCCCGCGCCCCCAGCCTCAGCGCTGCGCTCCAGTGCCGTGCTCCCCCGCATGTACCGAGAACCCCGGTGCCCAGCTCCCCAGTGCAGCCCGCCCTGGCATCCCCAGCGCTGTGCCCTGGTGCCGCGCTCTCCCTGTGCACGCCCGGTATCCCCAGTGCCCCACTACCCAGGGCAGCCCCACCCCGGCATCCCTGGTGCCGCGCTCCCCCCACCCGTACCCCAGCACCCCAGGCCACGCTCCCCAGTCAGCCTGGACCCAGCACCCCCAGCGCCGTCCCCTGGTGCTGTGTCCCCCCCCGTGCACCCCCACTGCTGTGCCCTGGTGCCGTACCCCTCCCGCGGACCCCAGCGCCCTGCTCCCCGCTCAGCCGGGACCTGGCACCCCCACTGCCATGCCCCGGTGCCGTGCCCCCGCCATGTGCCCCAGACCCTGTACCCGCGGTGCCCCGGTGCTGCGCCCCCGTCCCAGCGCTGCAGGATGCCGCTGGCGCGCCCCAGCTGTGGGTGCTGGGGTGCAAGGGGGGGCTGCCGGAGGGGGGGGGGGGGGGCGAGGGTGCTGTGGGTGCAGGGGGTGTGGGGCTCCAGGGGCGTACAGGGGTGCAGGGCTGGGGGGGCCCTGGGGGGGGAGGGGGTGCAGGGTGGGTGCGCGCGGGGGGGCGCAGGGGATGGGGGGACGCAGGGACGGGGGGGTGAGGGGATGGGGGTGCGGGGGCGCATCCCCGCCCGGCCGGTCCTACCTGAGTCATGGCGGAGCCGCGCTCCCGCCGCAGCTCCCGCAGCGCTTTATCGGGGCGGCGCGGCCCGGCCCGGCCGGGGATGGG